>JAUNZO010005045.1:0-43860 GCA_031894775.1 Chloris gayana | reverse complement strand
GATATTGAATGAAATCTCGAAGAAAGGATTCACGACGGTGCGAAAGCATCTAAGTACAAACGACATGTACTACATTGTCGCTAGGATTGCCATTTCTTGCTAAGGGACGTCATCGGTCCTCGTGGTCGGTTCTTTGACGACCAAAGTGAAGTGACGAAGGAGCATCGGGCACTTTTCGAGTGGTGCGGCTCGAAACGACCGTACGAGCCCGATGTTGTTGAAGATTCCTATAGTGTAGACTTAGTTTGAAAAAACATTGTCACGTGCACGTTATGAAACCTTTGATGGATTTTGTGAATATTTGTAAATATTGATGTGATGTAATACTTTAATGTTAATGTGATGTAATTATGGTTAATGTTATGTAATTGTAATTTATTATTTCTAAAGCGTATTTATTTTTTTATTGTTAAAAAGTAAATAGCCACTCATTCACTTTGTCAACCGTAGCTATAGTGGTGTCCTATAGCCACGGTTGCATTAGTGAACCGTGGCTATAATATGCCACTGTAGCCACGGTTAGGTTAGTGAACCGTGGCTATAGTATGCCACTATAGCCATGGTTCACTATGTCAACCGTGGCTATAGTAAACTACTATAGCCACGGTTGACATAGTGAACCGTGGCTATAGTGGCATACTATAGCCACGGTTGACCTGTTTTCCGAGGCTACGGATGATTTTCCGTAGTCTCGGAAACATATCCACGGTTGGGGCTGACCGCGGCTGTAGAGCCCCCAACCGTGGCTATAGTTAGTTATTGCTATAGTGGTGACCGTTAGGTCACAACCCATAAAACATTTTGGGCCGAAAAATATGGTCCGACAATAATCCAGCCCCGAGCACAGCTCGGAAACCTATAAAAGGAAACCAAGAGACGACCTAGGTCAAACTCATTCTCCAATCTGCAGCACGACTCCCACAATTGCCTTCAATTTTCCCGATCTTGCGATCCGAGCATTACTTTTCTTCCACTCAAAAAGGAAAATCCTTCCTTCCCAGTTCTAATCTCCAAGGACGGCCAATAAGAAGACTTCCTCTCAACCATCATCCTCCACCGTCACGGCTCCTCGCGACGAGAATGAGGACTTTCCAATTTTCATCTTTGGCAAACCCCTCGTATCTAAAAACATGTTGTCAAACCTACCGTGGGAGATGCGGAAGCTGCATGACTAGTACGTAGCGGCAGCGAAAGAAGGAATGGATGTGATCACCTGTAGGCTTCCGAAGGACGTGTTCAACGATGTCGGTGACTCGACCCTTGGACTATATTTCAATGATATCCACACTATGTTTCGCCTCGGCGAGATGGACACGACCTTCGTAACCTTGTGGTGCATGTAAGTGCCTCCATCCATTGTTTTCTTATTTCCTACTTTTGCAGTAAATGTTACACAATAATTTTTTCTTTTAATGTAGCTTGAATTCAGCATTTCAAAAGAAGAGATACGACATACCCGATTGGAATGTTGGTACCTCAATCCGAGCTTGATCAATCAAAGTGCGATCAAGCCTCGGATAAATGAGAAAGACAAGATATATAAGGACAAGACACCACAAGAGTTACAAGAACCGAAGGACACCACGAGGACAAAAGCTAGGGGTCGAGCTACGAGGTTATATTTACAGGTGCTTCAGGGAATGGCAGGATTGTCACGCCATTTACGCGCCTTACCACTCGAGTAAGTTCGACCACTACCTTCCTCTTGTCATGCGTAAAGATAGATGACATACTAACTAATACGATATTTTCTTGCGGTGGTCATTGGATTTGTTTCCTGATCATACCAAAAATTGGATATCGTCTTGGATAGCCTTGACTACGACTCCAACCGCTACGTAGATGTCGTGAGCGTTATAAATTGGTAAGTACGGACGTATAATTAAATAGAGATAATTTCATGCAATAATACCGTTTTCTCAATACTGTAGTGCTTATTTGAACTACGTAAAGAACGCGAAGGTGGCGTGTTATAGAATTCCGAAAAAATATACTTTCGTCACAAATTTCCGGTAAGACACGCCCCACATCTAATTTTTTTATCCTGCTATCATTGAAATAGAGTGATGTTATTTACTTCACTCTATTTAATAGTGTATTAAACAAGTAAAAGGTAGTGTGCACTCGTGGATACTACGCATGTGCGTATTCGAGCTCCGCTGCATACTACTTGAATGTCATCACCCATGAGACCACCGAGGAGGTACGCTAAGATTGCATCTGTTTAATTTGCATTCTTTCTTTTTTTTTGTCTATCATCTACCAAATTTTATGAATTTATTGACGAGAGAACAAAAAGTCTAGAAAACGCATTGATAACGGACGAGAAAGATATTGAATGAAATCTCCAAGAAAGGATTCACGACGGTGCGAAAGCATCTAAGTACAAACGACATGTACTACATTGTCGCTAGGATTGTCGTTTCTTGCTTAGGGACGTCATCGGTCCTCGTGGTCGGTTCTTTGATGACCAAAGTGAAGTGATGAAGGAGCATCGGGCACTTTTCGAGTGGTGCGGCTCGAAACGACCGTACGAGCCCGATGTTGTTGAAGATTCGTATAGTGTAGACTTAGTTTGAAAAAAACATTGTCATGTGCACCTTTGATGGATTTTGTGAATATTTGTAAATATTGATGTGATGTAATACTTTAATGTTAATCTGATGTAATTATGGTTAATGTTATGTAATTGTAATTTATTATTTCTAATGCATATTTATTTTTTTATTGTTAAAAAGTAAATAGCCACGATTCACTTTGTCAACCGTGCCTATAGTGGTGTCCTATAGCCACGGTTACATTAGTGAACCGTGGCTATAATATGCCACTGTAGCCATGGTTAGGTTAGTGAACCGTGGCTATAGTGGCATACTATAACCACGGTTGACCTGTTTTCCGAGGCTACGAGATGATTTTCCGTAGTCTCGGAAACATAGCCACGGTTGGGGTTGACCGCGGTCGTAGAGCCCCCAACCGTGGCTATAGTTAGTTATTGCTATAGTGGTGACCGTTAGGTCACAACCCATAAAACATTTTGGGCCGAAAAATATGGTCCAACAATAATCCAGCCCCGAGCCCAGCTCGGAAACCTATAAAAGGAAACCAAGAGACGACCTAGGTCAAACTCATTCTCCAATCTGCAGCACGACCGCCACAAGCGCCTTCGATTTTCCCGATCTTGCGATCCGAGCCCTACTTTTCTTCCACTCAAAAAGGAAAATCCTTCCTTCCTAGTTCTAATCTCCAAGGATGGCCAAGAAGAAGACTTCCTCTCAACCATCATCCTCCACCGTCATAGCTCCTCGCGACGATCCGCCGCTAGGGGCTCAAGAGCTCGGTGAAAGTTCCATCACCGAGGCCATTCTTAAACAGATGGAGGGAGATGGGATCCTTCCCCCACAGCCAATGCTTAATTGGATCATCCCCAACCCTGGAGAGGTTCCATGGGGCTATGATGATTCCCAAAAGGTAGTCCTTCGCTCATTCTTCGTCCGCGGATTCGACCCTCCCCGTTGCTCCTTTTTTCGTGGTCTTCTTTTTATTACGGTTGGGAATTACTCAGCCTCAATCCCAATTCCATTCTTCACATCGCTTTCTTTATCCACCTTTGCGAAGCCTTTCGGGTATTCGTCCTCACTTCAATCTCTTCTGCTACATTTTCCAAATCTGTCCTCTTCTCACTTCCCACAATCGTTCTGCGAGTGGCGGCATCGGTATTCAAGCTTGGGTTGCTGATGAGTAGTTTTCCATACCGCTCAATAAGAGTATCTCCAAATAGAAACACGACTGGTTTGTCTACGACAATGCTCCCCGGTCCAAGGAACTTACCTACTGGATCTCCAAGAATCTTAGAAAAGAGCTAATCAACGATGAACAAGTCTCCACTCTACTCAAGATGATCAGAAATCTGAATAGTGAAAATGGAGTCACTGCCGAAACCATCTTGTGGAGCTTCATTGTTAGGGGAGTGCAGCCAATCAAGCAGCAACCTGCTCCAGGCTGGATGTTCCCAAAAGGGAACAATACCGGTGATGGCGCAACTCGCCCAAGTCTAGAGCGTCGGACAAAACGTATGAAGAAGATGCTTCGGTCCGGCTATAATGACTCGGACGTGATCTAGTCAATGTAGTGTACAGCTCTGCTAATCCCCGTGATGTGGTATGTATAATCTCAACTTATTCCAGTACCGGTATCTTAAAGTTGTTCACACTTCTTCTTAATTTCGATTAATCCTTTGCAGGCTTTGGACAGATTCAAAAGTCATCCTCCACTCCCAAACAATGATCAATGGGGTGAGGATTACAACCCAAATGCTCACCCTCAACCTGCTCCTACAAGAATCTTATCTCCTAGCGCTGCTCGGACCGGTCCTTCCCGGACCGGTCTCTCCCAGCACCACTCGGTAAGAAAAATCACCCGGTGCTGGGATGACTATTCAAGCCCCCACCAAAAGCGAAAGCTGGGCTTCCCGGAGATACCAGGACCAAAGCTCAAAAAGCTGAAGAAAGACGACACGAACAAGAGGCAATTGAGCGCGGTCGTCAAGCCGCCCTTGACGCCATGCACTCAACCCTGGGTGGAGGATCCCGGAGCTCCGATCCTCAAGGCCCTTTCACCAACGTCCCTCGTAGATCCCGGCATGCTCTTCATGCAAGTTCCCAAGAGCCCAATCCTACATCCTCGGCGCAATTTGCAGCCAAGAGGATAGCAGAAGACTTGAGCAAAGCCGCTCAAGTTCCTCCAAGCAAAGAAAGCTAAGACTTCAACTGGATTTAAGAAAGCGACAACGTAATTTTACTTATCTCAACTTCTTCATTGATTATAAATCTCCTTATCATCGCATTTATTTCATCGTACAAATGGCTCTAATCTTCATTTTTCTTCACTATTACTCCTAATCCCTCGGCCCATATCGCTGGCTTAATGAGAAGTAGGTCTTCTTCAACACCTTCCACTGCGAAAGAAACAAGTGAAGATCCTACAGTCCCCAAAGCGATAGAGAAAACTGCAGAAACCCCAAGTGCAGCTACACCAAAGGAAATCCCTGCCACCTTGACGAAACACCAGTCTATTGCATAAGCCTCAACCACTCGGAGTGCTGAGGAGCGGGTTACCACTAAAACCCCGTCATTGATCCGACGACTATTAGCTCTCCTCCTCGGGCTATGTTATTCCAAACCGCCCCGAACACCCATTGGGACCGGTCTGGATCGAAGAAGTGCCCCACCGTCCAAGATCCACTCAAAGGGCTCTAGCTAGACCCAAACTCGCCAAGATGGTAATTGGTGATGTTCAAATCGATAGCTCCAGCGGGGACCGCACATTTACCGCTACGGCAAAATGGAAATCTATCCAGGAGGAAGAAGCCCCGAACAATTTCACCGAGTCCGGCCAGGTAATTTTTTATCCTTACCAGGTATTTTTTATATTATGAAACCTTCATATCACAATTCTTTTGTATCGGTTATCTCTCTAGGTTCTTCTGAAAAATTCAGAGGCTAAAAGCGCTATTATAGGACGACATGAAGAAGAACTAAATCAGACATAAGAACAATTGATTGAGCACGGATCTCATACCACCGGTCTGATGTCTAGAGAAGAAGACCTGTCGCGGCGAGAATCTAATTTCGCTAACACTCATCGTCTCATGGAAGACCGCCGGTAGGAAATCATTCGTCTCGGGCAAAAATCCAAAGTAAGCTTTAACCAAATTAACCAGTCTTGACTTCTTTTCCCTGCTTCAAATATCCTAACCGGTCATGAACTTTTTCTAGCTCTTAATGATCTTGTTGCAATGCATAAGCAGATGGAAACAACTCTCACCGATAAAGCTACAGCACAAGAATTAGCTCTTCAACAGGATCTAAAGGTTGAAGAATCCATGGCGGCCCACATCAATGAACTGGAGGGTGTAATTGTTGCCAAAGATAACATCCTGCAACAAACCCTCCTGTTTAACAAGAATTTGGAAGAAGAAAACTCCAATCTGAAGCCCGAGCTGGACAAAGCTCTTGAAGCCATTAAAACTGCTCAAGTAGATAAAGAATCTGCTATGAAATTGACACATGAGTCCGCTGAGCAAGCGCTGAAGGCCAAAGAGGTTGAAATTCAACAAGCGCTGAAGAGGGAAGAAAAATGTAAGACTCTAATGTAGACATTAAAGGAAGATACCACATTCTGGACGTTTCCCATAGGCGTAAGTCTTTTTACTTTTCTTTTTCCTCTTACCAATCTTACAAAAATACCAGTTTGGCATTATGAAACTTCTTTATTTTCTCTTTTGCAGAACTTTCAGCAAGTTGTAAAAAGGTCATTAAGTATCTGAATAGGGATGAAACTCCTCAGGATGATAACATGAACCTTGAAGCAGCAATATGGGACATTCCAAGGCGGATCCAGGAACATTCCCGCATGATGGAAACATCTGGTGGTGTGCAAGTTGCTGCTACAATTCAATCTTGAACACCGGTCAGCGACTGTGATTTTAATTTTGTTCGAGCAGGGCGCATCTAGAGACTACTGAAGACTGGTTTAATGAGCTGAAGAATTCACTCATTGATACCGTGTCAGAATTGGTTCAATACCTACCGCTCGATCCGACCCAAGCCGCCCACGAAGCTACAGAAGCCGCCAAGCAACATAGTGAGGGCGAATATGACGACATTGTCTTCGGCACCCTCTCTTCTGCTTTGGATTCAGATGCTACCATAGATGAGTCGTTGACCGCCGGTCCCAGGACCGCTAATACCGGTGAATCCAGTGGTCAAGCTCCGTAGATTTTTGTTTAATTTTCTTTTGACTGTAAAACAATCTGAATGATTATCTTGTAAATTTTTCACTTTTTCTGAAATTCCTATCAGTCTTTTAAGTTTTTGCTATTTATCTGCATATGACTAAGTCTTTTCGTGCAAGACTGCAGTGGGTCAGAATAGTCTTATCCAAAAAAATAGCTTCACTTAAAGGACCAATAACAAAATTTCCTGTCAAATCCATAACTAAGCAATGAATATTTAATTGAACACAAACCTGCTATAACATAATCACTGGCTCTAATCAGCACGAGATATAGTTAAATAGAGGCAATCTTATTAACAAAATCATGCTATAGAATGAATGACCGGTCTTTAAAACATGGGATTTGCACAAACTTGGGACTGCTCTTAGCACAACAGTCCCCTAACTCGATATATTAATATGAAATTAAAATACCGAGGCATAAAACAATATGAATATAACCATGGATCAAAATACTTCATATTCGCATACACATGAAGTATAGAAACGGTGAAGCTGATCAATATTGTCGTATACTTACCTTACGGGTATACAGATGACAAAGGAATGGATAATTAGAGATACGGTGACAAATCATTGAAGATAAGATCGCGAGAGAGGGCCCACGAGTGGTCCCGACCAGTATGGAATAATAGAAGATTCCATCTACCGGTATGGAAATAAGACGGGCATCAAGGCGGACGTATGATGACTTGAGCAACAAGTAAAAGATCAATTTGTAGTCCGTTAGGACTCTGAATCAATAAGAAAAGCTTAGAGATAGAGCTTCCGAATATGTAATTCATGTAATCGACTAGGACTCTACATGTAACCCTAGCTCCCCGGATATATAAGGAGGAGCAGGGACCCCCAAAAACTCTCCGACAACTCGCAATTAGCAATCTGCTAAAGGCAATACATAACACACAGGACGTAGGGTATTACTCTCCATCGAGAGGCATGAACCTGTCTAAAATCGCGTGTTCTTGTGTGTTTCGTGTGTTGCACCATCGAATTCCACGCTCGTGAGGGACCGGGTGGTACTAGTGCCAAGTTTAAGACTCCACATTTGACGCGTCGAGAAGGGGTCCCAGCGAGTTTCCAACGAGTTCCATGGCTTCTTCGTTCGACGTCGACTTCGCGCCCGGCTTCAAGATCCGCTTCGGGTCCCTCGACTTCGAAGCCGATTCCGCCGGAAAGCTACGCTTGATGAATCCGATTCGCGATCCGGCCGTAGCTTCGAAGCGCGATCACTAGACACGATCGAGACCATATGCATGGAATCCAGCAGGACCGTCGCAGCTTTAGTGTGAATCATCGGACCACTCGAGCTTGATAACGACTTTGAGGAGGGATCTCCAGCCTTCTTCCAAGTGTTTATGACTGGCCCAATTCTTGAAGAACTCACCCCGAGGAAGCTGCTGTTGAAGAGGGTAGGATGGAGAGAGAAGAAGCAAACAGCCGCAAACATGAAGCGGAAGGAACAGACGTGGAAGATCCACCTCCACGAGCTTCGACCGCGAACCCTCGCGCAAACATCGTTAGTACCGGTCAAGATGTAAAGGGTGTTCCTGCCACGGCTCCGCCCTGCTATCGGACCATTACCGGAACAATCCGGGGATGCGGTAGAACATTCACCAGGTTATAATAACCAAGGTGGATGCCGCGATGGCAGAAATCATAGCTCTTCTAGTAGGGCGTTGGATATGGGCTCCATGGAGGTTGAATTAAACGGCACTCGAGTCTTCACGTCACCAGTCCACAACATTATGGGGGTGAAACAGATCCTAGAGACTATTCAGGAGGCGGTGTTCAATTTGACACCGAGATTACAACGTGCTTTGAGCCTGGTGGATGTGGCTGCTCTGCAAACCAACCAGCTTGTCCAGGACAGAGCTGAATCTTCTAGTCGTTCGCATTTGCATTCAGATCGGTATGCGAGGGCCCGGTCTCGAAGGACCTTCTTCCGGAGGAAGAATCGGACGACGACACACCCCGATCGCGGACGAGCATGAGCGCGCTCCCAATCAAGATTTACGCGTACCGATCAATGGAAATCGGGACCCTCGTAATGTGCTTATTGATCGTCATGCGGAGAGAGTGGAAGAATGGCGGAGACAAGAAGAACACGAGCGACGACAGACCGGTCATGTAGATGACCGTCCGGAGAATCCCGTTCCACCGCGCCCTCCGGGAACCGGTTCGACTAGGCATGGGTCGATCGCTTCGGCGCTGCCTCTAGTTGACAATCCTCCACGCAATGATCATCAAGGGCACGGAAATCGCTCTACTCGTCGTGATGATCGTCCCATGAGAGATGGTCATCGCGACCACGAGAGACCGACGGGGACGCGATAATAGGAACGAGAGATGGGGAGCCGCGACAAGACAACAATAATCGTCAAGCGGCGCCTCCGCCACCTCCTACGCCTCCTCCGGAACAAGGAAACAATGATCGCCAAGAAGGTTCTGGGGCGAGAAACCGAGGATGATCGTTACTATGACTACTCGGATTACGAAATATTACGAGGTGGATTTTTTGAAGCCGAAGGAAGTCTTGCTTTTCTTTGCCGGAGGACCTCGAGTTTCCCCACTTGAACCTTCTGCACTCCTTTTCGCCGCCGGTTGGGCTTGCGGCGTAGGAAGGGACCCTCCTGTAGCATCCCCTAAAGTACCGGTCCGGACACCATACCGGGACCTCTTGGGGATGTACGCAAGAGAGTCCGTTAATTGAGGGACTCCTTGAGATCCCCCAGCAGCGGCAGCATCAAATGCGGCCGGAGCGGCCTCGATGGTTTCTTTCGAAGGCCTCTTGCTCTTTACGCCGGTCTTCAATTTTCTCGTGGTTCCGTACGGGTATCTCCCGGTACGGAAGCGGGGACTATCGCCGGCTTGCCAATGCTTAGCGATGACGTGCATTTTCTTGTGCTGGGGGCTTGAACAGTTTTCCCAGATTTTGCGATCTTTTGGGTTGGCCCGGTATGAGGAACAGTGGACCGGTCCGAAACCCCTTGAATCGGAGTGGGGGTGGCGGACTGGTCCGTGCGAGATCGGATGCAGCGTTTGTCCCGTAGTCTTCTCTCTAGGGATCATCGGCGAGGAGAGGGGGATGGCTATCGTAGCTATCCGGTTTCTACATTCAGTAAAAACATATGAGTAATGAAACAATAATGATTGAAATGCCGGTATTCGGGGAGAAAAGGATGCTCACAGGATCACGAGGATTTGTTGTGCTAAATGCCAAACCTACTCTTTGGCAACCTAACTCGTCAAAACCGGTCCGGAGCACTTTCTTCAGCCGTTTGTTCAGAGCGCTCCAGATTGGGAAGAGCTGTTTTGTCGGATGGATTGGCTTTGTTTTCATTAAAAGACCATCCCGGGCAAGCTTGCCTTGTGGTTGGACCCCTCGGACGATGAAACTCCAAAGCACGGTCTCTGCAGTGACGCCCTTAACGTCCTTCGGATACTCGATGTTAGCTAGCAGGGCGATCACTTCTTCATCCCGCTTGAGGTCTTCCCTAATATCCTTTGAGTTCCAGGAGGAGAGCTCTCTAGCTACCTTGGTCGTACAAGGGGGAAGAGCGGGTTGGGGATTAAACCACTCATTCTTCCAATTGGGCAAGCTCTTGTTTAAGGACAGGAAAAAAATACTCCTCAAGCACTCCAACGAGTGTACCCATACTCCCCCTACAGACATTACGGTTGGTTGAGGAGGGGAGTGGGCGGACTTGGAATAGATAACGAAAAAATTTGAAGTAAGGAAATATATTTTCATCGTCTCAACGGTGTACGCACTCTAGTGGCAACCCGCACTCAACCACATAAGTCAATCTAAATTATCGACACACACTTAACTAACGTAGTTATGTAACTCGCAGAAGATTCATTTCGAAACAATACATCAAATTCAAAAGAAACTACAAAACTAAGCACGGTTCTACTAGTAACGACCCATGGAAAGGATCTGTCGTATACTTGCCTTATGGGTATACGAGATGATGAAGAAATGGATACGCAAAGACATGGTGGTAAATCAAAGAAGACACGAGATAATGGCGATAGGCAACAGATCGGTGTTCGACCGGTGCTGGGATAATAGAAGATCCCGTAGACCGGTATGGAAACAAGGCGGATACTAAGACCGGTATACAATGACGTGAGAAGCAAGTCATAGAACAATTTGTAGTCCGATTAGGACTCGGATCAATAAAGAAAGTTAGAGATAGAATTCCATATATGTAATTCATGTAATTGGCTAGGACTACGATTGCAACCCTAGCTCCCCGGACATATAAGGCGGGGCAGGGACCCCCCGAAATCTCTCCGACATCTCGCAATTAGCAAATCGCTAAAGGCAATACATAACATACAGGACGTAGGGTATTACTCTCGATTCGAGGGGCCCGAACCTGTCTAAAATCACGTGTTCCTGTGTGTTCGTGTGTTGCACCATCGAATTCCACGCTCGTGAGGGACCGGGTAGTACTAGTGCCGAGTTTAAGACTCGACATTTGGCGCGCCAGGAAGAGGTCCCGGCGAGTTCCTAGCGAGTTCGATGGCCACTTCGTTTGTCGTCGACTTCGAGCCCGGCTTCAAGATTCGCTTCGGGTCCCTCGACTTTGAAGCCGACTCGGACGGGAAATTGTCTTTGATGAATCCGACTCGTTGCCGGGCCGCTGCTTCTAAAGCGCGATCACCTGCCATGGTTGATACCTCCGATTCAGGACTTAGCGGGTCCGACGCAGCTTTAGCGCGAAACATCGGCTCCTACGCTATGCCTCGAACGGTGCCGGCTGCGCGCAAAGCTGTTTTCCGAGCTGGATATTGATTCCGAGGAAGACGCTCCGATCTTCTTCCAAGTGTTCATGATCGGACCGGTTATCCGACAACTCACTCTTGAGGAAGCTGCTCGAAGAAGCGGCAAGGATGGCGAGAGCCGAAGCTGAACGCGATCGTCGTGAAGCGGAAGAGGCAAATAGAGATGAACAACTTCCGCCACCTTCAGCCGCGGATCCGTGCGCAAGTGCTACTGCTTTAGCTGGAGGAAGCGCCCTGCGACCGCTCCCCGGCCACGTGCCCGCTACTGGACCGGTCCGGAGACCCGGACGAATCTCCAGGATACAACAACCGACGAGGATGTCGCGGCGGAAGACGCCATCGATCTTCCGGCAGAGCTTTGGATTTAAGTTCCATGGAAGTAGAGATGAATGGCGCTCGGGTCTTCACATCGCCGGTCCACAATATTGTGGGAGTGAAACAGATTCTTGAAACAATACCGGAAGAAGTCCTCAACGCTACGCCGAGATTGCGCCGCGCGCTGAATTTGGTTGATGCGGCGGCTCCGCAAACAAACCAACTCGTCCATGATCGAGCGAGAATCTTCCGGTCGTTCGCGTTCCCATTCGGAACGACCGACAAGGGCCCGGTCCGACGGAGCTTCTTCCGGAGGAAGGCTAGGACCCCGGCATACCCCGATTGCGGATGCACATGAACGAGCTCCCAACCAAGATTTGCGTATACCACTCAACGGTAACCGGGATGCTCGGAACGTGCTGATTGATCGCCATGCGAAAGAGTGGAGGAGCGAACAAGACATGAGGAAGATGAGAGACGGCGGACCGGTCATGTGGATGATCGTCCTCGGGATCTTGCCCCACCCCGATCGCGTCTCGCACAATTCCCCGCGCCACGGGCCGGCAGCTTCGGCGCCACCCGCCAACGCAAATTATCCGCGCAACGATCATCGAGGGCATGGTAGTAGGCATGCTCATCGAGATGGACGACGCCGTGACACTAGAGACCGAAGAGGACGAGACAACCGGGATAGAGATGCTCGAACCCCGGCGTGCGGACAATGATCGTCAAGCTGCACCTCCACCTCCGCCTCCATCGCAACATGAAGAACCAGGGAACAATGATCGTCAAGCGGCGCCTCCACCTCCGCCTCCGCCTCCGTCACGGCACGCGGAGCCGGCGAATAATGATGGACAAGGCGGCTCGGGAGATAGATACCAGGACGACCGTTACTACGACTATTCCGACGATGACGGGGATCGTAATTACCGGCATCGCCCTAGCCGTCGATCTCCGTCACCGGTCCGGACTGGTCCGGAAGATGATGAATATTCCGTAATTCCCGCTTTTACGCGAGATTTACGCATCCGCAAATACCCCGGGGATTTAAGCCCGGGGCCATTGACAAGTATGATGGCAAAGCACCTCCGGCCGAATGGCTCCGCATGTACACCACGACTATTCGGTCGGCAGGAGGAGACACGTTCGTGCTAGCTAATTATCTACCGATGTGCATGGAGCAGGCTCGGACGCTTATGGTTGCAATCCCTGCCCGAGAAATCCATTTCTTCGTGGGGAGACCTTACCAAAAAGTTCGTAGAAAACTTCCGGGCGACTTGTGAGAAGCCAGGGAACTACTTCGACCTCAATAGGCTGAAGCGAAGCCCGACGAGACCCTCACGATTTCATCGAGCGATTCTGCAATAAGAAGGCCTTAATCCCCAATGTTCCTGATCAGCAAGTGATTGCTGCATTTCAAGCTGGCGTCCGAAGTGAAGCATTGGTTCACAAGATTGGGAGACGAAATCGAAACCTCACCATGACGGCGTCGAGTGCTTCAAGATAGCAGATGATTACGCTGCTGGAGAATCAAATGTAGTCAATCTGCGCGGGAACAAAGGGAAGGAGCCGAAGCATGACCAAGGCAACCGGTCTGGATCCGGGAACGACAAGAAGCGCAAGGCTGATCACTTTGTTGCAGCTGTTGACCGGTCTAATGGAGGAGATCGGCCGGCACCCCTAAGAAAGGTCCAAGAGAACGATTGTCGTTTGAAACACTTCCGGATGGCCCTTGTATGATTCATAATGGAAATCATAAAGCTAAAGAGTGCTTCCTGTTAAGGCCATTTGCTCAATTTGCCTTAAAGGTCGCGCCTCGGTCCGCCTACGGGAATCGGAAGGATGACAAGGGCAAGGATAAGGACCGCGAAGACAATGAGGATGACGAAGGCTTTCAGGAACCAGCCCGAGAGGTGAACATGATCTATGGAGGCCCGGACGCATATGAGTCGAAGCGGAAGCAAAAATTGTCGTTACGGGAGGTTAATGTTGTTGCTCCCGCAACTCCTGAATATCTTCGGTGGTCCGAGGTCCCCATTACATTTAGCAGGGCCGATCATCCGGAGGTACTACCAAAAGCTGGAAAGTATCCACTCATCCTTGCCCCTATTGTTCGGAAGGTGCGATTGAAAAGAACTTTCATTGACGGAGGGAGCTGCTTGGATATTTTGTTTGCTAAGACTACGCCCGAGCTTGGTTTGATCGTGGCTGATTTAGAGCGCAGTGTTTCTCCGTTCCATGGTATAATACCCGGGCGGAATAGTTACCCTTTGGGGCAGATCTCTCTGCCCGTGACTTTTGGGACGAAGGAAAACTATAGAAGGGAGAATATCATCTTTCGGGTGGTCGACATAGACTCGAGCATATCATGCTATCCTTGGAAGACCAGCTACGGCAAAATTTATGGCCATCCCAAATTATCGGTATTTGATGTTGAAGATGCCCAGGCCAAATGGGGTCCTGTCATTCCGAGGTGATATCAAGACCGCCTATGCTTGTGAGGTGCACAACACTGAATTGGCATCTCGAGGCTAATTCAGAAGTTGAACGTCGAGAAATCGGAGAAGCAGCTGAAGCTTTGGAAGTTCAGGCAAGGATAGGGGATGAAGTCCCGGTCAAAAAGATTGCAAAGGAGAAATTGAAGGCTGATACGGTGGTTTCCAAGACTGTCCAACTTGATGAGTCGGACCCCTCCAAGGTCACCCATATAGGGGCTGACTTGGGGGATAAATAGGAAAGCGCGCTCATTCTTTTCCTCCAGGAAAATAGGGATATCTTCGCATGGCAGCCTTCGACATGCCGGGTGTTCCTAGGGAGAAGATTGAGCACGCACCGTTGGTGCGTCCCGATGCGAAGCCGGTGAAACGAAGCTCCGGAGGTTTGCTCAAGACCGCAAGGAAGCTATCAAGAAAGAGATAACTAGGTTGTTAGCAGCTAAGTTCATTAGGGAGGTGTATCATCCAGATTGGCTTGCCAATCCGAGTGCTTGTACCAAAAAAGAATACTAAAGAATTAAGAATGTGCGTTGATTATACCGATCTCAACAAAGCTTGCCCCAAAGACCCTTTCGCGCTGCCTCGAATCGACCAAGTTGTTGATTCGACTCGCTGGCTGCGAGCGTCTTAGTTTCCTTGATGCTTATTCGGGGTATCATCAAATACCGTTAAGAGTTGAGGATCAGATAAAAACCGCGTTTATCACCCCCTTTGGAGCGTACTGCTACACAACTATGCCGTTTGGATTGAAAAATGCTGGAGCTACGTATCGGCGCGGCATACAACGTTGTTTGGATTCGCAATTGGGAAGGAATGCAGAAGCTTATGTTGATGATATAGTGGTCAAGTCTCGGAAAACTGAAGATCTCCTCTCCGACCTAGCGAGAGACCTTTAGTAATCTGCGGAACTTTTCCATGAAGCTAAACCCGGGAAAGTGTGTCTTCGGAGTTCGTTCCGGAAATTACTTGGGTTATTTGGTATCATGGAGAGGTATTGAAGCCAATCCAGAAAAAATTCGGACGATTGTTAACATGCAACCTCCGAGTTGTTTGAAGGATGTCCGAGATGTCGACGGGCGGTATGGCGGCTCTTAGTCGTTTCATCTCAAGACCGGGAGTACGAGGACTTCCGTTCTTTAAGTTGCTCAAAAAGCAAGATAAGTTTGAATGGACTAGTGAAGCGCAAGCCGCACTTGATCAACTAAAGGAGTATCTCGAGTAACCCTCGGGTGTTGGTCCCGCCGGAGCTCGATGATGTTATTCGGTTATATATCTCTGCAACAACCCATGTGGTGAGCACGGTTACGGCGGTTGATAGGAAGGAAGAAGGACACCTGCAATTGGTGCAACATCCGGTCTATTTTGTAAGTGAAGTTCTTACTGAGTCTAAGATAAGGTATCTCCAAGCTGCAGAAGTTAATATATGCTTGTAGTGATAACTTCTCGGAAGCTAAAGCATTATTTCCAAGCGCATCCTATTGAGGTTAAGACCGGGTTTGCCATTGGAGATATTGTTCGCAACCGGGAAGCGATTGGTCAAGTTGCTAAATGGGCTATAGAACTTGGCCAGTATGAAATTACGTTCTCTTCGCGGACGGCTATTAAGGGACAAGCATTAGGCTGACTTCATAACGAGTGGCTGGAAACACAAGTGCCGCGGGAGATTCAAGCATTGGAGTATTGGGAGATGTTCTTTGATGGGTCCCTGCAGCTTTCGAGCGCGGGGGCTGGCGTGGTCCTTCTCACTCCACAAAAGGAACCGCTCGAGATATGTGTTGCAAATGCATTTTCGAGCTTCAAACAATACAGCGAGTATGAAGCTTTGCTTCATGGGCTTAGAGTAGCCGTTTCGTTGGGCGTTCGACGATTGGATATCTATGGCGATTCGATGTTAGTGATCAGCCAAGTTAACAAGGTATGGGATGCTCATGATGATCATATGATTGCTTATCGTCAAGAGGTTCGGAAACTTGAAGACAAATTTGATGGTTTGCGATTTTCTCATATACTGCGCGGAAATAATTCTGCTGCGGATGAGTTAGCGAGACCGGGATCTTCGCGACGGGCGGTTCCTCCTGGCGTTTTTCTTCGGGTGTTGGATAAACCATCTATAAAGATGGAGCCCAAGGTTATCATTACAGAAATTGAAGATAAGGCGGTTTCGAGAAAGTCGGGAGGAAAAAGCGGTCTTAAAGAACCGAGTCCGGTAGTACGGGTTTGCCAGGGAAAGATAGAAGGCGGGTTCAATACTAGTAATATTCAGCCATTGGATGTTATAATTATTGATTCCGATTGGCGTACTCCGTATCTTGACTATTTGCAATCCGGCAAAACACCAAAGGATAAGGTGGAAAAGCAAACATTGGAAGTTCGAGCCCGCAATTATTTAATTCTTGAAGGAGAATTATATAAGCGTGGAGCTAATATCTTGATTAAGTGTGTATCGGTTTCCGATGGTATTCAATTGCTTGAAGACATACACAAGGGGATTTGTGGAAACCATGCTTCTTCGAAGACATTGGTTGGGAAGATATTCAGACAGGGATTTTATTGGCCTACAGCGATGGATGATGCGCATAGAGTGGTCAAAAATTGTCAAGGATGTCAATTTTTTGCAAGACAACCTCATACTCCGGCTCAGGAGTTGCAATTAATTCCAATGACCTGGCCTTTTTCTACTTGGGGGCTGGATATAGTGGGACCTTTTAAGCGGGCACCGGGAGGATTCACACATATTTTTGTGGTAGTAGACAAGTTTTCCAAGTGGATCGAGGCTGAGGCGAGTTACCAGCACGACTACGGCCCGTGCAATCAAGTTCTTGCAGAATATTTTTGTACGTTTTGGGGTTCCATACAGTATTATTACTGATAATGGGCCTCAATTCACTTCGAGTTTTTCAAAGACTATGCTGAGAGCTTAGGGATTAAGGTACAATATGCGTCGGTGGCACACCCGCAGAGCAATGGACAAGTGGAACGAGCTAATGGAATGATTTTGACCGGTCTTAAACCGAGAATTTTTGATCGATTGAAGCCTTATGCGAGAAAATGGGTTAAGGAATTGCCCTGGGTGCTCGGGGTTTGCGCACTAATGTTAGCGAGCTACGGGACAATCTCCTTTTTCTTTGGTATATGGATCTGAAGCCATGTTACCTACTGAAGTGAATATGGTGTCAGCTCGGGTTCGAGTATTATGATGAAGAAAAATATGATGATCAACGTCGGGTTGAACTGATTGCTGCGGAAGAATTGAGAGATCGAGCTCCGATTCAAGCCGCTAAATATCAACAAGGATTGCGTCGTTATCATGATCGTAATGTTCGCACGCGGGAATTTCAAATCGGAGATTTGGTTTTGCGGAAGATTCAATCTAACAAGAACAGGCATAAGTTGTCACCGGTCCGGGAAGGACCTTTTTTGGTTAAATCGGTATCCGGACCAGGGGCTTATAGGCTTATGACCTTGGAAGAGGAAGAAATTCCAAATTCTTGGAATATTGATCAACTTCAGTCGTTTTTATACTTAAAGAGTATTTATTGTAAAGTTTTTCTTATTATAATAAAGTAATTTTATCTAATAATGATGTGTTTGTTTTTTGTGTCTCCATACTTTAATTGTGAATAAATTATTGAGCCAGGGGGCTACTATGATAAAGAGTAGTCTGTGATATTTTGTTATTCTGCTATGATAAGAGCAGATCTGTGATATGCCGCTATTCTTGAATAATAAGACCAGTCATTTAGTTGATGGATTGTTGTGATAAGAGCAGTCCGCTGAAATTATAAGCTTGTGTTTAAGACTGGTATATTCAGGAAAAGATAGAGTATAGCTTTCTTTTTTATGAATACTGATTGGTAAACTGTTGTATTAAGAACAGTTTGGGAAATATTACAAACTAACTTTTTTGCTCATGCTACATCATATCTTGAGTAAATAAGTTAGTAAGCATAATGGTGAAACCAGTATTCATAAAATAAGAAAAAGTGACTGATATTTATAAGCAAACAATATAATGGACAAGATGTTCAATTTCAAAATGGCCCTATTACAAAGCTTTCTAAGCAGGACCGCTTGAAGTGCCGGTATCACCAGTCTTGGGATTTCCTTCGAGCCTATCATCCGAGTGTTTCTTCGAGAATCAGAAGAAGTTACGAGTTAAATCTCTGTCAAGATCTTCGAAGGCATCTTCTATTGTCCGTCCGGCGGCGGTTGCAGCATCCCGAGCATCTTGATCTAAGGCAAAAGCTGCTTGTGCTACATTCGGAGGGATGCCCGACGGATCAACTGGAACATCTTCCACCAATTCAGAAACGGTACCAATGAGTGAGTTCCTCGGTTCATTGAACCGGTCTTCGATGGTATCGGGGTGGGCACCATCCCGGATGAAATTGAAGTCGCAAACATCGACCGGAGTCCAAGATTGGATTATGGCGGCAATATGTCCCCCTCCCGAAGCAGCGACCAGCCTTGAGTGCTCTCTCGATCCTTCTCGGGATTGCCCGGATGGCGGACTCGAGGTCTATCTCGTTGGGATCAATAGTTTGACCGCCATTGAGGTATTCCGGAGTGCGAATTGTGCCTGCAGTAAGTTCTGAAACAACAAGTGTAAATTTAAGACCGGGTATTGCTCGAAGACCGGTATGTTCAAGAGATAACATAAGAATAATCAAGAAAAATGGGACTTACGCCTGTGCCTGATTTCAGCTGCTCCGAATCTGCCCTTGATGTTTACATTGGATTCTTTCAGCTTTTGGGCAGTCTTCAAGGCCTTCTCTTTGTCCGCTTGAGCTGATTTCGCTGCTTCTAATGCTTCGATCGGTTCAGCTTTCAAGCGAGCGTTCTCAGTCTCTAGCATCTTGTTGGAGCGAAGTGCTTGAGCTAGTGTGCTATCTTTAGCGAGTGAGCTCGCCTTCAAGTTCTCCAATCCGTGCCGCCTGTTGTCTGAAAGTGCATCTAGGCCCCTCATTTTATTTTGGATGATTGATATCAATACAATTAAATTTGGAACTAATGCTTTCATGAGAATGTGTGTAGTGAATATCCAAAGCACATGAAAGTGTAGCAAGCACAATCAAAAAGGAGAAAAGAAATGCAAAATGCAATAAAAGGAGAATTTGGAAAAGACCCCTCTCAAAGCTTGTGCCTCGCTTTATTTCTTTGCTTTGAGTCATAGGGATGCCGTACTATAAAGAGGGATGCAAATCACAAACGTGGCTAAGAATGGAGATGCTCACAAACTCAAGAAATCCCCTCCAAACCTATTCTTTCGAACCCATCGGAAGCTCCGGTGTGGTACCGGAAGTTCCGGTAGGCTTACAGAGAGTTTTGCTCTCGGGAAAAGCCATACCGGAAGTTTCGGTCCTCGGTACCGGAAGTTCCGGTAGGCTTACGAGAGAGTTTTGCTCTCGGGAAAGGCCATACCGAAAGTTCCGGTCCCTAGTACCGGAAGTTCCGGTAGGCTTACGGAGAGTTTTGCTCTCGGGAAAAGCCTTACCGGAAGTTCCGGTCCCAGTACCGGAAGTTCCGGTAGGCTAACGAGATGCTTTGAGCTCTCTGGAATGCCATACCGGAAGTTCCGATACGGCACCGGAAGCTCCGATGCGGTCCAGTTTTTCCAACCCTAAACCCACGTACCGGAAGCTCCGGTACTCCACCGAAGTTCCGGTGCGGGCCGAAGTCCAGATCTAACCCTAATTCGAACCGTACCGGAAGTTCCGATACGCTATCGGAAGTTCCGGTGCGGGGTTTTCGAGACAGGCCAACGGCTCTTTTTGGGCTGTGGTATATAAGCCACACCCCCTCTCCATTCACTCTCTCTTGCACAACTCCGAACCAATACACACTTGAGCTTCACTCCATCTACTCCAAATCCTCTCCAAAAGCAGAAATTCCATCCTTGAGCTAGGATTTGAGTGAGAGACTTTGAGCAAGTGTTTGAGAGACTTGATTCCATTCTTGAGCATCTTCACTCCCGTCAAGCTTGTGATTTGGATTTGTTACTCTTGGAGCTTTGAGCTCCTAGACGGCTAGGCGTGCTCGTGAGCTCCCAACTTGTGTGGTGACGCCCGAGAAGTTTGTATTGCCCGTCCCGGAAGGGACATTGATAGTGGAAAACTCAAGCTCAACCTTGGTGGTGACTTGAGGGAGAAATAGGGTTGAGAGAAACCCGGTCCTTGGTGGACTTTCTCAACGGAGACGTAGAGTCCTTGGTGGGCTTGAACTTCGGTGAAAAATCCGTGTCTCTTGTGCTCCCTCCTTTTACTTGCGCGTTGTTGTTTATTTACTAGGTTGCTTGTTAGCTTTCTCGTTGTGTCGTTATATTCCTAGAATTGCATAGGGTTGTTCCTTTGTTTCTTGCAAACACTAGAATTGTGTAGGGTTTAATTCCGCATTTATCACCCTGCACCGGAAGTTCCGTATCCTACGGAAGTTCCGGTATTTGACGTTTTCGTCTTAGTGTTATTTCGCGAGAAATTTTTAGGTTCGCCTATTCACCCCCCTCTAGGCGACTTTCAATTGGTATCGGAGCGGGTATCTTCGTTGAAGCCTCACCGCTTGAAGATCAAAGATGGCAAATGATAAAGAGGCAACGGGTAGTGGTGAAGCACCACCTAAGGTAGTCGGTGAAAGAGGTCATGAGACCTCACCGGGGATGCCAGAGATGGAAATGGAAAAGGGCCTGCCCAAGGTGGAGATGTGCCTAGCGCTTTGCCGATGAGCTACAACAGAACACCATACTCCTATAGTGATGGAAGAGATGAGCATATTGGACCCGGCTCCGGAAGACTACCATACTTTGATGGTCAATACTTTGATCATTGGAAAACAAAGATGCTACTACATTTGGATTCAATGCATCAAAATGTGAGAAATGTGACTCAAAATGGATTCCTATGGGAATGTAGAAGCAAGCCAACCGCACAAGACTTGTTCAATGTTAGGTGCAATGTGGCGGCGGCTAGTGCTCTCGTATCCGCGCTTAGCCCCGCCGAGTATGAGAAGATAACCGGAATGGAGGATGCCCATCAAATTTGGTTGAAGCTTGAATTGGTTCATGAGGGCATTGATAGTATGAAGGAGTCTAAGCTAGAAGGGCTTAGAGAAGATTTTAACTACTTTGTCATGAGGTCGGATGAAGGGCCAAGGGAAGCCCATGATAGGATGATGAGGATAGTGAACATGAGAAGAGCACTTGGAGAAAAGGTGTTGGACTTGGATGTGAATAGAAGGTTGCTACAAGCCTTGCAAGCATGGGATGCCAACATAGTGTCCAACATAAGAGACAAAGATGGTTTTAGATACTTCACAACCGATGAAGTGATTGGCAAGGTGCTCTCCCAAAAACAGCAAATTGACCAAGGGAATAGGATCAATGCTTTGCTTAAGGACAAGGAAAAGGCTAGTGGGAGCAAGAATGATTTGGCTCTTAATGCCGAACAAGAAAAGAAAAAGAAAGTGGTTGAGGAGAGTGATGATGATAGTGATGATGAAATGGCTCTCTTTGTGAAAAGATTCAACAAGCTTATGTCAAAAAGGAGCTCCAAGAAAAATGACCAAGACAAGAGCAAATTGAGGAAGGCCAAGAACAAGTGCTATATTTGTGGAGACAAAGGTCACTTCATGGCGGAATGTCCGGAGAACTACAAGAACAAGCAAAACAAGAAGGGGGACAAGAAATACAAGAAGCATAGAAAGTACCGTCGGGGTGAAGCACACATTGGACAAGAATGGAACTCCGATGGATCATCTTCCTCCTCCGAGTCGGAATCCGATGAAGAGAAGGGAGGCATTGCATCACTTGCTATTGGGCTAACACCGACCAACTCCTCCTTGTTTGGAAGCTTGACCGATGATGAAGATGACGCCGGACACAAGTGCATGATGGCTAAGGGCTCTAAGGTAAATGCAAATGGAAGCTCTCAAATTCCTAACATGTTTGATTTGTTGGACATCATTGAGCAGGAAAAGGAGACCAATGAGAGGCAAGAGGAGCTTCTTGAGAAACAAGAGGAAATGCTTGTTCAAGAGAAGCAAAGGGTGCTTGAACTTGAGAAGCTCCTAGAAGTTGAAAGGAAGAAGAATGAGGACTTGGTAAAGTCTCTCAAAGTGGTTGAAGAAAATAGTGAGACACTTAAAGTCACAAATGTGTCACTTCAAGAGAAGTGTGATGACTTGCAAAAGGATCACAATTCTCTCAAAGTGCAATTTGAGGAAATTAAGTGTAACACTACTTCCTCTCAATCTTCGTCTTGCCCCTCATCTAGCAATGAATGTACTAGGTGCAACAAGATTGATGTTGAAGCTTGTACAAGAAACATCAAGACCATTGGTGACTTGAAGAAGCAAGTGCAAGAACTTCAACAACAAGCACAAAAGAAGATGAAGGCCATTGATGATGCCAAGGCCGAGTATGCAAGGGGTGCATACACCAATGTGAGACGATCACATGTGAAGGATGGCATTGGATACAAGCAAGGTGACAAGCATAATGCAAGAATCAACAAGAACGGCACCGAATTCATCAAGTTCACCAAGGAGGGTGAATATCAAAAGAAGCAAGTCAAGAGGGAGAAGCAAATCAAGAACACTAACAAATCTTCTCTTATTTGTGATTTGCGTACTAACGTGCCTAACCCCTCTTGTGCTCTCTTTTATGATTTTAATGCGACCTATGTGCTAATGAGAAACAAGCATGGTCGTGTCTATGCAAAATATGTTGGGCCACGCAACAAGACCCACAAATCTTGTGTGTGGGTGCCCAAGACACTTGTTACTAATGTGAGAGGACCCAAGCAAATTTGGGTACCTAAAAACAAAGCATAAATTGTTTTGTAGGAATACTCCTCCGGTGGCTCATCATGGGTGGTGGATAGTGGATGCACCAATCATATGACCGGAGACAAGAAAATGTTTGAGTCATTCGAGCCAAGCAAAGAAAGAAATGAATATATCACTTTTGGAGACAACGGAAAAGGCTATGTGTTGGGATATGGTAACATTCCTTTAACTTTTCCGCATTCACTTTCGAAGGTTATGCTTGTGGATAACGTTGACTTCAATTTGTTGTCTATCTCACAACTTTGTGGAATGGGCTACAATTGCTTGTTCAACGATAAGGGTGTGATTGTCTCAAGGAGAAGTGATGGCTCGATTGCTTTTGAGGGTGTGCTCAAAGGAAAGCTTTATGTCGTGGATTTCACCGCGGATAAAGCAAAACTTGACACATGCTTAGTTGCAAAGTCGGACATGGGATGGTTGTGGCATAGACGACTAGCCCATGTCGGTATGAGAAATCTTCACAAACTCCAAAGGGGCGGTCACATCCTTGGACTAACGGATGTTTGCTTTGAGAAAAATAAAATTTGTAGTGCATGTCAAGCCGGAAAACAAGTTGGAGCACCACATCCATCCAAGAACATTGTGACAACCACAAGACCGTTGGAGATGCTTCACATGGACCTCTTCGGTCCCATTGCATATATTAGCATTGGTGGTAACAAATATGGACTTGTTATTGTTGATGATTATTCTCGCTTCACGTGGGTATTCTTTTTGTGTGATAAAGGTGAAGTGAAGGATGTACTCAAGACTTTCTTGAAAAGAGCACAAAATGAATTTGAAGTGAAGATCAAGGCCATAAGAAGTGACAATGGTACCGAGTTCAAGAACACTCAAGTTGAAGAGTACCTTGATGAGGAGGGCATCAAGCATGAGTTTTCGGCACCCTACACGCCTCAACAAAATGGGGTGGCCGAAAGAAAGAACCGCACACTCATAGAGATGGCAAGAACCATGCTTGATGAGTAATAAGCAAAATGAAGACGGCGTTGTAACAAGGAACAAAGCAATATTGGTGGCAAAAGGATATTCACAAGTAGAAGGATTGGACTTTGATGAAACATATGCCCCCATGGCAAGGCTTGAATCAATAAGAATACTACTTGCCTTTGCCACCTACCACAACTTCAAGTTGTACCAAATGGACGTGAAGAGTGCATTCCTAAACGGGCCAATCAAGGAAGAAGTGTACGTGGAGCAACCACCGGGCTTTGAAGACCCCAAGTATCTTAATCACGTATACAAACTCCATAAGGCGCTCTATGGGCTTAAGCAAGCACCAAGAGCATGGTATGAATGCCTTAGGGATTTTCTTTTGAAAAAGGGTTTTGAAATGGGCAAGGCCGATGCAACCCTCTTCACAAAGCGTTTTAATCATGATATATTTGTGTGCCAAATTTATGTCGATGACATAATATTTGGTTCTACTAACCAAATGTTTTGTGATGATTTTAGCAAGATAATGACAAAGAGGTTCGAGATGTCTATGATGGGTGAGTTGACATTCTTTCTAGGATTTCAAGTCAAGCAACTCAAGGAGGGCACCTTCCTATGTCAAGCCAAGTACACTCAAGACATATTGAAGAAATTTGACATGGACAAGGCAAAGCCCGCCAAGACGCCCATGGCAACAAATGGCCATCTTGACCTCACCAAGAAAGACAAGCCGGTTGATCAAAAGGTTTTTCGCTCTATGATCGGCTCTTTGCTTTACCTTTGTGCATCTAGGCCCGATATCATGCTTAGTGTGTGTATGTGTGCACGCTTCCAAGCCGCTCCTATGGAGTGCCACATGGTGGCCGTTAAAAGAATCTTGAGATATTTAGTGCACACACCCAACCTAGGGCTTTGGTACCCCAAGGGTTCAAAGTTCAACCTAATAGGCTATTCCGATGCGGATTATGCCGGGGACAAAGTGGATAGGAAGAGTACCTCCGGGACTTGCCAATTCTTGGGTAGGTCCCTAGTGTCATGGTCATCCAAGAAACAAAATTCCGTTGCTCTATCCACGGCCGAAGCGGAGTATGTGGCAGCCGGTAGTTGTTGTGCACAACTATTGTGGATGCGACAAACTCTAAGAGACTACGGTTACAAGTTGAACCGTGTTCCTCTCCTATGTGACAATGAGAGTGCCATAAAGCTAGCATATAACCCCGTTGAGCATTCGCGCACAAAGCATATAGATATCCGTCATCATTTCTTGAGAGATCATTCTATCAAAGGGGATATTGAGGTGAGCCATGTGAAAACCGAAAATCAATTGGTCGATATTTTCACCAAGCCCTTAGATGAAAGCCGGTTTTGCTATCTAAGGAGTGAGCTAAATATACTTGACTCTAGTAACGTGGTGTAAAAGCGTGCACATTTGCTTGTTGCTTTAATCGTTTTGGATCTTAAGATGAAATGCATGCTTTCGAAAATTAACTTAGCTTTTTGAAGGTTTTTCTTGGTTCTTGACCAATAGGTCAAAACTTGTCAAAAAGTGATCATAGCTTTGTTTGTTGATTGTATACTGATCACATGATGTCAAGATATCCCACTAGTCCATCAAAATTATTTTTGAAAACTCTCCCCAAAACTTCACCTCTTCTTCTCCGTTTTCCCCCTACCGGAAGTTCCGGTGCAGGGGCGGCAGAGATAAATAGGGGAGCCCGTCCCGTTGAAAGGGACGGCTCCCATTTGAAAAAGACTCAACTTTTTCCTCCTCTCTCTTCGGATCCCCATCAACCGGAAGCTCCTCTCAACTTCCGGCGACGGTCTACGGCAAGATTCTCCAAGCTCCTTCCTCCGGTCTTCTCCAAGCTCCTAGCTAGAGGAGAAGGTATACCTTCATTGCCTTCACTTCTAGATCTAGGCTTAAATCCTTGAATCCCTAGGAATATTTGATGCTTAGATGTTTCTCTAGCAGTTCTAGAACACTAGCATGCTTCTAGGAAGTAATTCCATTGGCTAGATGTGAATTTTTCGCACTCGCTAGGGTTAGGGTTGACCCCTACCGGAAGTTCCGGTAGGCTACCGGAAGTTCCGGTATGGGTCAGCCTCGACAGATATGGAACCCGTCGGAGGTTCCGGTACCGAGTGCGGAGGTTCCGTACTTGTCGAAGTTCCGGTATCCGGTACCGGAAGTTCCGACAGGGCCTATCCTGTTAGCATCTTCCTAGCATCTCAAAATTCCCACACTCGTGTATGTTGCTCCTTACACATGTTTTTCTCTCTGTTAGATGACTCGTGGCAGGAAGCGGACAGTGACCAAGCGTCCGGCACCCTCTCAAGGTCATGATGACTCGGACTCGGACTCGGACTTCGACGTGCCGAATCCACGCCTTGTCAAGAGGCAGGCCACGGGAACCGGTCACCGGTCTTCCTCCCGTGGTCTTGGCCCGGCAAGGGCAAAGGTCTTGGAAGAGGCAAAGGGAAGAGCACAGCTAGGAGACCTCCTCCCGCTCCCGTGTCGAGTGATGAAGAAGAAAGTGAGGAGGAGGCTGGAAATGTGGGCGGGGATGAGTGGTTTCTCCCCATTGCCCGCAACTTGCGGGAGCACTACAAGTATGAGCCGAGGTCACCGGTCTGTGAGTGGCGAGTGCAGGCTACAATGTGCCTTTCTACGAGAGATGAGGTGCAGAAATATAGGAGCAAGTGCCCGTGGCTCAAGGCTAAGGAAAGGGGTGTGGATGACATTCGCTTTTGGGACCACACCCAAGCTGAGTGGTACAAGGAGGTGCTCAAGTTGAAGAAAAAGACTCATGAGATGAAGTGGATCAAGTGGGACTTGGATGGATCGTCGGAATGATCCGGTCTTTACTCAAATCAAGGCTGAGTGTGCTAGGAGGGATTTGGTGGAGATTATGGGGCTTGAGCATGGGTGGAACACGGAACTGGTGGTTCGGTTCTATGCCACTCTTTGGCTTGAGTTCGATGATGACTCCCAGGAGGACTCCATCATGCACTCGGACGCTTGATGGAAACAGGTTCCAAGTCACATATGCTGAGTTTGCACAGATTCTCGGATTTGGTCATGCCGACGCTATGAAGAACAATGTGAACATGTTTGACCCTCCGGATGATGCAGCTTTGGAGTTCATGTATGACGGTCGCTACGCTCACCCCAAGACGATGATCATTGGGACACACTTCGGGCTGCACCCCTACTACCGTGTTCTGAACAATATGTTCGGATGGACTTTGGATCCTAAGATAGGGGATGCATCTTCTTTGCTGGCAGAATCCAAGACTCTACTTTGTGCCATGCGTCCAGGAGGCTGAGCCGTTTTGTGTTTTTGAGCACATTTGGACTTCCATCATCAACCACTCCTACACTCATAAGGCGAGCCTTCCCTTCGCTCCCTTTATTATGAAGATGATTGAGACTCATCACTGGTATGCACTTTGTACATGATAAGGACCACCCCGGACTTCGTCCCAAGAGGTTCCAACTCTTACCCACTCCTCGGGGATCACCGGTGAGACAGCCGGCTCCTCCACCACCAGCTCGGCAAGCTGGAGATGCTCCACCTACCTCCTCTCGCCGGACTCGCAGCAAGTCCGGATTCATTAGCTCGGTCCTCAAGTCCATCTTTTGCATGTGCAAGGCTAATAGTGAGGACATCTATGAGATGAGGATGGAGCAGCGGCGCATAAATGAAGGACATCACCGATATCTCTCTCACCTAGCTCGGCAGCAGCAGCAGCCACCACCTCCTCCCTTGGATCTTGCACCGATAGTACCTCGGCGGTGGGAGGACCCTTGGGCTCCATATCAGCAGGCCGCGGGAGTGGCGGCACAGAGCAGCACCGGCAGCAGCTCGGGATGTGGAGGGCGGTGGCACCGAGAGTGGAGAGGATGACAGCGCCGAGGATGTCCCGACCGCCTCCGCTCCCCGCTCTAGCACTCGGATCCCGCTCCATGAGAAGGGCAAGGGAGTGGCACGCCCCACGGATGAGGAAGAGAGCGATGAAGAGGACGGACGACGACGATGACGACGAGTGATCCTCTCTTGGGCGTTCTAGTTCTTTTCTCCTTTTTGGTGATGTGTTGCCAAAGGGGGAGAAGAAATTTCTATCTATTTATCTTTATCTCGTTTTTATGATGTAATGAACTATGTGTGTGAGATGGACAAGTGGTTTGGAACTATGGATTTGGAACTATGGATGATTGTAATAAGTTTAGACTTGTTTTAATTATCTATCTATGTGGTTTGCCTTATGATATGCTTGGTGATTTGTTGTTTCTCTCTTTTAGATGCATTTGTGTGATGATAAAATGCCATATTGCATTGTTTGTGGTTTTCTTTATTATGGATGCATAGATAAAGGGGAGCTCCTCATGATTCTTATCTCTAATGTGCACTTGGTATTGTATAGACCAACTCTTGAAATTCAATTTCATGCACATATTAAGGGGGAGCTCATCTTTTATCTTTGCAAGTTGTGCTTTTCGATTCATCTTTTTAGAAATTTGATTGTATTGGCATCAATCACCAAAAAGGGGAGATTGAAAGTGCATCTAGGCCCCTCATTTTATTTTGGATGATTGATATCAATACAATTAAATTTGGAACTAATGCTTTCATGAGAATGTGTGTAGTGAATATCCAAAGCACATGAAAGTGTAGCAAGCACAATCAAAAAGGAGAAAAGAAATGCAAAATGCAATAAAAGGAGAATTTGGAAAAGACCGCTCTCAAAGCAAATGGAAACGTCTCACCAAGTTCTTACAAGGGTCTTACCAAGCAAGGCAAAGGATACCTAGAAGGCGTGTACCACGATTGCAAGGGTCAAAACCTGTGTTGTCCGAAGTAGTATGTGGAGCTAGGAAGGCCAAATATGTGAGTGGAACACAATTCAAAAACAGATAGTAATGCTGAATAAATGTCCAAAGCTACTTGTCCTTAGTTGCTTGGAATACACGTATCCTAGAACAGTAGTGCACGCAAAGCAAGGATGAAGCAAGGATGACAGGCACAAAGGAAACAAAGCAAAAGGTAACGAGCAAGGAAGAAACAGCAACTAGACACAAAAAAAATAGGCCAAAACCCTGTTTTGTCTTTTAGCACTAGTAGAAATCACAAATTTTTCTTTTTTGATATTATTTTTTTGATATTTTTCTTCCACTGAGAGGCAACAAAATAGGAACCACACAAAGTTTCAGGTCAAACAGAGAAGGAATGTGGCCTACAGATTTTCTGTAAGATGCAACGACGACGGGTTCCAAACTTTTTTCCTCGGATCAGTGGGCTTAACTATTTTTTTCGATTTTTTCGAGATTTTTCCTGCCCGACAAAGCGGGACGAGCAGATGCGAAATTTTTTTCTACCCAATTTCAAAATATTTTTTGCCTAATTTCGAGTCCGTATGCGAAAGTTATGGCTGTTTGAAGGAAGGGACTCCGAATTAGGGTTTCGGTGGACGGAATTGCAATCGGGTAGGATTTTTTTTTGTTTTTTCGACGATTAATGTATGCAACGGAAACAGGAGTAGGTCTTGTTCGTGGGGTGTTGAGTTCTAGATGAAAAGGGTGGGAGTGTAGGGTGGGACTATGGTGGATGCAGCGGAGGTGACAAAAACTCTCGAGACAAAGCAAAACTTGAGGTAATTCGGCTAGGGTTTCAAGGTGGCACAAACGACTGACGACAAGGACACGAACTAAACCAGCAACAAAACAATCACTAGAACACAAACTCAACACTACAGACTCTGAAATTGAAACATGCAAAGGCTAAACACGGCTTGGACAGGATGAACCCTAAAACTAAATTTTTTTGGCTTTTTCGTGGATGATAGGATAATAAAGAAACAAACTAAACTAAAGGTAGGGCGAACCTGACGGTGCACCTGAAGCTCTGATTACCACTTGATGTGGACTAGGGTCCCGATCTTCCGAAAGGTTCAGATAACTCTTGATTTGGCGAAGATGTGACACACGTCGATCCGGCTCTTGAACAACACGTTCGAACCCCGCAATCGCAGCACCACGTCCTCTATGGTTATCAACCGGCGTTGCACGGTTGACCTCACCCAGAAGGCTAATCCCTGCCTGCGAATCAAAAACACAAGCAAGAACAAGAAAGAACGCAACCAAATTTGCAGATGTATGATTAATCTCACAAGTTGGGATCTCACAAACCGATGAACGGCGAAACTGTCTAAGCAGAATAATCTAAGCAAAACCCAACCCTAACATGGGTGGCGGCTGCTGCTAATAAAGACTTGGGGACGTGCAAGAACCCCTGGACGCTCCCCTAATGGGCTCACACGAGATACACGGCCCAAAGGCCAAAAACGGTGACGCAGCACCAAAAACAGATTCTGGACGTTCCAATGTTTCGATGATTCCCGGCGACTCAGGATGAAATTTGACGTGTGACCAGTTCCACTGGAAAGCTTATGAAATTATCTTTCCATCCATATGTAGAACGTCCAAATCCGACTTTGTATGCGATCTGGGCGTCCGTTTTAATTCAGACTGTTCCTGGACTCCGAAACAGACTCGAAGTCGACTTGGTTTGGGCCTCCACAATACCTTGCGCCTCTTGCTGGACCTCCACGCCTCCAAGCCCTATTCCATTCATGTTATGGTCCTCTCCTTGATTCCTAATCATAATAAAATCATTAGGTAGCAAACTATTCTCAAAATTATGAAAGGAAAGACTTAGGAACGAGCTCACCTCTAAATTTAATTGTCGGGCGCGAGCTCTAATGATTGGTCTTGAATGTTCAACGGAGGAGTGTCATTTGTATCCAAAGGAGTGATGTCCTCATCATTAGCCCTTGTGCTGTTCCTGTACTTTTGGTTCCTAAGAAAGATGGTAGTTGGCGCATGTGTGTTGATTGTAGAGCCATTAACAATATTACTATTCGCTATCGTCATCCTATTCCTAGGCTAGACGACATGCTTGATGAGTTATGCGGTTCTCTAATTTTCACTAAAATTGACTTGCGTAGTGGTTACCACCAAATTAGAATGAAACTTGGAGATGAATGGAAAACAGCTTTTAAAACTAAATTCGGATTGTATGAGTGGTTAGTAATGCCTTTTGGGTTAACTAATGCACCTAGTACTTTCATGCGCTTAATGAATGAGGTTTTGAGGGCTTTTATTAGGCGCTTTGTGGTGGTTTACTTTGATGATGTCTTGATTTACAGCAAGTCTTTAGATGAACATATGGATCATTTACGTGCTGTTTTTACTGCTTTAAAAAATACACGCTTATTTGCTAACCTTGAGAAGTGCACCTTTTGCACCGATCGAGTTTCTTTTCTTGGCTATGTTGTTACTCCACAGGGTATAGAGGTGGATGACAAGAAAATTGACGCTATTGCTAGCTGGCCGCAGCCTCAAACCATCACACAGGTTCGAAGTTTTCGATCTTGCAGTTTTCTTGGTCTTGCAGGTTTCTATCGCCGCTTAGACAGTTTCGCCGTTTATTGGTTTGTGAGACCCCAACTTGTGAGATTAATCATACATCTGCAAATTTGGTTGCGTTCTTTCTTGTTCTTGCTTGTGTTCTTGATTCGCAGGCAGGGATTAGCCTTCTAGGCGAGGTCAACCGTGCAACGCCGGTTGATAACCATAGAGGACGTGGTGCTGCGATTGCGGGGTTCGAACGTGTTGTTCAGGAGCCGGATCGACGTGTGTCACATCTTCGCCAAATCAAGAGTTATCTGAACCTTTCGGAAGATCGGGACCCTAGTCCACATCAGTTTCATCGATCGCACGCTCACGGCAGCACGCACTGATCACCTATGCCACAAGTATTGATTTGAAGAAAAGCAGGAGGGCGATCCTCCCCCAAGCTACTACTCCTCCAGGCATCAGGGCGATTAACATATATTTTGGCAGGAAAGAAGAAATCTGTAGGTATGATTGATCACATGCGTGAAATTGAGTTTGGATTTCTGATTTCTAGTAGTTTCTATGTCAAAACGTTAGATATTGCATATATGTCGGCATCCAATTTATCTATTTGTGTTGTTTATTGATCATGTGTGTGCTGATCCACCCAAGGTTGTGCTTCTTCTTTTTTTTGTTTTACAATTGTTATGATGACCACTGGTCAGTTTAGTAGATATATATGACATTTTTTTGCTTGATGTATCTCACGTGTATTCATGCTATTTTGGTAGCCAAAGCTTCTCCTGTTACATGTCGTCAATATATCTAGGTCAGCATCACGCGCTTTCGCAGGGAGAATTTGTCCATCAAGGTATATATCATCGCTACTATGCATAGCTCATCACTTTATACATGTTTTGATGTTACGTAATAAGGCTTGGTGGAATTTATTACTGATGGAGCACCCTTTTGCCATTGTTAGGAATTTTAAAAAAATTGTTGTCCAGCAATGTCTCTCAACATCTCTATATACAGTAACACCGTCTTCAGAGGATGGAGCTGTAATTAAACTTAAGATATATCATGCCTCCATCATCCTAGACTTAAGATACAGCATGCCTCATAAGATGTGTAGTTTTGGAAAGGTCAGAAAGATTGCACGTAGTCATAGCCATACACGTCCTGAAACCATAAGAGAACATTTGAAATTAAAAATTCAAGATGATCTAGATCCGAACCTTATATATAGCTTCTCAGCTCCAGCTTGATGACATTGCCCTAAATATATGTTCTGCTCCAAGATCTAAGACCATTTCATGAGAACTGAAACCATAATCTCAAGGAATATAAATCACAATCCATCAGGAATGAGTTGTCGTCGCACAATGGATCAGTTTCTTTTAATGATCTCATATGGGAATGAACTATAGAAACACTGCGATGACTTAATGACAGTCTCAATCATCTCAATATATATATATTCCACATGAAAGAATTCACCATATATTGTTAAAGTAGTAGAGATTATTTTAGGAGAACGAATCTGATTGTATTTTTTTTGGCAAAACAGGGCAAAACAGACATGCAGACAAAATTGATTCATGCATATAACTACTTTTGTGTAAGAGCAGCTGTCACCTGATCAAGAGCAACTGTTTTCTCCTTCCTTCAACAGTCTTTTATTTGCTTTGTAAACTGCATGCACCACAATGGTCAAAATCAGAGGTAACCTGTTGCTCCATAGTCATCTGTCAAAAATCAAAATGAATAGACATTGCTTGAAAGTGCTCAAACCGGCACTTGCCCAAGAAATTTAAAAAAAAATCAGAAGCAGCGAGACACTGTTTTTGCTATCAAAACCTAAGAGAAACAACAATAAACAAGGTTGAGGAAATTAGAAAAAAACAACACTGAAAAAGTCATGTCTTAGTCGAGAGAAAATACTCTTGTCGTATATTAATCATTGCATACAAAAATAGATATTGCATAGAGCGATGACAAATTGATAACTACTGATGTCATGGTGAACTGAAACTGTCGTGGTGACAGTAATTTCAGGTTTTTGCCTTCATAAGATTGAATAGTCATGTAATGGCCACTTGAACAAATATCTGACCAAAAACAAAGAATAAACCACACAGGCTTGGCTCTTTTTGTTCTCAACTCTAGTGAATCAATGGGATCTATTTACCAATTTTCTGTTTTGGTTTAGGATGGAGCTACAAGTAAGGCCAACAATTTGCTTGCAAGAAAGTTCTGCACTTTTGTTGCTACAATCCAATTATAAATACAAGTATAATTAATGAACAATTTAAGTTTCCTTCTTCTCAGTAGCACTGTACATTTTCTTGCACGATGGGCAAGACACGATTAGGATCGTGGCCTGGAAAACCTCCGCCACGTTTTGTCAAAGGAAAGCATATCCCGCCAAACTTTTCTACATGGAAAACAAAAAACCCGCCACGATCCTGCCCCCAAGTTCATAGCCTTTCCGTTTTGGCGATCAAAACAGGTGCACGACCGAGACTTCGTAGGTCACACGGTTTCCTCCTGGTGGTGGCGGCTTCCGTAAGACTCCTGCGCCCTGAACCGCTCCGTCGATCGCGAATGAGGTCAAGTCACGGGCAACCGCGACGATCCTGACGACAGCGAGCTGCCGTGCGCGTCGGAGGCCAGGAGTCCCTCGCGAAACCATCGTCCACCATCATCTGCTTCCCCTCGGCGTCCACGTGCACCACGCGGTCAAGCAGCACCGTTCACGCCGGTGCCGACGCGATGAGTTCCAACCTCAGGCCTGCATCAAGTTCACAATCCGGCAGTCAAGCAGAGCTACTACGAAACTCAAGAGATGAAGGAACCAATCATCTCGATGAAGATTTGCTCGATCCAGCAATCATTAGGTTTGTGCCACAACACCTTCTCTTTTTCCTTTGATCAATCCATCTCCTCTGCGTTGTTGTTGCATGATATCTGAAATTCTTAACTGCCGCAACAAAAATTGATTTAATCATTTGCTATGACATTGAATCCACAAGTTGAGTAGTTGATACAGGTTGCAGTTTTACTTTGCTTGCAGGCCATATAGTGATCTAATTCATGCAACACGCGTTTTTTTATCTTTGTTTCATAGTTCTTCAAAGATTCAAATGACTGATCAAATGCGACCTGATGTATTCATGTTTGCTTGTTATTTTCTTCATATACGGCCTTACTATTACTTTTCATGGATTACATAGTTTTTGTTCTCATAATAATTTGGTTTCACAAGTGCTCCCATGTTACACAACATATGGTCGCCTAGCTTTGAATTTAATATATTCATTTGTTTGTGTACAATTCAGTTCTCAGTAATACCACATTAGAAAGTATCTGCACATCCTTACATGCCTTTATTTTCATTGTTTACATACTTTTAATGTAATAATATGTATTATTCACATTTCTGAATAATAATGTCAAAAGTATATATTGATGTTTATGTACAATATAGGGAACCGCGTACAGGTGAGACATGGAGCATAGAGGTCGAATGCAAAGGAGAAGATGGAGAGTTCCAGCGCAGGGTTCAGGGTACTATTGATAGAGCTCACATATCATATATGACCTTCACATGTTTCAAAGATAAGCTTGGGTATAACACACGGGACTACATGTACCACATGAGGAGAAATGGTGTTGATATTGCAAGTCTTGAGGCAATTGATTGCAGCAGAGATGCAGAGAATATTGTTGAAACTATGGGTTCAGAAAGGAAGTTGAGGTTCATACTGACCAAGAAGCAAGAAACCGAACTCCATGTCAACATTACACCTCTGAAAAAACTGAGAATTACTGAGGCCGAGTCTGAGGATGAGGATGATGCTGATGATTATGGTTTCGATGAATTAGTAGATGCCTACAAAGATTGTCTTTCAGCGAAAGGCCCTAACACAGGTTCATGTGCTACTTCTACTAAACCATCATGTACAATATCAATACTCTTTGTTCACATAGTTTAATTTATAACTTACAGACCTAAAGGACATTACTAGGGAAGAAACATGTACGACATACAAACAATGGTTAAGGGAGGGAGGCCATCTTCAAACAATTAGTAATTCCTTTGTACCTTTCAATTCGTATGTGCATATCTAATAAAATTTAAGAATTCCCTAAGTTCATGTGTTATACATTTTTTGTCGGTGTATTATAAAAAGGAGGCTGAGCTGGCTGAGCGTATGCCACAACCTGATCAGAGCAATGGTGAAACCACGTCGGAAGACATACAATGGCCGTCACATGCTAGGAAAACTAAGAAGAAGACAGCAGGTGTGCAAATCTCCATAAAGCTTGAAAACACACTACATATTGTACATATTTAACGTATGTTTTTACTACTCTGATTGAAACTAGCTGGGAAGAAGCCTGGTCGTGGTACAATGAAAGCACTAGTTGCAATGGGCAAGAGATTGAAACTGCTACATTCAACTCGCACGAAGAAACTGAAAATTGAATTTTCAGAAAAATACGGTGGTCCCTGTGGAGAAAACAGGCGCATATTTGTGGATGAAATTACTTGGATGACAAGGTTGTATTCACCTCTCATTGGAATTCAGTTTTGGAAACAAATTGATCCGGAAGTGAAGAAAATTATTACAGATTCTATATTGGTATGTCAATTAGTGGAACATAATATTTCATAGTTGCAACATGTTGTGCAAAACTTTTCTCTTACTCACATTATACTTATATGTGAGTGTGTCCAACAGACTGGATGGGAAATGGAGGACAGTCATGCATCCAAGAAATTGATTCTAAAGATTGCCAAAGAATGCTACAAAACGTGGCGGTCAGCTTTAAGTACGATGCAAGAATGAGACATAAGCCACGATCTGTGCGAGTACTTTGGAACAGAAAAGTTCAAGGTATGCCCTTGTTAAATTGAACAACTAATGAAGCTTTCATTATTACTTATTAAATTAATAAACTTTTCTTGCTAATTGCACAAGTTTATTACTTATTAATAATGGTTTATTTCTCCTATATCTGTCAGTACATGCTTGTGCCACTCTTTGGTACGTAGTTGTTCATTGTTTTGATCATTATATTGCTATATCTTGGCCACTTGTGTATTTATGCGAATTTAACAATTAGTAACTTATCTTGCCTTTAAGTATTGTTTTAGCATTATTTTTTTATTCATGCATGCAGTATATTGACAATTATTTTTGTTCACTAATTGCAGAAGATTAGCAGGCAGAACTCTAAAAATCGTCAACAAATGAAAACCGTTCATGTCATGAGTTCCAAACCTTTCTCACAGTGTAGTTGGGAGAAGGTGAATATCTCTTGCATTATTTTGTCACCTCCTCATACGTTAGTCCATAATACATTGTTGACATTTACTATTGCAATTGTAGAGGGACATAGAAACCGGAGCTGAACCAGGACCAATGGAATTGTTCAAGATTCGTCACACCAAGCAGGGGAAATGGTCAAATGACATATCCCAGAGTATCTACGTGAGTAATTCCATTTTAATTTTTCTTACATGTTTGAAGCTATTTTTTATGTCACAATATATGACCTTTTTTATTTATACTATTCATATTGTCACTCAGCTGAATGCAGCTAGGAAGTTGTCAATGACAAATTCAGAGTTGGGTGATGAAGGCTCACCAAGCATGACATCTGGAACTGCTCAAGAAAACGATGTTTTTCAGGCAACATACAAGGAAATAACAGGAGCTAAGTCAACCAAGTATCATGGACATGGCTATTTGTCAAATCCACACAAGAACCAACTGATGCAGGAGAGACTCGAGGAGCAGGCACGTGAAATTCAGAGATTAAAAGAACAACTTGCAGAGGCAGCTGTTGAAAAGGAAGAAGAGAAAAAATAACTTGAAGCATCAATTACACAATCTGTGATGCAGACTGTCCAAGCAATGTTAGCACAGAACCAAAACAGTCCTCCCATCCATGAGGTAATAATATCATAGTATTTGTGAGTTCAACTATGCAATATGCTAACGATAGACATAACTAATCTTCTCAATAATATATTTTCCATCACTATATTATGATGTTTTGGATTCTACTAACAATATAAGATCGCTTATTTAGTTCCCTTTTTCTTTCTAATACTGTGCAGCCTGCCATTGAAACTAATAATACAGTATAAGATGCCCCGATGAGCCCTCTTATCAACAATAATAATGCATCGGATGATGACGGGACAACTAACCTCAACAAAACAACAGAATGTCAAGATGCAAGGACTGAGGATAACAATGATACAACACCAATGCAGAGGGAAGAAATACCAAATGAGGTAACCAACTTGATCCTTCGATTACTGAATGAACTGTCAGGACATACTCCATGGTGAAATGCAGTGTTTTCCACTCTTGCTTCCAAATGCATCTGCAGCATAGTAATATGTTACCTTGATCTTTTGATTCGCATGTAAATATGTTGGTATAATGCAAATAAATTTGTTGTTTCACTGGCCACTTGGTATTGAAGCCTGTTTGATGGCAAATGTGCGTGACAAAATTTAGGTTGTTGTAGTAATACAATTTTATGTTGCAAGATATATTTTTAGGTGCCTTTGTTTGTTTGGATTGTGTGGAAGCATTATTCAGAATTTATGTTGTGTTCTGTTCTGTTCAGGTACAATGAAACGTCACTGATAGAAACATGCTATGGTTCTTTATGATTGGTTTGCACAAAAAAAATGCAGCTAACATTGTACAAATAACTATAATGCAGATTGAGCCAAGAAGCATTATCACTATAGAGAAACGAAATATTCCACCCAGTACCAATCCAAGACCTTCGAAAGTTTCGAAGAATCTGTTTAGTGACAAAGCTGGGAATTCCGTTGCAGCACCCACATACATGACTTCAAAGCAACTTCTAGCGGGTGCTAAAACGCGAGGACGGAAGAAGAAACAACAGGTACAAACATAGGCCAAATGACAATATTTTCCCTATGCCAATGGATATTGTCTTGTCGGTTCTTTTGAAGTAAATGGATAAGTAATTGTACTTATCTCATGTCACTACAAACTATGTTTTTTGTCATGTGCAGGAAATGCAACCTCCGGGGCCAAACTAATATTGAAGACATCTTATTAGTCCCTAAGCGGTTAAGAGGTAAATAACATGATTATTTCTTTATGGACCCCAATTAGAACATTGCCTTGTCAATTTGCAATTTTTCTTTTCCATGTGCAGATCTGAATTTGTATGGTGATACAAGAGAGGACTTCAGCACTATGTTGTGGCAACGATTAAGATCTAGTGATTGAGTTTTAATAGGTTCTCTAGAATTTTTTTCCGTGAGTCATGGAACATTTCTCGTGTCACAACAATAATGTTTTTTCGTTACTAATGTCCATTGGGTTGTAAGTGTGAATGATTGGTTTTATATCATTACTACTATATTTAACATTGGATCAGTCCCTATTTTCGAATATATTCTTCGTTTGCATTACCAATATAATATGGCTGCAAAACCCTCAAAATAAAACCACCCTAATTGGTTTCCTATTCCCTATTGCGACACCCATGGTCTAATGCTATAGCTTGTTACTGCAACGATTCACAATTAATGCAATATAATCATATAGTGACCACAATTATTGTGTTGCAATTACCTTGTACAGAAATAACAACCACTCTAAATCCGTTACGATACCCTGATAGCATATAGCCACGACTATTATTTTGTTGCCATATGTATTACGTATATAGTGATGACTCATGTTCCATTGCTATAGCTTTTAGGTATATAGCGACGATCATATGTCGTTGCAATATCCTATACCCGTATTCCAACAGTCTCTAATGTGTTGCGATACTCGTTAAGGGTATAGAGACGACACAAAATTGGTTGGGATACCTCTGAGTATATTGCAGCATCATAGATGCAATTGCCACTACCCATGTATTTGCGACATTACCCATGTGTTGCAATCGTCGTTGCTTGCAACTATCATGTGTTGTTGCGCTAGAATATATTTGCAACAGTACCCGTGCGTTGCAATCATGCTTGTTTCCAACTATTATATGTTGTTGCACTAAAGACAGATAGCAACACCTGCCATGGTTGCAAATGCCAACCATGCAACACCCATGGTCGTTGCCATTACACCGCTTTCTCCACACCACTCCTTGTAGCAACACATAAGATTAATTGCAACTCCCTATAATTGTGATGTAATAGGCTATTGCATCGGAGGAAATAGCAACGCCTCCTAACGATTAGAAATGGTTGCGATATGTTGAAATTGCAACGCAAATGACCTTTTTGCAATATGTTTGGGGCGTTGCACTAGGGCAGATCTCTTGTAGTGTGTTCAGTCTACCACAAAGTTTGCCAATACTTGTGACTTTGCAGCACTTCATCTTTTGAAGTCAATAACATGCTCGAACAACTCCATTGCCCACTTTCCAACTCTGCTCGAGGCCTCTCTATTTCTAAAGATGTCTTTTAAGGTCTGGTTGGTGAGGACTCTGATTTTATGTGCTTCGTAGTAATGCCTTAACTTCATGGGCACCATGACTATTGCATAGCATATTTTTTCCATCTCCGAGTAGAACAGCTTCGACCCTGCCAGTGCTTCGCCGACGAAGTGTACCGGGTACTGTTGAAAAAGCTCCTTTTCCTTTCCATTTTTGTCCAATATTGTTCTTATCCTTTTTTCCTGTACTAGAGCTGCACTGACTGCGAAGTGCTTTGCTGACGTGTATAATAGGAATGCTTCGGCTTGCTCGGGGCTGGCCAGCCTGACAGTTCTTTCGAGGTGTTTTGCAGCTCTTCGAACGCTTTCTGCTGCTCTTCGGTCCATTCGAAGGTTCCCGAGCCCTTGAGTGCTTTGAAGAAGGGTAAGCTCCTTTCTATCGATTTGGAGATGAATCTGTTTAGTGCTGCCATTCTCCCAGTTAGCTTCTGCACTTCTTTTATGGATCGAGGGGCTGCATACTTGTTATTGCTTTTACTTTTTCTAGGTTTGCTTCGATTCCTTTTGAGTTCACTAAACACCGGAGTACTTTGCCCTTTTGGACGTCGAAAATGCATTTTTCTAGGTTCAGCTTTAGCTTTGCTGCTCTCAGGTTTGCGAGGTCATCAGTGTGATCTTCTGTTTTTTTGCTTGTGACTACTACGTCGTCCACGTATGCGTGGACGTTCCTTCCGATTTGTGATTCGAAGACTCTTTTGACATTCTACAAAAAGTCGGGCCTGCATTCTTGAGCCCTTCCGGCATTCTCGATGAAACAGTAGGTTCCGAACGCAGTTATGAAACTTGTTTTCTCTTCGTCTTCTCTCTTGAGCTAGACTTGGTGGTATCCTGAAAAGCAGTCCAGTGGCGAGAGCATCTCACTTCCTGCGGCAGCATCGACCACCTTGTCTATTCTGGGCAGTGGGAAGTCGTCTTTGGGGCAAGACTTGTTGAGGTCGGTGAAGTCTATGCACATTCTCCACTTTCCTCTTTTCTTCTTCACCATGACCACATTTGCCAGCCACTTAGAGCGTCTAGCAGTTTCTGTACTTCGGCTCTCGCAGCCACCACCTTTTCTTCTGACATTTTTCTTAACTTCTGCTTTTTCGGCTTCGTGGATGGGTCGATTTCTAGCTTGTGCTCTATTACTTCTCTGCTTACCCCTTCGAGGTCTCGAGATGACCATGTGAAGACATCTCTGTTTTTGAGCAGGAAGCGAAGGAGTCTTCTCTCATCGCTTGGCGTCAGGCCGGTTCCTATGATTACTAACTGACCGAGTACCATTTTCTCCAGCAGCACGGATTTTGTTTCATCGTTTGGCTAGATTGGTATTGCTTTGCTGTCTGCGCCCTTTCTTCGCCTTCGCACTCTTCTTGTCTTGCTCCTTCTTGATCTTTCTTTCTTCTTCCTCGACTACGACCTCTGTAGGCACGGAGTCGGTGGCACTGATGTTTGCTGCTTCTAGGCTGAAAGCTCTCTCTATTGCTCTTACTAGCTGCTGGTCTCCTTGATGAGGACATCACTCCTTTGGATACAAATGACACTCCTCCGCTGAACATTCAAGGACCAATAACTAGAACTCGCGCCCGACAATTGACTTTAGAGGTGAGCTCGTTTCTAAGTCTTTCCTTTCATAATTTTGAGAATAGTTTGCTACCTAATGATTTTATTATGATTAGGAATCAAGGAGAGGACCATAATATGAATGGAAGAGGGCTTGGAGGCGTGGAGGTCCAGCAAGAGGTGCAAGACATTGTGGAGGCCCAAATCAAGTCGACTTCGAGTCTGTTTCGGAGTCCAGGAACAGGCTGAATTAAAATAGACGCCCAGATCGCATATGAAGTCGGATTTGGACGTTCTACACATGGATGGAAAGATAATTTCATAACAGTTCCAGTGGAACCGGTCTCATGTCAAAATTCATCCGGAGTCACCGGGAATCATCGAAACATTAGAACGTCCAGAATCTGTTTTGGTGCTGCGTCACCGTTTTTGGCCTTTGGGCCGTGTATCTCGTGTGAGCCCATTAGGGGAGCGTCTAGGTGGTTCTTGCACGTCCCCAAGTCTTTATTAGCAGTAGCCGCCACCCATGTTAGGGTTGGGTTTTGCTTAGATTATTCTGCTTAGACAGTTTCGCCGTTCATCGGTTTGTGAGACCCCAACTCGTGAGATTAATCATACATCTGCAAATTTGGTTGCGTTCTTTCTTGTTCTTGCTTGTGTTCTTTATTCGCAGGCAGGGATTAGCCTTCTTGGCGAGGTCAACCGTGCAACGCCGGTTGATAACCATAGAGGACGTGGTGCTGCGATTGCGGGGTTCGAACGTGTTGTTCAGGAGCCGGATCGACGTGTGTCACATCTTCACCAAATCAAGAGTTATCTGAACCTTTCAGAAGATCAGGACCCTAGTCCACATCAAGTGGTAATCAGAGCTTCAGGTGCACCGTCAGGTTCGCCCTACCTTTAGTTTAGTTTGTTTCTTTATTATCCTATCACCCACGAAAAAGCCAATTTTTTTTTTTTTAGTTTTAGCGTTCATCCTGTCCAAGCCGTGTCTAGCCTTTGCATGTTTCAATTTCAGATTCCGTAGTGTTGAATTTGTGTCCTAGTGATTTTATTGTTGCTGGTTTAGTTCGTGTTCTTGTCGTCAGTTTTGTGCCCCCTTGAAACCCTAGCCAAATTACCTCAAGTTTGCTTTGTCTCGGGAGTTTTTGTCACCTCCGCTGCATCCACCATAGTCCCACCCTACACTCCCACCCTTTTCATCTAGAACTCAACACCCACGATCAAGACCTCCTCCTATTTCCTTTGCATCCATTAATCGCCGAAAAAAATAAAAAAATATCCTACCCGACTGCAATTCCGTCCATCGAAACCCTAATTCGGAGTCCCTTGCTTCAAACGGCCATAACTTTCGCATACAGACTCGAAATTAGGCAAAAAAATTTTTGAAATTGGGTAGAAAAAATTTATGGCTCCGAGTGGAAGAAAAATATCAAAAATAATATCAAGAAAAAAATTGTGATTTCTACTAGTGCTAAAAGACAAAACAGGGTTTTGGCCTGTTTTTTGTGTCTAGTTGTTGTTTCTTCCTTGCTAGTTACCTTTTGCTTTGTTTCCTTTGTGCCTGTCATCCTTGCTTTACATGCACTATTGTTCTAGGACACGTGTAGACCAGCAACTAAGGACAAGTAGCTTTGGACATTTATTCAGCATTACTATCTGTTTTTGAATTGTGTTCCACTCACATATTTGGCCCTCCTAGCTCCACATACTACTTCTAGACAGCACAGGTTTTTGACCCTTGCAATCGTGGTACACACCTTCTAGGTATCCTTTGCCTTGCTCGGTAAGACCCTTGTAAGAACTTGGTGAGACGTTCCATTTGCTTTTGTGAGAGTCACCACTATCCACCATAGTAGTAGTGTTTATTAGGGATAACCTTCACTGTTTATTCCTGTTTTGGTATTTGCTATGGCAGGAGATGATGCAGACGCTGGTACCCCTAAAGATTTCCACGAGTGTGTTAGTCAAGGGCAGCTTCAGTCTGTTCTTGACAGGGCACGTGAGGAGATGACAGAAGCTGTTAACAAGGCCTTTACCGACGGCGTCAACAAACTCAATCTCGGCAACCAGATTGGGAGGATCGATAAGCGTTTGTCCAAGATGACAGACACGGTTAATACTCTAGCAGAAGTGGCGACAACATTGACTCGGCAAGCTAACCGAGGTGGAGAACCGTGTGAAGATCCATGAAGATGAGGCCGGTAGCAACGCCGGTGGAAACAGAAAGATGACA
>JAUNZO010005043.1:0-300243 GCA_031894775.1 Chloris gayana | reverse complement strand
TTTTTTATCCAAAATGGAGGGGGGCGGGGGCATGGCCCCTTTGGCGATAGAGAAGCACCAATGAACATGCGCACCGTGCATGACCCCCTTCCCACCAGTGTTCAATGTCAATGCTGTCAACGCCACGTGGGATGGGTACGGAATTGTCCCCCTCACCGCCGCGCCGCCGACATGCTGTTGATGAACAATTGGGCTAACATGTCCTCGACACTACTCGACACCAAAATGTCTTGTTGATATAAATAAGAAATTCCACGATAAAAAGTGAATAAAAGATTGACATTATACCTCCTCAACAGTTCTATTAACAATTGTTGATGACAACTTAAGGTGCATGGGATGTTGCCTCCATAAGGAAACTCAATTTAAGTAAGAACATTATATAGTAAGATGGGACAACACCGAACTATAAAACAAAGAAACATACCTACTTATTGTTTGATAAAAGAAAACAATATAACATGTTTTTGTGACGTTTTGACGACCCACCCCCTCACAGCACCTAGGAGAAACATAGCGTTGTAATTGTAACTAAAACCATGTTGGTGTTCCTAGGCAACCCACCAACATCGCCATGTCTAGGCTTAGGTATCTTTAGAGAAGTTGACTTTTTCTTAAAGATTTATTTGAAAGTCAAGACTGATCTCTTAGATATTTATGCATGATGGAAAGCTAACCACGTAACTAAAAGTCTAAAACCATGTTTCATTGAAGGTGTCATTTTTTACTTTTAAAATCAATTTTGACCATTCATCATATTCAGTTTTTTTTACAAATACTAAAACGAAGATGTTATCATTATATTATCTCTAATGATGAAACAAAATATAAAATAATATATAATATTTTTGTAAAAAAATTAAATAAGAAGAATGGTCAAAGTTGATTTCTAATACTAAAAAGTGACATTTCCAGTGAGACAGAGGTAGTAAGTATTTCCCAGCAAAAACTTCAAATGGATAATATGAGCAATTGGCAGAAGAATAAATTCCCAACAAAAATGGGACTGCATTAGAGACAAAATAATAGAATCTTCCTATGGTATTATGAGTTTGCAAGAAACAAAGAGAGAGCATTTTGACTTAGCATATCTGAAGTCCTAGATCTTTAAACCAACTTGCTTACTCACCCTCGGTGGGAGCCTTGGGTGGGTTGCTCATTGTTTGGAATGGTGCACATTTCAGAGGAGAAATTGTGCTTATTAATTCTTACTCTGCAACCTTGAAATTTGTTTGCCTTTCTAATGGGAAAACTTTTCATCGCATAAATATATATGGCCCTTCCACACTAGCTGAAAGGGAAGATTTCATCAATTGGCTGTACAATTTTGATTGCACTGGTATTGAAGATTGGATCATTTTGGGGGATTTCAATTTAACCACATCTCCTAAAAACAGAAACAAACCTGCTGGAACAGTCTCTGATATGATGCTTTTCAATGATGTTATCAATCACTAGGATTTGGTTGAAAGTAGCTTTCAACGTATGCCTTTTTCATGGAGTAACATGCAGGACAATCCTCTGCTTGAAAAATTAGATTGGGTCTTCATCTCTACTTCTTGTACTCTGTAATATCCTGACACAATGGTTACAACCTTGTCAAGACCCATATCTGATCACGTCCCCTATATATGTGGTAAAAGTGGGGACAAATATCCCTAAGGCTTCTATTTAAGATTTGAGAATTTTTGGCTAAATACATTGGGTTGTAAGGTGGGAACTATGCCTTTCACTTATCTTGGATTACCCTTGGGCACAACTAAACCCTCAGCCACAGACTTTCTGCCCATTCTTACAAGAATTGAAAAGAGGCTCATTGGATTGAACAAACTACTCACATATTCAGGCAGATTATTAATGGTCAATTCGGTCATCTCCGCACTTCCAACCTTCTACATGTGCACCCTAAAAATTCCAGCCTCAATTATCAAGTAGATTGACAAATATAGAATGCATGAACTACGGAGTGGCAATGAGGTACACAGAAAGGGAACCTGCTTAGTTTCATGGAAGAAAGCATGTAGATCCAAGGATTAGGGGGGGGGGGGTAGGCATTATAGATCTTAGAGCCCTTAACACTGCTCTTCTATTGAAGTTCCTTGATAAGTTCTACAATCATCATAACTTGCCATGGCGCAGCTATCATGGCAAAGACCGTACATAAGAAATGTGGATTCTCACTCTATCAAACCCAAAGGAAGTTTTTGGTGGAAAGCTATTATAAGGTTAGCAGACAATTTCTTCATGATTTCTTCTTGCCGAGTTAAGGCGGAAAACACAATGAGCTTTTGGAATGATTCTTGTGATTTTGGTTTTCTAAAATGGAAATATCCAGAGTTACAATAACAACTAAAAATTGCTACCAGCAGCTCTGAATTAGCTGCCATACAGTAGCTTCTGTACAGTAGAGGAGCCAAGCCCACTATCAGGCTCACCATCGCCATCTTCGGCGTCACATCCGTAGTGCTCCTGGACCTGGAGACCCAGCACCGGAGCACCGTGATCCCGCATGGGCTTGGGCTTGCGGACAGCCGCAAGGCCGTGGTGCCCATGAGCGTGTTCTGGGTCATGCCGTAGAACGTAATCATCACGTTCACTTCAGTGGTCGGGAACCACTTTGGGAAGAACTTCGACCCTGTACCCATCACATCAAAGAGAATCTTACTATTTAGTAGTACTTTTATTAATTTAATGACAAAACCTATGTCACGACTCCCCTCTAATTTGCGAGACGAATCTAATGATTCTAATTAATCTATGTTTTGCTACAGTGATGCTACAGTAAACATCTTCTAATAACATCATAATTACCCTCGTTGGATTCGTCTCGTGAATTAGATAGGGGGTCTGCAATTAGTTTCGAGATTAGACTTTATTTAGTACTCCAAAATGATAAAATTCTCTTTGATTTGACCCCTCTAAAAATTATATACCTGGAAACGAACACACACGAACTTGTGGCGGCGTACTTTCCGGTGAAACGAACAACAGTCCTGGGCTCGTGGCGTGTTCTGGACGCCATGCACATAATCATACCTCCATTGAACGCAAGGTTGGTATCCTCCGCAAGCTTGCCGTTTCTAAATCAGCACCATGCCAATGCAAAAAAGGCCATCTGTGTGTAATAATTGGAAAATGAATTCGCAGTATTGCAAACAGTAAACACCCAAGTTTTCATGAAGCTGATTGAAAGTTTGAAACAACAGATAATATAGATTAATCTCTGCAAAGTCAATATCGCTTCAAGTAGCCATGTATTTTCTAACCAGAAGGAACGGCCTGTGTTTCTTTCAAAATAGTATTATAGGACATATAAGAATTGTTTGTCAGCTAGAGCTAGCGCCCAAGCATGTGAATTAATGGGGATGTATAATAACTATTTCTATTTTTGTTTTTTCATTGTTTTGCACAAATATTTACATCAATTTGCTGTTGCTTCAGCATGGTGCTCGTCACGATGGTGCAGCGCGCCACCAGGGGGCACCGCGACTGGCTCCAGGACAACATTAACCAGTGCAGGATCAACAACTACCATTGGCTCATAACGTTCATCACGCGGTAGTGAACTTGGGGCACTACCTCCTCTGCTTCCATTACTACACCTTGAAGCCGCTGGAGGTAGCGGATGTCAGGCCCTGATTATGCGCATTAGTCAGGGTAACGTGCCTGGAGAGTATTTGTCTAATGTGGTAATTCATAAAGTCTCAGGTGCAAAGGAGAAGGTTTGTTTTTTTAGACAATGGGAAAAGTACCCGACCTTGACCTCAAAAGAGGCTACGGCCACTTATTACAAAGCTTGCAACACATACGTCTGCGATCACTCACAAATAAAACGAAAAACGACCTAAGGCGACATAATTGTCGCAATCGGAACTCTAATGTCGTTTTTTTAAGTGCATGCACGGGGTGTGATTCTATCCGGCAATTGGCTAATAAAATTAATCTACTTATATATAAAAGATGCAACCCACTAACACGTCTTAATGGCTATTTCTCTTAATCTACGTTGCGCCACATCATCGTAATTAATTTCAATCATTTAGATAAAGAATAGATGTTAGAGATTAACACAACTAGTTCAAGGTTATAATTTTAAAGTTAATATCTTTTAGTCCCGCTGCAACGCGCAGGGTTATCAACTAGTACTATATAAAAATGAAGCAGAATAATGTTTTACAACATTACATAAAAAATTATGGCTAGGCTATTAGTAGCTGGCTTGACGTGCCCAATAGATTAACAAAGCTTATGAAAAGTTCAGTTAGTTAAATACTTACTGCCTTTTATTTTACCAAAGTCAGCAAAGGAGGCCCCTACCTATTTCTTTTTTTTTTTTGTATTAGGAAGAGCAACAAAAGTTTATGTACAAAACAACCTCATGCTGAAAAAGACCCTAAGCTAAGCCCAACACTCGTTAGCTAGCTAATATTACATAAAAAAGGCATCCACAAAAGATTTGACAGCCGGTTTTGCTCTAACCACTACCAGCAAAAATTCCTCCTTGAAAGATCTGAACCAATTATGAAAAGACACCTGCTTGTTGTCAAATATGACACTATTTATATGGCACCAGATCCGACAGCCTACGATCAGCACCTCTCGAGTTGAAGCTTTGCCTTGCCGGTAGAAACATATCATCCGGGGTAACATTGGTGTTCAACATGTGGAGCTGAAGGGACATACGAAGAATAAGTCACTACCACAGAATGGCATTTTCGTGAGGGCTATATGTTTTCGTGAGAGCTGCAATAAACCTCCACGGCAAATACCTATTTTCGTGAGTGTGACATGAAACCGCCACAAAAATTGAATATCGTGACGGGTGTGTCTCACCTCCACGAAAATTGTATATATCGCGAGGGTATCTCCCAACCTACACGAAAATAGGTTTTTTGTGAGGAAATTTAACCTCCACGAAAATAGGTTTCTCAGTTGGGCGCCAAGTCCCTCAGCCATGGCACGCGTTTGCTCAAAATTTTCCCTACCCCGCCATAGCCCGCGCAGTTGTCGCCCCTTTTTTCCTTTCCCACGCAACTTCAGCCAGCTCCCCTCACCATTCTTTAAAACGAAAATAAGAAAAGCCCAGCGGTTCCCACTCTCACTTTCTTCTCCAGCGAGCTACTGGCTCTCCCCATCTCCATGGGACACCCAAGCTAGGTCGCCCCAGCCTGCTGCACTCTCCTACCCAGGAAGTTGCATCTAGCAGCAGCGAATCCCATCTTCCTGACCAAAATCCAGCACCTGCGCAGCCCCAAATCCATCCCTAGATCCCTCAGGCCCCAAAGCAGCTGGCTCCAATCCGCTGCCTTCACCGCCGCACCCTGAAATTCGGATCTCCACCAAGCCAGCACGCCCTCCGTCGGGTCTGCCTCGCGCGAACCGAGCTTGCCTCCCCTGCATCAACATCGAAGACACTGCCTCCCCTCCAAAATTTTGGTAAAATCTCTTGCATCTTGTCATTATGCTGCATATTTGAGTGATGGTTTCTTCTGATACGGTGTTCTGTAGTACTAGTAGCTCTAAGTGATGTGATAATAGATGTAGTACTTGGTTGATATTTACCCATTTTTGTTTGTATGCAATATTTGGTTGATATTTGCCCATTTTTATTTGTGAATCATAAATCTATAATATATCTAATGTTATTAAACAGAGCAAATTAAATGTCCCAAATGAAACAACGAAGACAATGAAGATTGATCTGACAGAACATTCATTTAATGACCTAGCTGATTTCTGGGTTTTTTATTAGATAAAACATTTGTCTTGTGTCCAATTCTTCATTGTGAAAACAATTGTACCACAAAAATCTTTAAATTGTTCAGTTTCTGCATGTAGCAGTTGAGTCTAAGCACTTCCATAATATATCATATGGATTTCCTTTGCAAAATATGTAAGCATTTACTGGATATTTATTAGTGAAACCAATAATGAATTGATCGTTTTCTGATCATGCAGGAGATGCATGGCCTTCGACACAAAAGGCTTGTAGGAGATTCGCGGCCGTCAACCACTGGTGGGAGCTCACAAAGGAGCAATGCTGAGTCCCAAAGGAGTAGTGGTAACCGTCTTGACTCCCAAAGAATCAGTGTTGATTGTGTTAACTCCAAAAGGAGCAGTGCCAATCATGGTAATCGAAGAGTTGGTACTGGGGGTATCAACTCCGAAATGAGCAACGATGAAGAAGACTTGGATGATGGTGCCATTGTCACTACAGCAGCCAATGTTGATCCTCCAAAAAGGGGAAGAAAGAAAAGGTCTAGGACAGAATTGAGGTTACCTCCAAATGCTGGAAAGGTTCAATTAGAGCCTATGGGTTCCATGTAAGTAACTTATCTTATTTCTGCATCTAATATTGCACTTGCAGTGCTATTCATTATTTTGGCATGCCATTTTATTTTGTGATAGGCAATTCTCCTACGTGAACTACAATCCAAAATGCTACAAGTATGGGTCACAAGTAGGAGTTATTATCAGACGGTTATACCCAGGTGTTATCAAAGTCCGTGACGAGGAGGGCAAAGTTGTTTCTAAGCGTGCAGCAATGTCATGGAATGATTATTCATGGGCAAAGAATGAAACTGGACTGTCTTGAGCAGTGTAGGAGCATTTGAGTCTCTGCATGTATCCTCATTTCTTTACTTTCCAATTGCAGAGGTTTTATGCCGATTTTGGAAAGGCTCCACCTGCTGATTTGCTCAACCGACTAGCAATTCTCGATACCCGTCGTCATCAGGTTAGGATTGCGGACACTGGCTTGATTGCATTTACATATTACAAAAAGTTAGAATTATGCTTGCTACACTATCTAGCTGGACTGTATTTTCAACCATAAGATATGCCTGAATGCATGTCAGTATGTTATGTTATACACGCTTGAAAAAAGCTTTTACTAGTTTAATTTTTTATATTTTGTTGCAGCGTGTTGGTTCATCACACTCAGGTTCTCACACCCATGACATGCACAACCCCACTGATCATCCAAGTGATGATGACAATGCTGAGTTAGGAGATGATATGCATAGTGATGATGGTGGCTGCAATGGCATGCGTGACGGGGAGGGCTCAAACAATGTGGAAGTTGAAGACAATGATGGGAATCAAGATATGGAGGAGTAACATGGAATGATACATGATCATTTTGGCCTCTCGTAAAGAGATGCAACAATACATCTGTAACATTTGGATGCTAATTTTGTCAATGGCTGAAACTGTGGTCTATCTGCACTTGTGTTAGACCATCTATAGCCAATTTAGCCAATTAACTTAGGTGGTTGTGACTAGCTTAATTAACACTATCATGTGTTATATCATGATTGGGAGTTGTCCATGGAGATGTGTGCTTTGTGCCTGAGATAATTCATATGAATTATGGCGAACATTCTTTTGAAAATTATTAATTTAGGATTCTAAAAGTTTCTGTGTGCGTAAATAACATTTTATTGGTGATTTGTGTAGCCTAGGGAACCATATTCGTGTGGGTAACGTCATTTTTGTGACGGTGCTACTGGTACAGGAGAAGTATTTTCGTGAGAGTTTAGATCATTTTCCTGGTGGCTTGCGACACACATGACAATACTATTTTCGTGACAGCTTCAAACCCTCATGAAAACAATAATTTCGTGGGGGCTTCGACCCCCAGGAAACATTTTCCTGACATATTTTTGTGATATAGGGCCGTCACAAAAAGGGCTCGATAATCTGGGGACACCAGAATTTTCGTGGGAGTCACCGCCACGGATTCCCTCCGCGAAAATGTTTTGTGAGAGCCAACCTCCACGAAAATGGTATATCCCTGGCGCCAAATTCGTGTGTGCCTTTGCGTGACGGTAGGCACACGCGAATCATTTTCGTGGCGGTTTTACGTATTATCGTGAGAGTTTTTGGCACACACGAAAAATCCGTTCTGTGGTAGTGAGTGCATGAGAGTTTCTTCAGTGTCGGCTGTGCACAGGACACAGTTATAGCAGTCCAAGTGTCTATTCTTCCGTCTGAGTAGGTTTCTAGTATTCAATCGGTCTTGAAGCAGCAGCCAAAAGAAGAATTTGATCCCACTTTTGCAGCAAGAGTTACACATCCATTTAAACCAAGGTGAGGCAGAATAGGTCTCAATCATTTTGAGATATGCATTCTAAACAGAAAAAGTACTATTGCCCCGGATATAACTCCAAACATCACTATTTTCTAAGCTCGGATGAAAACTGCCCAAAGTTAGAGGTGTTGGGATGACCGCACTAACAGGGTCGTTAGTGGCAGCGGAAGCAAATAAATAGATTTCAGCAGAATCTGAAATCACCCCAAGAACGTGGCCTTTACACGAAGAGAAACATATGCATCACGCATATATGAGAGTGAGACAGTAGAACCACACCAACATAAAGCACACCAGATGTTTAACGTGGAAAACCCCCAAATCCGGGGTAAAAACCACGAGGCCAAGCCCAGCCAAATCTCTTCCACTATATGAATGTGGGATTATAACAATTCCTCTCTAGATCACACTAGAGACTCTCACTCATCAAGATTATACAATAATCTTGGATGACAATTTAGATTTGGTGGCTACCTATTTTTCTCTCCCTCTCTAGTTGGCACTAGAGGCTTTCCCTAAGGCTCTTGCCTTGCTCTCTTGCTTGCTTGCTTTCTTACATGGGATGAATGGCATGATGGCAGCCATGCCCTTTATATAGGAGAAGGAGGGCATTTGGATATGATAAAACAATTTGGATGATCATACAATGGATATATGGTTCCCACCATGGAAGTCATACCAACAACAACAAGTTGTTTCCCACTATCCATAGTATTTGTTTCACTCTATCCATAGTATTTGTTTCTCTCCCCATCCAACTCATGAGGAGGATATCCAACAAATCTCCCCTCCGACTCATGAGGAGGGCACCTTCATCCCCGCAGTCTCATTGCATCTCTGCACCTTCTCCATAGGCAAGATTTTGGTCATCATATCCGCACCATTCCGGTCGGTATGGATTTTCTCAAGTTGTAGCAACTTGGAATTCACCACTTCTCGAATCCAATGATATCTCACATCAATATGTTTGGTTCGAGAATGAAAACCTGAATTCTTGGCAAGATGAATAGCACTTTGGTTGTTACAAAATAATTTATACTTCTCTTGCTCATGGCCCAACTCTTACAAGAAGTTTTTCATCCATAACACTTTCTTGCATGCTTCAACAGCTGCTATGTACTCAGCTTCTGTTGTTGATAGTGAAATGCACTTCTGCAGTCTTGATTGCCATGACACTCGCTCCCCTGCGAATGTCATCGGATATCCGGATGTGGACTTTCTCGCGTCCATGTCTCCAGCATAATCAGCATCTCGTATAGCCTTGCAATACAGGATCACCACTTCCAAAGCATAAGCACAACTTGGAAGTGCCTCTCGGATATCTAAGAATCCATTTGACTGCAGACCAATGTGCTTCTCCTGGATTGCTCATGAACCGGCTAACAACACCAACTGCATAGGCAATATCCGGCCTAGTGCAAACCATGGCATACATCAAACTGCCGACAGCAGATTGATAAGGTACTTTCTTGATTGCATCTTTCTCCTTCTTGCTTGTCGGACATTGTTTGATGCTCAATTTGTGATGGCCTGCAAGAGGAGAGTTAACAGGTTTTCCATTTTGCATATTAAATCTTTCAAGTACCTTTTCAATATAAACTTCCTGTGATAGCCAAATCAGTTTCTTTGCTCTATCACGGGAGATCTTCATGCCAAGTATTTGTTTTGCCGGTCCCAAATCCTTCATGGACAAATGTGTTGCTTAATGCCTTCTTCAGGAGAGCGATCCTCTTTGTGCTATTTCCAACTATCAACATGTCATCAACATAGAGCAAGAGGATAATAAATTCACCTTCGTGGTACTTCTTCATAAAGACACAATGATCAACATGTGTTTTATGGTAACCAAGTTTTGTCATAAAAGACTCAAACTTCATGTACCACTGTCGAGGAGCTTGCTTCAAACCATACAAGCTCCTATTCAATTTGCAAACCATGTGCTCCTTGCCCGCAACCTTGAAACCTTCAGGTTGATCCATATATATTTCCTCCTCTAGGTCACCATGCAAGAATGCGGTCTTCACATCAAGTTGTTCAACTTCCAAATCCATGGTAGCAGCCATACCAAGCACAACTCGGATTGAAGACATCTTGACCACAGGAGAAAATATCTCGTCAAAATCAATTCCTTTCTTTTGACTGAAACCCTTCACAACCAATCTTGCCTTGTATCTTGGTTGTGAGCTATTTTCTTCAGTCTTCAACCTGTACACCCACTTGTTCTTCAATGCTTTCTTTCCTTTTGGAAGATTTACCAATTCAAATGTGTTGTTCTCATACAGGGAATTCATCTCATCCTGCATGGCTTCCAACCATTTAACCTTGTGCTCACTAGACATAACCTCCTCATAACATGAGGGCTCGCCTCGCATCAGTCAATAACACATATTCATGTGGTGGATACCTGGTAGAGGGCCTCGAACTCTGCTGGTTCTTCTCAATTCTTCCTCTTGGGGTTGTTCTTCTAAGGTATCAGCAGCTTCATAATCAACATGTTCATCACCTTGTTCAGGTGGTTGATCATCACCCTGATCTGTACTAGCACTTTCGGTGCCATCATCTCCCCGTGATTGTTATGCACAACCGGAGAAGGAACTGGATCCAAATTAACATGAGAGGTAATGATTGGCTTCTTTGGCTTTTCAATATCCTCTATGGTCTCATCTTCAAAGAATACCACATCCCGACTTCTAATAATTTTCTTGTTAACTGGATCCCATAGTCTATAACCAAACTGTTCATCGGGGTGGCCTAGAAGGATGCATTGCTTGGTCTTGCTATCAAGTTTTGATCTTTCATCTTTTGGGATATGCACAAAAGCTCTGCACCCAAACACTTTCAGTTGATCATATGATACCTCCTTGCCTGTCCAAACTCGTTGTGGGATATCACCCCCAAGTGGAACCGATGGAGAAAGGTTGAGAACATATATAGCAGTCATCAATGCCTCAGCCCAAAACTGCTTTGGTAATCTTGCATGAGAGAGCATGGCTCGACCCTTTCCGTCGGTGTCCTATTCATTCTCTCTGCAAGACCGTTCTGCTGAGGTGTCTTCGGCACGGTCTTCTCCTGCCGGATACCATGAAATCTACAATATCTTTCAAATGGTCCTCTATACTCACCACCATTATCTGATCTGATGCATTTCAATTTCCTGCCAGTTTCTCTTTCGACTTTGGCATGGAACTCTTTAAACGCATCAAGTACTTGATACTTGTGCTTTAATACATATGCAAACACCTTTCGAGAGTGATCATCAATAAAGGTGACAAAATATGAGGCTCCACCGAGTGATCTTTTTGACATGGAGCAAACATCGGAATGCACAAGATCAAGAATATCCTTTGCACGATGTGGAGTGGATGTACGAAAAGCAACCCTATGTTGTTTTCCAGCAAGACAATCAACATAGGGTGAAAGGGTCATGCCCTTCAACTCGGGGAGGAAGTCCTTGTGAGCTAGGGAGTGCAGTCCCTTCTCACTCATGTGCCCAAGCCTTTTGTGCCATAAATCAATAGGTGAACTTTTCTCAGCAATATTCACTTCTGGCTTGCATAGCTTGGTCTTGGTCACATAGAGACATCTATGTTTGACTCCATGAGCCACAACAAGTGAACCTTTGGTGAGCGTCCATTTTCCTTCACCAAAATGACTCCGGTGACCAATATCATCGAGCTTTCCAATTGACAATAAATTCAGCCGGATGTCGGGGACATGTCCGACATCTTCAAGTACCAACCTACAACCGGTGTTAGTCTCAATGCATATAGTGCCCTTGCCAACAATGGTTGACGAATTTCGATTTCCCATCCTCACATGGCCAAAGTCACCACTAGTGTAGGATGTGAAATAATCCTTGTGAGATGTGAGATGGAAAGAGGCTCCGAGTCCACTACCCAACTCAAATCATCATCACGAATAATACCGAGACAACTCTCATCTTCGATAATGAGATAATCATCACCAGCTGCAGTCAAGGCTGAATTTTTCTCACCTTTTTGCTCGGGTTTCTTACCATTTCGTGCTTCTGCAAGCTCTCTTTTATAAATTCTGCACTCATTTCTTTTATGGCCAGCTTTCTTGCAATGGTAGCAAATAATCTCTCTTCTTGATTGAGATTGTGATCTCTCCCTGGATTTACTTTTTCCTCACTGAAATCTCACATGGGTTCTACCACGTGGCTCTTCCTTATTTTCAGCGACATATGCATCAGAAGGAGAGGCCAAATTGTTGCATTTTTCTTTCCTTCTGGCTTCTTCATTCAGCAAGCTATTCTTCACCATATCAAGGGTGAGTTTACCATCCGGGGCTGAGTTGCTAAGTGACACCACAAGAGTATTCCAGCTGTCCGGCATGGAGCTGAGCAATAATAGCGCTTGCACCTCATCATCAAGAATAATCTTCATGGATGACAGCTGGTTGACATGGCCTTGGAAGACATTTAAGTGTTCAATAACACTACTGTCATCTCGGTATTCCAGCTTTGCAAGCCGCTTGATCACCGAGGCTTTGTTTAGTGCCGTCTTCCGCTCGTACATTGACTCCAATTTTTGCCATAAATCATAAGCATTTGTGTCATTAGCAACATGATGAAATATATTGTGGCTGATGTACAAACGAATCATACCTACTGCCTTCCGATTAAGCACTCTCCAATCTTCCTCCGTGACACCGGTGGGTATTTTATTTCTCACAACCGGCTCATATAAATCCTTGCAATAGAGCAGATCCTCCATCATGGGTTTCCATAGAGAATAATTTGAAGCATCAAGCTTAATCATGCCACTTGTGGTAGCGTTGTCCTCCATGATGACCAGAGTGAGAAATGACCCACAATATTACTTTGGCTCTGATACCAGTTTATGTTGGGATGACCGCACTAACAGGGTCGTTAGTGGCAGCGGAAGCAAATAAATAGATTTCAGCAGAATCTGAAATCACCCCAAGAACGTGGCCTTTACACGAAGAGAAACATATGCATCACGCATATATGAGAGTGAGACAGTAGAACCACACCAACATAAAGCACACCAGATGTTTAACGTGGAAAACCCCCAAATCCGGGGTAAAAACCACGAGGCCAAGCCCAGCCAAATCTCTTCCACTATATGAATGTGGGATTATAACAATTCCTCTCTAGATCACACTAGAGGCTCTCACTCATCAAGATTATACAATAATCTTGGATGACAATTTAGATTTGGTGGCTACCTATTTTTCTCTCCCTCTCTAGTTGGCACTAGAGGCTTTCCCTAAGGCTCTTGCCTTGCTCTCTTGCTTGCTTGCTTTCTTGCATGGGATGAATGGCATGATGGCAGCCATGCCCTTTATATAGGAGAAGGAGGGCATTTGGATATGATAAAACAATTTGGATGATCATACAATGGATATATGGTTCCCACCATGGAAGTCATACCAACAACAACAAGTTGTTTCCCTCTATCCATAGTATTTGTTTCACTCTATCCATAGTATTTGTTTCTCTCCCCATCCAACTCATGAGGAGGATATCCAACAAGAGGCAAGACTAGGATATGAAGAGCCCATTGGTAAAGAGCCAACAACATAGCCGAGCTGCTGGCAGCTAATTCAGACCGCTAAAAATTACATTAGCCAAAAAGATTACAATAACAACCAGAGTTACAATTTTTAGTTGACTTGAACTAATATCCAGAGTTACAATAACAACTAAAAATTGCTTGCTATCACTTTAATGCCCCAGATTACATTTCAAACCTTTTTCATTAGCCGCCAAAACCAGCCACTTTACTGAATCTTAGTTCCATTTGGTTATGCTTGTACATGAGGCTAAAACAAAATTCGATTTGTGTAATTTGGGATGCTTCAAAAATTGAGATAAGCGATCTAGCAATATATTCAGATAATCTATTGTCTGACTCTATACAAACACAAAAATTATTGAATTTCATTCTAATAATTTAAATTAAATAGCAATAGTTTGGCGCTGATGTGTATAATCTAGCGTTGATTTTTGTTCCCCACATGTCTTCCTCCCTTAATTTTACATTGGTAACTATTTACAGTACAAATTAGAGGCAAGACTAGGATTTGGATGACAATTTTGGTTATTACTGGGTACAGTAACTGTTATACAGCAGAGGATCCACTCCTGTGCTGAAAGTTGGAACCTAATCAGAGTTTCTAATCGTGATGACAAACTGAAAATTTTCATATTACGCAGCTAGAAAAGGCGAAATCCCTCTAGAAACATTATTTTTCTTCTATCTACCCCCTTATCCACTTATGTTAATTTTTACGAGGATCCAATGTGAGAGGTACAAGGTATTGTTCATAGGTGAACAAAATGTTTTCGAAAGAACTCGCTCCTAATATTATAGATATGGAAAGTGTTAAGCCCTTAAATTACTGGTTAGTACTTTGGACAAAAAACTCTTTATTTATAAACAATTAATGGCTACCAGAGATAAACATGACTTGCCGTAGCACCCAAGTAAATAGTTAGCAATAGCAATCATTGTATCTGTTGTTGTAATACCAGCGGATGTTTGTACATCTCGTTCTCCTCAAAGAGCTATGCGTATGCGCATACGAGGCCGTTGTCTTTGACAGGCAGAGCGTGTTTGGATGAAGCTCTGGCGCTATCTGCTGCCTGGGCCAGGCAGCAACGACAACCCCCAGGTGTTTGATATTCTCAGAGCGAGGGTGGTGTGAAGCAAACAAGACCATACGGCCAGCTAGCTACTGCATCGTCGTGAGGCTTTTGTTGGTCAAATATGGAAATCTATGTCGTGTTGCCAGAGAGATTGTCTCGAGAACGTCAATAACATTTGGAAGCACTTCGAAATTACTTATTGTTGTATGGATTATAGTGTATGCGAAACTAATTGTATACATAAGTGAAGACACGGCTGTCTCTACCATAGTTCTGCCACGAGTGACGTAGTGCTTGTGAGCTGAGCGCTCTGCAAGGACCGCAAGTGGGCAGCATCTATATATATAAAGAAGGCAAACAGATTTCCATTGTCCAGAAACGGAGCAGCTAATTCATCCTTAGAACACATCATCTCTCTTTTGTATCTAGCGTAAAAAGCAGATTACAGTGAAAGAGCGGCCATAGACGCCGATGACGATGGACGTGACGATGATCATCGTGTCCACGGTGATGGGATCTATCGGGGTGTCGAGTGCCATCTTGGGCTTCTTGGCCGAGGGGAAAAAGCTCACCGTAGGTGACTCAACTGTGGCCTTTTTGGTGTGCTCTTGTCCTGTACTCTGTGTGCTTAACTTTACTGCAATCTTGCATATGTGTGCAGCGACACGACATACGGGTGTATGGCAACGACGAGTGCATCTACCCGCCGAACCCCGCGCCCATGCTGGCGGTCAGCGCCGCGGTCCTGCTGCTACTGGTCCAAATCATGGTCTCGGCGGTGAGTAGCTGCTGCGGCTGCTGCAAGTCCTGCTCCCGCGCCGTCCCTTCGGAGACCAACCGGATGATCGGCAATGTCTGCGCCTTCCTATCCTGGTAACAAGTGGCTACCGCCGTGGAATTACAACTACGATGGGGATGGGTAGCCATATGTACGATGTTTGAACATACGAATTAAAACGTGCAGGATTGCGGCCGGGGTCGCGTGGGTGATGCTGCTGAACGGCGCGGCGTGGAACGCCAACATGACGCGGAAGACCGCGCCGAACTGCCTCTACCTCAAGAACGGCATCTTCGCCGGCGCGGCCGTGCTCACCCTCGCCGCCACGGCACTCGGCATCACCTCCTACATCAAGCTCCGGAGTCAGCCAGCGGACGACGTCGTGGCGTCGCCGGCGGCATCTAACAAGGCACATGAACCTGGCGCTATCGCAATGGGCCACCCGCAGGTTCCGACGACGCCTCAAGGGCTCTCGCAACAGCAGCCACCAACGAAATCCCCACCGGCATAGGGCCCTCAACCAGGGGGACGGGGACACGGCCACACGGAAAGCAAGACCAGTTTCCCCTCCTCTAAAATTTAAGCACCGTCACATCAAAGAGAATCTTACTATTTATGAATATTTCGATCAATTTAATATTAAAATCCTTTTAGAGATTGATGCTAATTTTCGAGATGAATCTAATGAGCTTAATTAATCTATGTTTTTGCTAAAGTGTTGCTACAGTAATCGTCTTCTAATCACGACTTAATTAACTTCATTAGATTCGTCTCGTGAATTAGTCTAAGGGTCTGTAATTTATTTTATAATTAAATTTTATTTAATACTCATAAATATTAAGATTCTTTTGATGTGACAGCTATAAAGTTTAGACCCAGGAAACGAACACCCTAAGGAATCCCTCTCTCTAACAATACCTACTGATCCGACTGCAAGCAATGGCTGGAGGTATCCTTGTGTCAATGGTAATCAGAATTAGCGCTAAGTTGCTAGCTAATTGATGTGGGGCAGTTGGGCTTACATGAATCCAACTATATAATTAATAATATATAATGACCATGGGCATGGAGTCAATAAGACGTTGTTTTGGTACTGTCATTTTTTTTGCGTGTAGCATTTGCCATATATCTGATTCACTACCTGTATATTTCTGCTGTCATGGAGGATCCGATTTCTTAGCCAAAATTTTTTCAGTCAACTGAAAGTTTGGAGAACTTTCAACCATCATTCAACACTGCTAGATAATTGGACGGTGTACAAAAAGAATTTTTTTCTATAGACTATACATAACAGATTTTTTTCTTTCTCTATCTACATATCGCATAACAAAAAAAAAAACAAATTCTGGTACAAATGATGATTGAAAGTTTCCAAACTTTCAGTCAATTGAAAAGAAGGAAAGATGTACATATATACTCCTATATGCTACAGCCAACAGATATGATGTATTAAGATGCAATGATCGACTAATTCTGAACTGTGTCATTCGTCCTAAGATTTAGTAATGTTCTGCGCCTGTTGTGCACGTTATAACTTTTGAGCCAAAGATGCACTGCAGCTACGCGTCCACTTGCTTATTGTAGTGGCACGAACGTGAGAACTGAGAACTGATTGATGAGTAGACCTTAGTGTCAGTTTGATTTGGTCCATAAAAGTTTGTCATCAATTATATATGTCTAATGTCAACCGAGCTCGAGTAATGGTGGTACGGTTCCTATTACCGCGGTGCCATAGAACTTGCACGGCAGCATCATATCTCCCGTATCATGCCACATAGCAAAATTGATTTTGCAACCGCTCTCCGTAACTTCCCTTCTAGACATTTTTTTCTTTCCCCGCCCATTATGGCTGATCGATCCATCTTCCTTGAGCTGTGACCTGTATGCAAAGAACATGTCAGTCTGCTGCTTTAATAATTTGTCATCGACGTCACATGAAAATTGAAACCTTGTGTGCACCTAGTGGTTGGATATTGGAACTAATATATATGTGTTCTTCCCTTCCAAAGAAAAATAGATTTTCAGTGAGAGGGAACAAATATTTTGAATGTGATCTGAATTACTGTCCAATTTACATCACACATTCTTGCTTGTAAGGCAGGTCGCAGCGAGGAAGATTGATTGCAGCAGCTAGGAGGGGTTTCGTGGGGGAAAGAAAAAGGAAGCTGGAAGTTACGGACTGATTAGTTGGAAACTTGATTTTTATACGTGACATTTTGCTACGGTCAAATACCCAACGCAACCGCTTTGGTGTGCAGATTATACCCATTATATGTTGCCCTTCATATTTCTATCTATCTACCAACAATCCAAGCAACTACCTTTGTCACTGTCTCCCTCGTGTGATTTCTTGTCACCAGCCAAAATAGCTTGAGCTTATTAGGCATTAAAGCTAGAGAGAAATGATAGCAATCGTTGGACGATCTGTATCCGTCGATTAATTGACTTTTTTTCTAGAAGAAAGTCAACTACTAAACTGTTGTATATCTTACAAGGACAATAAAAGAGTGGAATATGGATTACACTAAAGAAATATATGGGAATTGTTGTAGAGCCAACCCGAATGTCCAATTCTTTTCCAACTGGATGAATATATGGTAATCAAGTGTTTTAAATTTTCAAATGATGATATATAGTTTCTATAATAGTTTGAGTTGTACATGAGTAGGACAATCGGGTTGGACCTATAGCTAGCGGTACTCGGGATATATTAATAGCTGTCATTAGGTGTAGTATGTGCAAAAGAAAGACCTACTACTCCGATTTGTTTCTTATGTATGTCAACCTCCTTATGGAATTAATAATATGGAACTAACTACCAAGAACGTGCCCACATCATGATGCTGTTTACTTAGTCCTCCTCATTTCTATAATATAAAAAAGAAATTGGTTTTCTGTTTGCAGCGACCCAACCTTGATCAGCTGATCCACCAAGGCATGTACCCGAGCAGGTGATGTAGGACTGCACTGCCATTCTTCACCTCAACCTTTCTGGTCTTCTTGTTATTTCCTCCACCTTTTCGAGCCATGCTCCATATGACTCGAGGTCTCTGATTGGGCACAACATCTGCCAATTCCGCAGCATCTGTCCTATCTTCCTCCATGCGATGGGAACACTTTTCCAGAAATAATCTGAAAACATACATCGTTTCTTAGTTTCCACACACCCCACATTACTGCAGATGAGAACATGTTAGCCACTCCATATTTTTTTTGTTACATAACCAGAGTTTTGCTATAGTTTCAAAATTATTTCCTGGTCACAAACTTCAGATTAATCCACCCACAACCTCCTAACTACAATACATTCAAAAAACAGATGGTTCATAATCTCCTCTTCATCACAAAACAAACAATTCCTATTTTCAATTTGCTTCCTTTTAGCAACATTGTCCCTAGTTAGAGTCTTGTTTTTAGAAAGCAGCCAAAGGAAGATATATACCCTTGGAGGCACTGTTAGTTTCCATACAACAGGCGTGAAGACTAGTTGGACTCCTCTAAAATTAACTATTCTATAGAGGGATTGTTATGAATACACTCGAGAGGAATTGTATTGCCAAATCAATTGGCCCTCCTCATTGTTCAAAACTACAGTAGAGGCTACTTGCAGCCTGCCACTATCTCCAAATCCTATCATCCACCACTCTTCTAAAAGTGCACTTCAAATTCATCCCGTCCCATAACTCAACTATATATAGTAGCACTCTGTTCATTCACTAGAATACATACCTCCTAGAATTGAACAACTAAACTAGATGATCCTAGCCAGTTATCCTCCTAGAATTTCACTTTTCTACCATCCCCAACTTTCCACTTATATCCAATCTTGGCTACAGAAGCAGCCCACATAAAACCTTTCCAAAACTGAGAGCACCTTCTATCATTACAATTTAAAACATTAGGTCTATCCGTTCTATATTTAAAATCTACTAGTTTTTTTTTCATAGTTTCAAGTTTCATTTTTTATCACTATTATTTTTGGTTGATTATTTCTTGATGACAATAGCGAGTAATTTACAAAACTTGTATTTGGGTAGGTTGGAGTTTTCCTTCTTTTTGTAATGGTATCATGGTAATGAGTAATATAAAAAACATGTGGAGTTGTATTTTAGTCCATATTTTGCAATAGTATTGGTGGGTATTTTTTTTCTTTTTTATTAACGTAGCTGTTGCAAGCAAACATAGTGGCTCTTTTTATGAGCCAAAATAAAGCATAGAGGGTGTTATTATAAACTATCGATTTCTGTGTTACCCAGGCTACTATAATTGGGCTAAGAATTGGCGCCGCCATCCTCCTGCTGGCCTCCCAGATCATCGTTTCTGCCGTTGGCAGCTGCACGTTCCGCGCCATTCCTTCCGGGACCAAGAGGATCGTTGGCATCGTGTGCGCCGTCATCTCGTGGTGAGTGGATAGAACACCACCGATATATGAGAGGTTTTTAGGTCCAAAATAATGGTTATTATTTTTTTTCAACTAATGGCCATTAGTTCAAGGGTAGTTTAGTAATTGCACTAACAAATTAATATTTTTTATAATACAAACTTGTGTTAAATACACTAAAACTTGATTACAATAATAATGATGATGATTAATCAAATTTAAAATAATATTTTATAACAAATTCATGTAAAAATTGACTAACTTATTAGTTATGATGAATTTTTGTATTATAATTACACTATTTTGACAATATTACCCTTACTAATGGATATTAGTTATTAACTTTTAAAATTTAATCTACACCGTTAGATCAAACTAATGGCCATTAGTTGAGGAAAAATAATGGCCATTATTTTGGACCTGAAAACACCCATATATGTACCACCCATATGCAATACATTAGTAGTATAAGTTGTGCCCCCTAAATGATGTGGAAAATGGAATACATGATACGTGCAGGATACTGGCGGTGATCGCGTTCGTGCTGTTCCTGGTAGTCAGGGGCTCAGGTGTCCCAGCTGGCGCGGGCCTGCTCGCCCTCATCGCCACGGTGCTCGGCATCACCTCCTTCGTTATGATGCGGAGGCAGCCAGCAGCGGATGCGACGCCAACGGTGGCACCGGTGGTGGCAGAGCCAGATGTAACCATCAAAGAACGAAAGCAGCAGCAGGCACCTCTCATGTTCCTGGTGGATCCACAGCTCTCAACGACAAAGACCGTACACGCGCAGAACAACCCAGCTGCCCAGGAGCTGCAGGCGCGCACCGTGGTCGCAGTAGACCAACCGCAGCAGCACACCGTGGCCGCGGTAAGCGACCAGCTGCAGCTGCAGCAGCAACCCGATCCAACAGCATATGTGGGATCAAACAGGCCTGAAGATCAGTTGCCGCAAACCACGGTCAAGCCGCGGCACGCCGTGGTTGCCAATTTGCCATGGACCATATCGTCACAAAGTCCCAACCGGCAGCGGCTGAAGACACACCAAACAAGCAGCCACCACATACCGTGGTCACGATGGACAAGACGCCGCCGCCGCATCCTCAAGCAATATGTTTCATACAGCAACAGTACAATCCTCAGACTCTATCGCAAGACAAGCAACATCCATCGCTCAAAATTCCCGCGATGGCCCAACCGCGGTTCACGCAGCAGCAGACTCCTCAAATAGTATACTACATCGTGCAACAGCAACCGCAACCACAACCGCAAGAGCAACTGCAAACACAGCATAGCCCTGTTCAGCCGCAGGTGCTGCCTGCCGGTCAGCCTTTGTTCATTGGCGCCCAACCGAGCCCTCAAGTATTCCTTGCAGCTCCGACGCCTGAGCAGCCTTTGTTGGCCATGCCAATGATGAACGCTCAACCGAACTCTCAAGTATACACAATGCAACAGCCGACGATTGACCTGTCACAGTTCCCTCCTGCTGAGCCTCAGGTGCCGGTCCAGCTTCCGGTCCCTCCCGTTGCTCCCGTTCAGCAAGGGAACGGACCAGAAAAACTTTCAACAGTCATTCGCAATGAAGCGACTAAGGCAACAATTAAATTCATCGGACGAGCGATGGAGCAAGCCTTTTTTCCTGACAGTGGTACTACTTCAGCTGTGGATATCATTGGATCATCGGTGGCAGGGGGCTCTGCTGAAGGCGATCCTGGAGCTGCAGAAACTGGGGACGCTGCTGCCTACGAATAATCTGATGCGCTCTGTATCATTGTGGATATGACTTATACTGCCAGTGTTGGAATCTGGTTCTGGCCATGGCTGACGGCGGTGCCAAGTCAATCTAGCCTTTGTAATGTTTCAATTTTGTGGTTGTTTGTAACGTGTTTCCTTCTACGATCTACGAATGAGCACTACTACTATATAATTTTTAATCAGACCGAGACGGAAAATACCTCATATTTGTATCTTGTTTTCTTCGAAGAAACAAGAGGGCACAGTAGCGTATCAATATTCTAATTATGCATTTATTGTTTAATTATATAATTACTACTACTGTAGTTTATGATTCCCTTGTTATTGCTTTCCTTGTTGGGTTTTGATACCATGGTTGTCAGTACCTCTCTCTTTGATTTTCATGCATTTAGATGCTCCGAAATCATGTACTCCCTCTGTCCCAAATTTTTGTTCACTTAACCCTCTCCCGTTTTCCCATAATATTTGTCGTTGTCACTTCCTCATGCACCTTTTGCCACTAGGCCACTAGCATACAGAGTTCAAGGTGTTGTGCATTTTCTTAAGAAACCTGTGTAATATACAGTTTATTATGTATTGAGTAGGACTTTCTTTCTGGGACACAATAGCACCGGAGCTAGCTGGTATAGGTTAGAGTTCGTGGCAGCCACTAAAATTGTTCATATGAATGCTGTCTAGTTGTAACATTGAAGTTGAAGCTATAGACCATCACACAAACCACTTTCATCACCACTCATTTAAAGAAAAGGTGATCAACTGCTTTATTGGAAATTTCAGGAATCGAAAACTTCATACATCCCTTGAAAGGAGCCGGTGGTTAGGATAATTGGTACAAGGAAAAAAATGGATAAAATTTAGTTACTGACACCGCAAAATGTTTGTTGCATTGCAACTGCTAATATTCAGCAACGACACCAAATGAGAAGTAAAGATAGAGTTTATTATCTAGTTTATAATGAGAAAAAATTCCGTAGCTCTTGCATTTTGTTCATCTACTGTCCGTAGTTGATTGTATGACAAGGAGAGATTGAAAACTGAGCTTTTGACATGAAACGAAAATGCATGACACTTTTTTAATAGAATTTTTCTTTCCTATGCCATGACTGTAAATAGATTTAAATAAATCCAAAAAAGTAGAATAAAAATTGTGGTATGCATGCGAATATCAATAGTGAAGTTTTTTTTTTGAATGAACTGGAAGGGCAAAAGCCCTTACAGGATTTTATTTAACCATAAAGAGTATGTACAAAAAAAAACTAGAAAAGAAAACAGCAAAAAAAAGAGCCTATGTACATTGTGCTATCCATTCCTTGAGGTGGTCTGCATGCTTGGATTTGGCTCGGTGATGGGCAACCAACCCTAGCTCTTTAAGGAAATTAGCTTTGCAATTTGCAATTGTAGGATCTATTGCTGAAGATCCAGTTGTTTCTTGCCACCCAAATACTCCAGCAAATGATGTGTCCATGTAAAATGGCACTACTAGTCTTCTTTTCAATCTTCTAACAACTTGATGCATCTGTAGATTATTAGGCATATTGAAACCAATAGATTGCCAGCATCTCTGAGCAAAACTACATTTAACAAAAAGGTGTCTCAGGGTTTCAGTCTTTTGCAGGATGCATAGGTCAGAAGTATAGGATTCTAAATGCATGTTTTTCCTCTACAAAAGTCCTCTTGTATTCAGTCTGTTGTGCAAAAGCAACCAGAAAAACATCTTGTGTTTGGGTTGACAAGAAAATCTCCATAACCATCTGAAGGTTGGATGTGTGGCCTCGGCTGCTTGCTGGTCCATTTGGCTTACTAGAAACGATTATGTTTTTAGAAATGATATCCTGAATGAACCAGAATCTCTAATGCGTAGGATGGCTATACTAATGCAGAAATGGAGCTTACTGAGCAGGAAGGAGGAAAAGGCGCGGATGCTGGAATATGTTGCTGAAATCAATAGAAGGGCGAGCCCTGGAGCGACAAGAAGAGGAATAGGATAGGGCGGTGTCCTAGTAGCTTCTGGTAGCAAGTTTTAAGCTGCGTTGTCTTCTGTCGGTCGCTGTTAGAAGGTCATTTTAACTTGCTGGATGGTCTGTACTGAATCTTGTAAGCTGGTATCCCCAGCAAACAACTTTTGCTTTAATCAAAGCAGGACCCCCCCCCCCGATCCGGGCGGTGTCTTCTCTCTAAAAAAAAGGTTGGATGTGTGGGTGCATGGCCTGAAAGATGCTTGCAGACTGTGGAGCATGAATATTTTCCTGTTTGTCACATATGTTTCCGTCGGTGTGTGAGTACACCTCCAAATGGAGGCTCTGTCAAGACTCCCTTCGGATAGGTTCGGGGAAGAACGGATTCGCTCGTGCTTTAGCGTAGAGGGTTCAAGCGAGTAAGAACACGGAGGAGTTATCCAGGTTCGGGCCGCAATGGGTGCGTAATACCCTACGTCCCGCTGGTGTGTATATTCGGATGTTCTCGTCTTTACACCGGAGTCTCCCTCCTTTTATAGGGTAAGGAGGAGAGCACCGTATAAGTACCCGGGGGTACCCGGACACCCGGTGGGGGTCCGGTCCTTCCCGAGATATCCCGACACGATCCCGACTAAATCCGTTGCGATCTCTTCTCCTCGGTTCGTGCTCCCGGTCTCTTCCCTCCTATTGGTCGAGAGCCCTCCCGGCACCGTAGCCGCGCGGCTTTCCGAGACGCGGCGCACGGGGAAGACGCGCGCACGTCCCGTCGGGCTGCGGTGTCGCTACAGGCACTCGAGTGCCGCATTAACTCCGGGTGGTTGGGGCGTCGGAGGAAACTACCGGGAAGCTTCGTCCCCCCGATGCTCCCGCTCCTCCGGTCTTCATGGGCCTCGTGGGCTTCATGGGTCTTATGGACTTCCTCATCCGTGGGCGCCGTCTTCGTCTATGGGCTGGAAACGGCCCATGCCCGGTCGGGGGACCCCCGATCCCCCTACACCGACAGGAGCCCCCGGCCCTGCCGCCGACCCGCGGGGTCGGAGCAGGGATTGGGGCCACCCGTCGCCGCGCAGTGCCGCTTGGGTTGCTCCGGGTGTGGCTCTCCAGGAACGGAGCCGCTTGGGCTGCCGAGGCACGACCGCCCCGAGGCGTCGCGTCGCTTCGGTTCGCGTGCGGTGGGCCCGCCCGGCGCCTGCGCTCAAGTAGGGGGACGGTCGGTTGCCCAAGGCACGTCTTCCACTTCGCCCTTCGCCTTCCGTCTTCTCAACTTCTTTCTTGCTGCTGCGCTCCCCTTCGCCTTCTTCTCCGCCGATCCGCGCCGCCGCTTTCGTCGCCTTCGTCCCTCGCCGCCAAGATGGCCCGCGGAAAGTCCCCCGCCGCGGTAGTTCGCGCGCGCGCTCGCCGTCGGCGGATGCACCGCCAACGGTGCAGCTTGCCCGACGCTCGGGTCGATATGTCGCGGCTTTCGCCTTTCCCGCCGGTGGACGGTGATAGGGCCGTTCGTGTTGGGCGGCCCTTGCCGCCGCCGACCGGAGGACCGGAGATCCTCCACTTCCTATCCTTCGTCGTCGCCGGCGCCGTTCCCCCGCTTTCTCCGACTTCTTCCCGGAGGTGCTCCGGCGTACGGGATCCGCATGGCGCACCTCACGCCGAATGCGGTCGCGGCGCCGGCCGTGTTCGCCCATCTATGCGAAGGATTTGTGGGGGTGCAGCCGTGCTTCCCCATATTCCAACGCTATTTCAAGATGACGCTTACCAACGCCTCGGAGGTGATCGGATGCGTCCGGCCGACCGTCCGGCCCGACAGCGGGTACATAGAGTACTCGCCTAGCAGCAAGGTGGAGGCTTGGAAGAAGGCCCGGTTCGTGGTGCCGTACGAGAAGGACTTCCGCCGCCTCCGCGTCCCGCCGGTCCCGGCCCAACACTTGGCCGTCCGGGGACGCCGTGCCCCGCCTTCCCGAGGGCATGATGCCGGTGGTCGACCGGATCGCGGCGCTCGCCGCGGCTAGCCCGACTTCACGCGGGGTGGTGCACGACTTCCTCGAGCGCAACATCGCGCCCTTCGCCGGAGATCGGTCCCGTCGTGGCTGTATCGGGACTTCAACTTCGCCGGCCGCACTCGCACGGGGGCGGGCTCGGACCTGCCCGAGGCCTCGAAGCGGTTCGCCTACTCCACGCCGACCGGGAAGAAGTGGACCGCCTCCTTCGCGTACCCGGAAGGTGCCGAGCCTCTTCATCAATCGGCAAACAAGCGCGCCGTCCTCGACAGCATGCCCCGACCGGGGCCGCTCGGGTTTCGGACGCGGTCCCGGCTCCCACTCCCGGTCTCCGGTACCCGGAGTCGCGCCTTCCTCCGAGCCGGTGCGACGGCCACCCCCGGGGGTGCCTCCGGAGCTCCGGTGGTAGCCCCGGCGCCGCGAGGCCCGCTCCGAGTGTACGGGACAAAGGCAAGGGGAAAAGGTCTCCGTCGCCCCCTCCTCCGATTCCTCCGGCCCGCCTCGCTTTCCACGGAAGCGGGCCCGGCGAGCTTCGTCGGCGCCGCTGACGGGGGCCGTTCCACGAGAGAAGTCCCTCGCAGCCGCACCGGCGCAAGCGACCGGGTGGACGCGCGACGGTAGGAAACTTTCCTCTCTTTTTTTTTTTTTTTTGCTTAAGCCGCGTGCTTGGTATGCTGCGTTTTGTCTCACCGTAGGCTGATGGTCGTGAAACGTATTCTCGATTTGCTTTGTTTGTAGGAGTGTCCGGATCGAGCTGGACCCGGACCTGGTCCCTTTAAACCCCAAGGTCGCCGGTGCCCCCGCGCCGAACCCGGACGTCGATCCCGTTGCCGTTGCGGCTCCGGCGGCCGGAGCGGAGGACGGCGCGGGAGGGGCGACGGGTGCCCCCGAAGAGGTGGCTGCGGGTGCCCCCGAGGAGGAGGTTGCGGCACGGTCCCGCGGAGGTGGCCGCAGTGCCGCCGGAGAGGAGGCCGCGGACACTCCCGAGGAGGTGGCTGCGGGTGTCAACGAAGAGGAGGCCGCGGGTGCCCTCGCCGGAGAGGAGGCCGCGGGTGCCTCCGTCGGAGTTGACCTTGGCCGGGTGTCGCCTCCTCCGGCTGGGAACGTGCCGGATGCTTTCCCAATCGGCGCCGCCGAGCGTCCGCCACGGTCTTCCACTCCACGGCCGGTGCCGCCGCCGCCGCCCCTATAGTGCTCGGAGGGGAATGACTCCCCTCCGCGCGTCCGGTCGGAGCCGGGAGCGGTGGCCGGCGGAGACACTTCGTCGACCGCCGCCGCCGGTAGGGGCCGTGGGCGCGCCGGGCGCGGCCGGAGCGGGTCACCTTCGAGTCGCTCGGGCGGCATGGGGCGCCACAAGATTGGCGATGTGCTCGGGGAGGTCACCCGATCGCTCCTTGCCATGAAGGCGGCCGTGGAGGAAACGGATGCGTCCCCGGACGACCGGGAGGCCGCGTTGGGCGAGCGCGAGGCGGAGGTGGCGGAGGCCCGGCGGGCCCCGGAGACGGCGGTGAAGCCGGCCCAGCAGCAGCATCGCCGCCGCATGGAGGAAGTCCAGCATGAGCTGGACCAAGCTGCCGGCATCGGCGATCGGGCCGCCGAGAAGCTGCGTGACGCAAAGGCCCGCGAGGCTGAAAGCATGAACCGCCTCCGTGGCGTCCCGGAGCGGGAGCGTGCCGTGTAGCTCCGCGGCGCGCAGCTGGAGGAGGCGGAGGCCGACATGGCACTCCGCGAGGCGGCCGTGACACGTCGCGAGGCGACCGCGGCGGCTCGCGAGGAGGAGCCGAAGGAGCGTGCCGGTGCGCTTGCACTCCGGGAGGCCGCGCTTGGCGAACAGGAGCGGGCCGTCGGCGCGGCCGAGGCAAAGGTCCGGCGCTTCGGCCGACTCCGTTGCCTCCCGGGAAATGGGGTTGAGGCAGCGCGAGGACGCCCTCGATACCCGGGAGGAGCAGGTCCGGCTTCGTGAAGACGAGGCCGCCGTTCGCAGGGAGGCCTTGGAGACGGAGGCGGCCCGTCTTGCTCGGTCCGAGGAGCCGGTCCGCGGTATCGCCGCCGGGTTGGCGCATCGCGTGCGCGAGGAGACTCTCGCGGAGGCCCGGGTGAACTTCGCCGCCGAGCCGAAGGCGGTGGAGAAGAGCCGGACGAATACCGCCGTCGCGTCGAGCTGCCGGAGGCCCGGCGAAGAAGTCGGGCCGCGGCTCTTCTCGCTGCAGCCGATGGCGATGACCTCCGGCGGCAGCTCGCGGAGGCGCGGTCCCGGCTTGAGGAATCCGAGCTTCGACGACGTTGAGCTAAGCGAGCGGGCGACGAGCCGGCCTCGGCGGCGCGGACGCAGGCCGAGATCGCCGCCGAGGTGCACCGGCGGTTTCGTCGAAGACTGTTCGAGGCGGGTCCGCCTCGTCTTCCCGAGCCCCTTGACCGCGGCGCGGCTGGGTATGCATTCGCCATGCGGGGGTGGTTGACTCCCCGACCAGCCCGAACACCCGGTGGCGGAGGTCCCGGAGGAGGTGGGGCGGCAAACCATAGCCGCGGCCCCGGAGGAGGTGCCGGCGAACGCGCCGGTGCTAGTGCCCGGGTTCCCGCTCCTAGCCGTGGTGAACGGCGATGTCCCCGCGGGTGAGCACGCCGCGGCCAAGGCGCAGGCACGCGCCGTCGCTCGTGCCTTTGCCGAAAGCTTCAAACGGGGCTAGGCGCCCGCTTCCTCCACCTCGCGCGTGGCTTGCTCGGCGCTCGTGCCTTTTTGTTTTTATTGAACCTGTTCTTCCGTGTATAAAACAAGTTAAGTTTAGTTTGTAATGTTGATGAAAAGCTTAAGCCCGCTGTTCCTCTTCTCGTTAGGTGCGATTGTCGCCGTATGCCACTTAGTCGTAGGTCGTCCGGCACTTTACAGCTATGTTTAGGGCGCGACTTCGGCGCCCGAGCCTTAACCCGACGTGACGCTTTCCGACTTTGGGCCTAAGTCATAGACCTTCCTTACCCGTTAGGGGAAGCCGGGTACTTTGACACATACAACAGCGATCCTGCGAGAAGTAGGAAAAGAAGCGACCGGTAGCAGTTTTTATTCACAACACGTTAGTACAGGTGCCGTGGCGATCGTGGCCGTGGCGATGAGACTTCCGGTACTACCCGGGACCATTGGCTACGGAATATTCTAAGGGTAGAATTTCTTTAGGTGCTCAATGTTCCAAGCGCTTGGTTCCGGGTACCCGTCCTCCGATTCCGGACAAACGGATCCCGGCGGGTGACGGCAGTGACGACGAAGGGCCCTTCCCACATGGGAGTTAGCTTATCCTTGCCTTCACGCGTCCGAGCCCGCCGGAGGACAAGGTCTCCCGTTTGCAACTCCCGGGCGCACGCGCCGCCGGTGGTAGTGGCGCAAGCCCCGGAGGTACCTCGCGCTTCGCAGTAGTACTCGTCGTCTTGCCTCCTCGAGGAGGTCAATGTCGTCGTGCCGCCGGTATTTTGGTCGCTTCGTCAAACGCGGCGACTCGGGGGCTATCGAACCGGATCTCCGTGGGTAGCACCGCCTCCGCACCGTACACGAGGAAGAAAGGCGTTTCGCCCGTGGCTCGACTCGCCGTGGTGCGCAGGGACCGGAGCACGGATTGGATCTCGGCTACCCACTTAGAGCCTTTCTTCTTCAACGGGTCAAATGATCTTGTTTTCAAACCCTTGAGGATTTCTCCGTTGGCGCGTTCGACTTGGCCGTTGCTTTGTGGGTGGGCTCTTGAGGCGAAGCAGATCCGGGTGCCGAGGGAGTCGCAGTATGCTTCGAATGCGTGGCTCGTGAACCGGGTCCCGTTGTCCGTGATAATCCGCTGCGGTACCCCGAATCTTGCGATGACATTCTTCATGAATCCGATCGCCGAGCTTTGGTCTATTTTTGTCACCGCCTCCGCTTCTACCCACTTTGTGAACTTGTCGATGGCCACATATAGCCATCCGTACCCACCCGGGCAAGTCGGAAATGGCCCTACAATGTCCAAACCCCAAACCGCAAACGGCCAGGATAAGGGGATTGTTTGTAGGGCTTGAGCGGGCAGTGCGTCCGCTTGGCGTGAAACCGGCATGCCTTGCATTGTTGCACCAGCCGGTGGCGTCCCGGAGGGCTGTCGACCAGTAGTAGCCCCGCCGAAAGGCTTTCCCGGCCAGCGTGCGGGGAGCATGGTGGCTGCCGCACTCGCCCTCGTGGATCTCAACGAGTATGTCGTTGCCTTCTTCCGTCTTGACGCACTTCAGCCAGAACGCCGTTGGCGCTACGCTTGTACAGCCTCGCCATCGATGATGGCATATCGCTTGGCTTGGCGGGCTAGGCGGTCCGCATCCGTGTCGTCCTCCGGAAGGATGTCGTCACGCAAGTACCCGAGGTTGTGGTCCATCCAACGAGCGTCCCGCGGCTCACCGGCGAGCGCTTCTTCGCTATTCTCGCGTGTGCTGCAGATCCCGCGGGTGCGCCCGCGCTTTGTTGTTGCTCGTCCGGAGCTCGATCGGCGTCGAGGCCGAAGGGGATGTCAAGATCTCCATGAACGTCCCGGTGGGATTGGAGCTCGAGTGGAGGCCACCCGGGATAGTTCGTCGGCAATGTGATTGTCGCCCCTAGGTACGTGAAGCACCTCGAGGCCGTTAAACTTCTTTTCCATCCGCCCGACCGCCGCGAGGTATGCAGCCATCCGCGGGTCGTTGCACCGGTACTCCTTGGATACCTGGTTGACGACCGCTTGCGAATCCCCTTGGCGAGGAGGCGCGTGACCCCGAGGTCGGCCGCGATCCGCAACCCCGCCAGGAGAGCTTCGTACTCGCCATGTTGTTGGTGCACCCGAAGTGTAGCTGGACCGCATAGCGCAGCTCATCGCCGGTGGGCGACAGTAGCAGCACCCCCGCTCCCGCACCGTTGAGGGTGAGGGAACCGTCGAAGAACATCGTCCGGCTGGTCGCCGGGCGCGTCGTACTCGCTGCACCCGGTGCTAAGCTCTTCCCGCTCAATCTCCGGGGTGGGCGTCCACTCGGCGATGAACTCGGCTAGAGCCCGGCTCTTGATGATGTGTGTGCTCGAGGAAGGACAAGTCGAACTCCCTCGCCTCCACGGCCCACTTGGCCACTCGCCCGGCCGCTTCCCCGTTGCGCAAGTATGGTTTCCGGCGGTGCCGTAGTTACCACCCGGACGGGATGGCCTTGGAAGTAGTGCCGTAACTTTCGGGATGCGACAAGTACCGTGTAGAGTATCTTCCGGTACCGTGGGTACCGTGTCTTGGCATCCCGCAGAACTTCACCGATAAAGTACACCGGGCGTTGAATGTGCCGCGTGCGGGACTCGGATTCTAGAAGCTCTCTCTCGCTCGTCGTGGGAGACGGGCCGGAGCCCTCGGGTGATGCGGTGGTGATGCGGTGCCGACGTCGGGGGTAGCCGGAGCGGATCCCGCCCCGCCCATAATGCGAGACGTGGTCGGAGCCGGAGCCCCGGGTGGGGTGGGATCAACGCGTCCATCCTTGCTTTTCCGGTCGTGGTCCCCGCTTCGCCCAAATCATGCGACGAGGTCGGAGCCGGAGCCCCGGGTGAAGCCGGGGAGCCACACCGTCCGCAGGAGTCGTTGCGCCGGGGACGGCCCCGGTGCCCCACCCGGGCAGGCCGGAGCGGCCGCATCGCGTGCCGTGTTGTGAATGAAAGCGTCCGTAGCCCCGGGTCCGTTTGGGCCGCCGCCTTCGAGCCGTCGAGGCACCCGCGTTTGCTAGTTCGCCGAGAACCGCGAGGCGCCCGCTCCAGCCCGCTCGACCACCGTAGCCGCACCGACCACTTGCGGGTTGGCCGCTATGTACAGGAGCAGTGGTTCACCCGGTTCCGGGCGACTAGAACGGGCGCAGAGGACAGGTAGCGCTTGAGGTCTTGCAAAGCTTCATCGGCTTCCCGGTCCACTCGAATTTGTCCGTCCTCTTCATCAGCCTTGAACAGCGGGAGAGCGCGTTCGCCTAGGCGCGAGATGAATCGGCCAAGGGCCGCCATGCTCCCGGCCAGGCGTTGCACGTCCTTGAGCCGCCTTGGGGGCGGATTTCTTCGATGGCCCGGATTTTCTCGGGGTTTGCTTCGATCCCGCGGTGCGAGACCAGGAAGCCGAGTAGCTTCCCCGCCGGTACGCCGAAGACGCACTTCTCCGGGTTGAGCTTCACCCGGTTGCGGCGCAGATTGGAGAAGGTCTCCTCTAAGTCGAACAGGAGAGACGGTGCTTTGCGACTCTTGATGACCAAGTCGTCGACATACGCCTCCACGTTCCTCCCGATTTGCGAGTCCAGGGTTAGGCGTATGGCTCGTTGGAACGTGAGGCCTGCGTTTTTGAGGCCGAAAGGCATGCTCACGTAGCAAAAGCTCCCTGCGGGAGTCATAAAAGCAGTCTTCTCCTCATCCTCCTTAGCCATACAGATTTGGTGGTACCCGGAGTACGCATCCAACATGCAAAGCAGGTCGCAGCCTGCGGTGGAGTCTACTACGGAATCTATCCGGGCAACGGAAACGGGTCCTTCGGGCATGCCTTGTTCAGGTCGGTGTAGTCCACGCACATCCGCATCTTGCCGTTATTCTTGGGCACGACCACCGGGTTGGCGAGCCACGTCGGGTGCGTGACTTCCGGATGAACTTGGCCTCCGATAGCCTCTTGACTTCGGCCCGGATGAAGTCCCCGCGCTCGGGGGCTTGGCGCCTCGCCCGCCGCTTCACGGGTCTCGCGGCGGGGTCGACCTTGAGTTGGTGCTCAATCACCCTCCGGGTATGCCCGGCATGTCCGAAGGATGCCAGTGCAAAGATGTCACTCGTTTGCTTGGAGGAAGGTGATGAGCGCGAGTTCCTATTTCGGGTCGAGGTCGCCACCAATGGTGGTGGTCTTGTCCTCCGAGCCCCCGAGTGAGACCTTCTTGGTAGACACCTCCTCGGGAGCCGAAAGCTTTGCCCGCTTGGGGCCGGATTGTCCTTGGTAGACACCTCCCGGAGCCGAAAGCTTTGCCCGCTTGGGGCCGGATTGCGCAGCGGGCTCCTTCGGGGTGTCGCGCGCTCTCTTCATGCCGGTGTCCTCCTCTCGCTGCCATTTCGGCCGCCAAGATGTCCTCGAGGCAAGCCATCGCCTTGACAGCGTCCACCCTCTCCACGATGACGCCCTTCGGGCCCGGCATCTTCGGCGTGAGGAATGCGTGATGCGGGATGGCCATGAACCGGTTTATGCCGGGTCTCCCAATGATGGCGTTGTAGGGGAGGCCGATGTCCGCGACGTCGAAGAGGAGCTTCTCCGTGCGGAAGTTGTCCCGGTGCCGAAGGTGACCGGGAGCTCAATCCTACCCAAGGGGCGGGAGCTACCCGGGAGCACGCGCCCACCGCAGAGAGTCGTAGACCTTCGGGGTGATGAGGTTGAGGCTCGCGCCTCCGTCGATGAGGGTGCGCCCCACCCTCTTGTTGCGGATGGTGGGCGACACGACCGTGGGGATCTTCCCCTTGGTGTTGTCCGGGCCCACCATGTCGCTCTTGTCGAAGGTGATGGGAACGTCCGCCCACTTCAGCGGGGAGCCGCGGCCTTGCCCTCGGTGATTGCGAGGATCTCGCGGCGGAAACGCTTGGCCTCGCCTTTGGACGTGAAGCTCGAGGAGCCCCCGCCGATCACGGCGATGGAGTCGTCCGCGCTCCGGTACGCCTCGACTTCCTCTTTCTCCTCCTCCTTCTCTTTCTCGGCCTTCTCGGCCGCCCGCCGCTCGTCGCGCCGCTTGATGCTCGCTCGGATGTAGCGACACTCCGACCGGTCGTGGTCGTTGGTGCGGTGGAAGTAGCACGCGAAAGTACCCGGGGATTTAGCCGGCGACTTGCCGCACCCGCGGGAGGTGGGCGTCGCGCCCCCGGGGGACGGGCCTCCGGCCGCGGCCACTTCTTCCGCCTTACGTTTGCGCGCGAGGTTCTTCTTCTCGCTTCTTGGAGAGGGTGCCCCGGACTTGGGAGAGGAGGTACCCGGGTTGGACTTCGCCGGCGGGTCGTGCCACGCTTGGGCTTCCCGGCGACGGGCGCACTTGTCGGCCAACCGGAAGAGGTCCGTGACCGTCTCCGGCCGGTGTACGCCCGGCTCGCCCGGGATATCCTCGTCTCGGACGCCATGGCGAAGGCGGAGAGCACCCGGGAGGGGTCGATGCGCGGGATGGTGTTGCGGACTTGACCGAAGCGCTGCATGAACGCTCGCAGCGTCTCGCTCGGCTTCCGGACGATGCGGTCCAGGTCGATCCGGCTTCCCGGACGCTTCGCCGTTCCTTGGAAGTTGGCCATGAACTCCCGGCACGAGCTCTTCCAGAGCCGATAGACTCCGGCGCCGGGTTCATGAACCATGACCGACCCGAGTCCTTGAGGGCCACGTGGAAATAGTTGGCCATAATGTCCTCCGAGCCACCGGCGGCTTTGACAGCGGTGGAGTAGATCTGTTGGAACTCGTCGGGGAGCGGTGCCGTCGTACCTTCTCGGAAGGTCCGGCGGAACTTGCCGGGCCACGTGACGTTGCGCGGACGCTTTGAGAGGGCCGCGCAGCCCCCGAGGAACGAGGGGTCGAGCTCCTTTCTCTTACGCTTAGGGTGGCGCTCGGGGACGTCTCCGCCTCCGCGCCGTCGTGGTTGTGGGCGGAGGTGCGCTCACGCTCGCGTTCCCGCTCGCGCGAGCGCTCAATGCCGACGCGTGCATCTTCCCCCTCACGGCGGCGCTCGTTGAGGTTGTTGCGCAGGTCGCGGTGCCCTCGCGCTCGCGGAGAATGGACGGAGAGCGAAGCCGCCGGCGGGCGCGTGTCCTTGGCGCGGTTGGCGCGGCGGTTGCTCGTCGGTTCATCGGCTGCTGCGGTTAGCGCGACGGCCCCGCCCGACGCTTGGCTCGCGCCGTATCCGGGAGCTTACCTACTCCGGTGAGCCACTCCTTTGCTCGCTCTCCCCGCCGCCCCGCCGGTGGGTTGTTGAGCATGGTCTTCACGGCGGTCGTGGGGTTGTCCCCCTCTTCTTCCCGGAAGAGGCGACGCGCAGCTGGCGCGCTCGGACGCGAGCGGCGTGACGGCTCGGGCGCGGCGGTCGGCGCCGCGCTGGTCCTCTCGCTGCATGCTCGGCCGCCGAGGCGCCGGACGGTTGTCGTGGACGGAGCGGCCCGCGCGACGGCGGTCGCGGCGACGGCGTCCCGTGGACGCTCGGCTGGAGACGCTATCTTCCGTCCGCGGCGTGTCCGAGGATCTCTCGCATGGTTGCGTGGAAGTTCCGCAGCGCGAAGCGAAATCTACGATCTCCCCTACCCGGCGCGCCAAATGTCGGTGTGTGAGTACACCTCCAAATGGGGGCTCGTCAAGACTCCCTTCGGATAGGTTCGGGAAGAACGGATTCGCTCGTGCTTTAGCGTAGAGGGTTCAAGCGAGTAAGAACACGGAGGAGTTATCCGGGTTCGGGCCGCAATGGGTGCGTAATACCCTACGTCCCGCCGGTGTGTATATTCGGATGTTCTCGTCTTTACACCGGAGTCTCCCTCCTTTTATAGGGTAAGGAGGAGAGCACCGTACAAGTACCCGGGGTACCCGGACACCCGTGGGGGTCCGGTCCTTCCCGAGATATCCCGACACGATCCCGACTAAATCCGTTGCGATCTCTTCTCCTCGGTTCGTGCTCCCGGTCTCTTCCCTCCTATTGGTCGAGAGCCCTCCCGGCACCGTAGCCGCGCGGCTTCCCGAGACGCGGCGCACGGGGAAGACGCGCGCACGTCCCGTCGGGCTGCGGTGTCGCTACAGGCACTCGAGTGCCGCATTAACTCCGGGTGGTTGGGGCGTCGGAGGAAACTACCGGGAAGCTTCGTCCCCCGACGCTCCCGCTCCTCCGGTCTTCATGGGCCTCGTGGGCTTCATGGGTCTTATGGACTTCCTCATCCGCGGACGCCGTCTTCGTCTATGGGCTGGAAACGGCCCATGCCCGGTCAGGGGCACCCCGATCCCCCTACACCGACAGTTTCCATATGTCATTTTCTGTCCAAATATGCAACAAGTCTCCTTTCTATTCGATAGTAAAGATCGCTCGTGTGTATCCAATGAGTACACTCGTCGTCATCAAGAATTGATATGCTCATATGTTTGCTTGCTAATAATCGAGCATGCAAACAATTCAAGATAGCCACCAGTGGTGGGCATGTAACATCTGACAAAATATTGGTCTCATAACATAATCGAGGACGGACTGAGACGTAAAATATCTCGTCGCTGCTCCGTACGTAACGACGTTCTCCAGATGGACTGGCCACCAATAATTTTGACCCTACCACCTTCTTGACTTGGTAAGCATAGCTAAATCCGGTCAACACCGACCGCTACCTCGTGGACCACCATGCATTAGCTGCCATCGGAGAATCCAAGTGATCTCAAAAGAAATCCATTGAATGTAGCATATAGCGACAAGCCTGGGCACGTTCTAAATTTGCTTGGTCTCTGGTCCTCATCCGCGGGCAACTGTATCACACGGCCCAGATGAAATCTCTGGCTGGACATCGTGGTTTACTGGATGCCTGTATGTCACTGTCAAAAACATGTGAGGCTCGGCGAGATTACTTCTTGGATTACCGGCAGCAAGCCAAAGCCTTGTTGCCCCACTCCACTCGTTACAGCATGACAAAGTCTTGCCCACTCGTTAACTCCACTGATATGATTTGTTCTATCCATCTTATATGACTAAAATAATAAAAGTTCTTGTCAATGTAACAATGTCGTTTTCACGAATAAAACCAGTGGTCCTTACCAAGTTGTCATAAACGTTAACATAAGTCGCTATACGCGCCCACCGTTCTGCTGGCCACTGGCCAGTACCGCTAAACTATGCTATCATCTGACTCGGCGTCACTGCGTGAGATCTTTTCTTTTTCTTTTTTGACCGAAGCGTGTGAGATATTTTTCTCGAGATACTTCGCGTTTGCTTGTCGTACGGGCGACATATGCCACGAAAACGTTCGACAGGTGCCAGTTGGTGTGTACGTATGGGTCTGACTCCACGCTTTGAATTGTTCTGAGATGAGTGTGTGCCGACATAACCCGAATTCGAGAAAAAGAAAAGTCATGTACCCTTTCCTATATATAGAGACGAGCCACTTCGTCTTCGTCTCCGATATCTCATAATCCACTCCTGAAGCACATCAAGGGCACGTACGTACTCTCTGCAGAATGGTGTCCGGTGGAATTATCGTCGTGTCCGCCGTGGTGGCGCTTTTTGGGGTGACCAGCGCCATCCTGGGGTTCGTTGCCGAGGCTAAAAGATTGAAAGTAAGTGTGTAACAAAATCAATGCTACGGGTTTCAGACCTCTGGTATTTGTGTTTACTTAACTCCTTTCTGGAATGTCTCGATTGATTCTGAATCAAGAATTAAATTAAATTAAAGCGGTGTTGGATGAATGATCTTGGTTGCAGCCCGAGGACGTCAACCATGTCAACGAGATTACTGGCGGGTGCGTCTACCCAGCGAACCCATCTTTGGGGCTTGGGCTAAGCGCGGGCTTCCTGCTGCTGGTGGCCGAGATCATCGCCTCGGCTGCCGGCGGCTGCTGCGGATGCTGCCGGCCAGGGGCGATCGATTATCATCCTCCTAAATCGAAGCTATTCATGGGCATCATCGCCTCTGTCCTCTCATGTTACGTGTAACTAGTTCCAAGCCTTGCAGATGATGACCTCGCATCGCTGACAGTTAATTATCCATTCGATCGAATCACTCAAAACGTGCGCGTGCAGGGTGGCGGCGCTGGTCGCGATTGCGTTCTACCTGGTAGGCGCGGCGTCGAACGCGGCCGTGAGGCGCGGCACCGGCACCGACGGCGGGTGCTACCACCTCAGGTCCGGCGTGTTCACGAGGGCGGCCGTGCTGACCCTGGTTGCCGCCGGGCTCGGGATCGTGTCCTTCATCCTGCTGACCCGCCGCCCGCACAGGATGGCGTCGGCCGGGAACGGGCCCAAACCTGACGGGCAAATACCGCCAGGCGTCGCGATGCAGCCCCAATATCCCGCCGCTTAGCAGGGTTACGGGCAGCAGGGGCAGCCGCCAGCTGCGGCGCACTGGTCAAGCGCCGCACCAGCAGTACGGTGCGCCTCTTGTTGCAGGACAAGGACACGCATACACGAACATATGTAGATGAATCGAGGCAACAGGACTCGCATGTTCGCGTGTTGTACTTGTCCAGACTCCAAAGTTTATTTCTGCTTCTTTATTTTTCGAGTGAAATGCATCCATTGTATTGTTTATCAGTTGCAATGTTGCCACTGTACTCGTAAAAACAAGAAAATATGATCATTAAACTTGCTCTTTCTCGTCAATTGTGGCCGTCATCTTTCATAATCATGCGGATTTTGATGATGTGAGACATGCGTAGACAAATGACTGTCTCCAACTCGGAAACTAACTAAACTAAGGGTAGTTGAGTCATTATAAATTATATAAATGCTTACAAAAAATTAAAACATCCGGCCATCAAATCAGATGTTAGACAGATAATAACAGTTGGATCTAATATGATCTAAATTATCCACCTATATGCCACTACAAAAAATATGACATAAATACCCTTTATATCTATTTAGAAATTACCCACCATGCCAATTTGTACTTATTAATTTATTTCGTTATTAATAAGGATAATAAATTTTTTCATTGAAGTACCGTATAGGACTTTCCTACGTGGCTACATGGAAAGACAGAAAAAAATGTACATACATAGACCTTTTTTTTGGAGATTCTACATACATAGACTTAATAAGCAGATATCAACGGGGAGATAAAAACAGTCCAGTATACACACTTCAGCTAGCTTTTTTATGCAAAGAAAAATGTAATTAGATTTATCTGTGATGTAGAGACAAAAATCTGATGAGTATTTTGAAATCTCAACTCCTATAATAAATGTTTCCAAGTACGAAGTAACAAATATAAAGTAAGTCATGCTCCATATCTCAAAATAAGTTAAAAAATTTACAACTCTGAATTAGATTCATCTGATCACATCACAATATACATTTTTGAAATACGTATTTCGTCTCAATAATCTACTCTATGGCCACATAAATAAATAATAATGCTCTTCTCTAAAAAAAATTAGAACAAAATATTTGACACTGCCAAACCATGTGTTTGGAGTCCAACTTCTATAAACAAAGGATCCAACAAAATTATTATTGTAATAAGAAATTTAGTCACACAACTGTGAAAATCATGGAAAGGTCAACAACATGAATTTAATGTAGAATTTATTAACCTAAAACAATAGATAAAATAAGTTAGAAAGTCATATAGTATATTAGTAACATATTGAAGTATTATATGAAATTGTGGAACGACAACTCTATAGAAGTATCTTTGGGGTTCAAATTCACTGTATATATATTTAGTACTATAAAATTGTAATTGAAAATGGAGAAAGTAATGTTTCCAACAATAAAGGAAAGAATAATTCTTGTGCAAAGTATTATGTGTTAATTGCAATGCTGAAATATAACATACATACCTTGTTGTAAATATATATTAAATCATATATACACCATAAGATATTATAAGTCCGTGCTTGCACGGGGTAGATGGACTAGTATTATTAATTGATGTTGCTATATCACTAAAATTAAAAGAGCAGGGTTCAAGTTACGATCAAACTTGCTGTAAATTGGAGGAGGGTCTTGGCCCCGATGGCGAGACAGAGGCATGATTCCCTTTTGAACTTTTTGAGAGCATCTCCAGTCATTCCCTAAATGAGGTTGTTAAATCAAATTTTAGGATGTGATTAGTAAAAATTGTTCTCCAACTGTTCCCTAAATGAGGTTGCTAAATTTACTAACTTCTGACCCAAAGACTGGAGGTTGCTACATTTGGACACCTGATTCTCACTCCCGAAAGGATATTTGAACTATTTAGGAAACGATTATTGAGAACTACTGGAATGCATGTCTTTTTTTACTTCCAATAGATATAGCAACTCTCTAAATCAGTCTCTTGGGAGTAAAATCATTGGGAACTGTTGGAGATGCTCTCGATGACTTGCCTGCTAGTCAATGGAAGTGGAGTGGTCATGTCCACTGCTACTCTAGGATCAATGCCCTTTACCTTTGTCATCATAGCTAGACAGTTCGACCAACCTATGTGAATCTGCCTCAAAGGTACGGGTAATGGAAATGATTAATGAAATGATGAAAAGGAGAGGTATAAATGCAATAAGCAAAATAAAATGGTAAGGGATAATTGATCATGTTGATTAGCTTCCTAGTTGGATGTTGAGTTATTTGTGCTATGCATACCATGTCATCAACATATGTATAATCATGAAGATGATGGTCCTATAGACACAAAATAGCAAGTTTAATCATATTTTCTTGTTTTATGAGTACAATAGACAAACAAATTCTTATATCAAAGAGTACAATAGTCATTGAAAGGCTGTTAGGAAATTCTTATATCAAAGAACACTTAACCCGACACATAAAACACACCAAATACAAATGGTGTATATAAAAACAAAGGTTGTTACTTCCTCCATCCCAAATGATCAACATTTAATCTTATTTTTAATACAATTGTAGATAGTCAAGGAAAAGACAGTTTTGTTATAATTATTTCTCCCATCCCCAAATATTCTGCGTCGATGACCTTATCGGCGTCTTGCTCCCACAACAATGAGCCTTCCACCTCTAACATGGTCGTTGGAGGGCCACATACATCTGGCCCGAGTTGATCTCCTTCGTTGCCGCCTCCTTCGAGCCGGTCGAATGACTATGCTACTCTTTCTTCCTGACCAGTTTGCCACAATAAGCAGTGTTGCGAGCTCTGATGCGATGGGGGTGAGGTGGTGACAGGTTGTAGCCTGACTCAGATGATGAGAGCATGCGAGTGTTCGTGCAGTAGGTAAGTGCAACACTCGGTTGGGAAGATAGGTAATTATCAGGTGTGACGGGAAGAGAATAATGGCTATGGGTTGCACCTGTGTCCAAAAATGCTTACAATTTGGTACAAATTTGAATCCAAAAAATGCTAACAACTTGTGGACGTAGAGCAATCCATTATCTGTTACTATTATTTCTTATTATCTGTTACTATTATTTCTTATTCATGCTAATTATATACCTGACATGATGATTTTTTAGCAATCCATTATCTTTCACTATTAGAGTCACACTGGTCAATCTTAGTTATTTATGATATTAACCTGAACTTGACAATACTGATCAGACTTGTAAATACTAGCAAGTAGTGGTGGATGTACCACTAAGTATACTGTTAGATCTAAATACTACTCCCTCCATCCAGGTATAGAAGGAGTATTCCCTCGCCGATTTTTCAACAAAAACACGACACATTTTCGTTTTTTTCATCGTCGCTTGTGCGCCACCGTGTCGGCTCAACTAGACATAATTACAGAATCGTCTCCTTACCTTCCTATTACTGGGCCAGCAGGATACCACATCATGCATGGATGGCTGACATGCGGGCCCATGACATGATGTTTGCAAGCAGAGAGAGAGACATCCGGATTAGCTTTGCGGAATGGACCGTCGCGGCTTGCCATCGAGAGAAATGGAGAATAAATCTCCATCGGTTTCTCCTTGGTCTCTGGACCCAAGAGGAATACGCCTTCTATACGTGGACCGGAGGGGTAGCTAGTATTGCAAATAAAATACTAGTTACAGAGTTATCGGATCATAAAGTTTCTCAAAATCTACGGCCTTATTACTATAGTTGCAACATTCTTAAATTGATGTCATTAAGATAAGAAATCTAATTCAAAACTAAAACAAAGTTTTAAAATAGTTACTGCATTTTTAATAAAAACAATTAAGAATAAAATAAAGTCTAATTCCATGATGTCGTTATAAATGAAGTATTATTTATTTGGGTCAATTGCAAAACATGTTATGTTTTGGTTTCTAATTCTAAATATGGTTCTGTTTTGCATTTCGTTGCAAAACCGGTCCTGAAACAGATCTTGTTTTGCAATTATCCCTATTTATTTTAGTCTGAAAACTATTATTGCTATTTTCAGTGGTTAGTTACATGTTTCTAGTCTTTTGAACAATAATTGCATGTTTTTGTGGTGACGGTAGCAATCTTAGTACAGGTACAGCTGTGCATATTCGATTTCTTATTCTTAAAGTAACCATCGAGCCGCTGACTAATGTTCATTCAAGCTAAAGAAAGTAAGAAACGTACTAAATAGATAGTTCCATGCATATATATAGCCATAGGGAAGGTGATACTGTGAATTGCAAAGTCAAAACACAAGCTGTAGTGGACTATACTGAAGGGAAATGGTTTCTGTTAACGTCCTGGTTAACTTGGCAGCATGACGATGGAAATTGATTATACTCCTATAAACAAAGACATACTCAGTTAGTTAATCAAGTCAGCCCTCCGTATGGAATCAGTCATGGAACAGTGGGGGCAAGAACATGCCTACACGATGGCTAATGAATTAATCAGTCTTCTTATTCACCTAGGAAAAGAAACTGTCTTCCTTGATATTAAAACAGTAGCTAACGAACATTATCTCTATATATAAAGTAACATAGGTTTTCCAACATCACTTGTCTGTTGTCTCTGCCTGAGTGCCTGGGAGAAAAGAAAAAGGCGGAAATGGATACGACGGCGATTGTCGTGCCCGCGGTGGTCGGTTCTCTAGGGCTGTTGGGTGCCATATTGGGATTCGCTGCAGAGGCAACAAATCCCAGTGTAATACCAGTTCATCTGCATTGCTTGTGGCGAGCTTCTTTAATTTTCTTCTTATATTTTCGTCACATGTGTCAGTATGTGTGGGCATATGGTTTATTGTCCTTGTGATTTTGATGTTCATGTGTGTGTTACACACGTGCCGCTTGCTTACTTGTATCTGTATTTCCGTGCAGAGCACCGCGGCCGGGCTGGGGATCGGCGCCGCGATTTTCCTTCTGGGAGGCCAGATCACCGTCACCGCTGTTGGTGGCTGTTTCGGCTGCTGCTGCAAGAAGTCCGGCGCCGCCCCTCCGTCCGAGAGCAAACGGACCGTCGGCATCGTGTGCGGCGTCTTCTCCTGGTGAGTGACCATTATTGCGGCTATCCTGCGATGAAATATCACCATATGCAGATGGAACGGATGAGCAAATTGGTGCGTGTCCAGGATATCGGCGGCTGTCGCGTTGATTCTGTTCCTGGTAGTCGGGGTCTTCGCGGCGGGTAGCTATGCCAGCGGGGGCGTGCTCACCCTCATCGCCACGGCGCTCTGCGTCACCTCCTTCATCATGCTGCGGAGCCCGCCGGTGGACGCAGAAGACACTACAACTATAACCGGCAAGGTACCCGTGCAGGTGCAGCCACGCGACTTCCGGATGTCTTCTCCGACAGGGACGACGACAGGCGTCTCGCCGCCGCCCGTCAGAAACGTTAATGCTTACACGGGCCATCCGCCATCCCACACAGTAGCGGTCGTTGACAAGCCACCGCACCCACACACCGTAGTGGCCGTGGGCGGCGAACCGCAGGTCCCCGGCCTCAAGTGTACCCCTTGCATCATCAGCCACCGCAACGGCACCCTCAGGAGTCGGGCGAACAGCCGTTGCTCATGAGCCAGCAGCAGCCGAACTCGCCGCATCAAGTAACGCACCTCGGGCAACAGCCACCGCAACCACCACAGCACACTGTTCCGTCTCATCAGGTATGCGGGGACATTCCGATCCCTCCGACACCGGCAGCTCGCACTCTTCCGCAAGGGAAAGCGATCGACCAACAAGCAAATACTAGACTTCAAACAGGCATTAAAACGGTAGCTAACATAGGAACTAGGGTGCTCGTGGAGGCAGTGAAGCAATCCCTCGCTCCCGACAATGCCGATCCGGCTGGAATGGCTGGGGGCATCCTCCTGTCAATGGCGACTGGTGCTATCGGTGGTGGTGGTGGTGGTGGTGACGCTGGAGCCACAGATTGTGGGGACGCCGGCTACTAAATCTGATGCTCTCTGCGCGCGCTATGTTGACCGTCCTTCAGAGCTACATCATCAAGGCCGAGAAGTCAAACCCTTGAATGATGGTATCGGGTTATATATTGCTTTTGTATCAGTAACATGCATGAGTCTAACTACACATGCATGGAATGTCGTGTGTGTTTGATTTCAAGATTCGTTTTTTGGATGATACCTTCGAGTTCTGAGTACAGTCAATTTCCGGCAATACACAAAACAATTTCCCTTCGATTGAGGAACAAATTTTAGATTCGAACCGCCGAACAGCTTTTCTTCCCAACCAAAACAATTTTCCTTCGATGTGCAACAAAGTACTCTCTACGGTTCTGTCTGAAACAGTGTGATTTCATTTTGTTTTTTGCCCTCGAACAAATCAGTGGTGGTTGGAGCTGCTATTGTAGTCTTGAACCGCACGGGTGTGCTGGCTCCACGGCGCTCATTGGAAGTGGCTGCAACTGGAACAGAGCCTCCAGAGCAGAGTTTGAGAATGGAATTGCTCTACCGTGGAGCAGAATCAAATCATGGCCCCGTTCGTTTTCAGCCCTCCAAAATTTAGCATTGTCACATAAAAAAGAATCTTACTATTTATGAGTATTTCGATCAATTTAATGATAAAATCTTATTGACAGATTGGTGCTAATTTTCGAGATGAATCTAATGAACTTAATTAATTTATGTTTTGCTAAAGTGATGCTACAGTAACCGTCTTCTAATCATGACTTAATTAACCTCATTAGATTCGTCTCATAAATTAGTTTTTGCTAAAGTGATGCTACAGTAACCGTCTTCTAATCATGACTTAATTAACCTCATTAGATTCGTCTCATAAATTAGTCTATGGGCCTGCAATTTATTTTATAATTAAACTTTATTTAGTACTCATAAATAATAAGATTCTTTTTAATGTGACAGGTATAAAGTTTAGACCCAGAAAACGAACACACCCCATATCAAACACGACCTAAACCAAGCCAGCAGCAACAGCAATCTCCTGTCGTGATCATGGTGGGTCAACCTCAGCTCTGGTCAACAGAGGCTTCAGTTGCTGAAGGAGAACAAAATAAGCCGGCAGCTGGGCAACAACCGCTCGCCAGAATTGCCACAATGGGCCACCCTCAGTTCTCGACCGGCACAACTATAAAAGGTGGAGCCGTTCACACCCTCTAGTTTCCGTCAAAGTTAATTAATTTTTATTTTGATGCATAATATTTATAAATATTTTTAAAAAATAAAAGAAGTTGTATGTTGTGATAGTTGGTGTATAATGAATGTAATATATAGTATCCAATTTATTGTGTTAATTCTTTGTTTTAACCAAATCTAGAATCTTTTATATTTTGGATAGAGAGAGTATTGATTAATTAACTCACAATAGCCAAAATCTAAATCTTCTTACAAAGTGTTTGCTTCACAGTACACTTCATTTATCCGCGGAATAGCGTGGAATAATACTTCCTCCATTTTGAATTACCTATCATTTTTTTATCAAAAACAATTTTTTCTAGCAATTTTACCTAGAACTTCTATATTTTAACAACATATGAGTTGTATTCATAAATTTTAAATATGAAAATAAAATACGTTTTTAAACTTTATATTTTTTATAATTAGATAGTAGTAATGTTTGATTAGGTTTTTTACTTTTAAAAAGTATTTTCGTGCTTAAGAACGGTCACTTACTGAATCTCTCGCACACGTCTCTAGTGAGATTAAGTGGTCACACATCTTTCAAAACTATTTAGTGGGTGTTATATCTAAGGCTTGTCCCTCTTCGATCATTATCCGATGACCGGTGAGAGATATTTGCACCATTTCATACATTGGATCTTTTATACCCAATATTTCTCTATTTTTCAGAGAGAGAGAGACTACAGAACATATAGGACCTTTCATCCCTCCTTGCTCTATTAATTCATACCGAAACGGGGGGGGGAGGGCTATAGAAAAGCTTTACCAGGAACATACGCATCGTTGCTTGCAACAAAATATGCTATGGGTAGGAATGTCAAACTTTGAATGATTTGTATTGTGGTCTTTCTAATTATCCCTTGTTTAAACCAATCTACCTAACACAAAATTTTTATGTAAACAGGGGCGAGTCTACATAGTGGGCTGGGTGAGTCGTGGCCCACCCCCATATCCAGCCCAACTTGCGATTTTAGCATTGTAGCAGCGTAAACAGTAGAATTTTTCTCTTTTCTTTTTAATTTTTCCCTTCTTCGACCCACCCCGAGGCCCAAATCTAGACTCGCCACTGTATGTAAAGGGATTTCAGTCCCCAATCCTCTCTCAAAAGGGGAAGCCCGCGTGCCTCTCACATAGAGGACGACGGGTGGAACCCTAGCCCAGCACTGTCGCGACAGCCCCCCCCGCTCTCTTCTCTTCACTACCACTTGAGCAAGTCCGCCGCACATTCGCGCGACTTGCAAGGAAGGCAGCAGCGGTTGAGTTGGAGGTTACGGAGTTGCTGCATTATCTAACTATTATGATGCAGTACAGCGATCTTGGTAATTAGTCTTGGTAAAGTCTGGCAGAGCAGCGGTTGGTGTGAACGACAAAGAAGTTGTGGCCACCTGTAGTGGTTTTGGTTGGATGCTATATTTTAGTTGGGTCTCAGCATTGAATGTTTTTTGTTTTCTCTTAGATTTTGTTTTTTAAAAAAGTTCTAACTATGTTCTCTTTCTTAATGAATGGTAATGCTCCTCCTGATTTCTTTAAAAAAATGTAAAGGAATTTATGCGTGAGCGCACCTGCTCGGTGCAAAGTGTGCGCAGGTAGCCGGCAATTTGATTGGGCTTGGCGCTCGTCGATGGGCCATTTTTTTTATTAATAATCGATTTTATAAATTATTTAATATAAATAACCGTCCAATCTGAAAAATTATAAAAATAATCGCTCTGTCGCCCGTTAAATGGGCGACAGCCGACAGGTACCTGTCTCCTATCTGCGGGGCGACAAGACAAGCACATATAGCCCACCAGCTAGGCGACAGGTATCCATCCCCTTTTCTTTTTCTTTTTTTTCTGGGACTGTTTAGCCTCCCTAACACTCAATTTAAAATACTTTTACAACTCAAAAGCCAATTTCGATTTTTTTGGAAATGTAGTATACATTGAAGCACCCGTTTTAGCTTTGAAAAGTTTCAAATATGATGACAATGTTAAAATAAAATATTCTAAATTAGAGTAGTTATTATGAAATAATGGATTTTTTAAGTCACCCAAACCTTCTTAAAAAATTATGAAAAAATAATCTAAATTCATTCTATCTATAGTAGTATCAACACATATTTTTGTTAACGTTAGGTTATATTTCATAATTTTGAGTTGTTTAAGTTATGTCCAAATTTGAATTTAAATTCGAAGTTTAATGGAGCATATTTTGAAAGGTAACTCCATTTAAGCGTTGTTTAATTAATATGAAAACACTTAAAGGGAGTTCAAGTATGAAATATGGTTAATTAAACTTTAAATTTAAATTCAAATTTGAACATAACTTAAACAACTTAAAATTATGAAATATAACGTAACTTCAACAAAAATATGTGTTGATACTACTATAGATAGAATGAATTTAGATTATTTTTTCATAATTTTTTAAGAAGGTTTGGATGACTTAAAAAATCCATTATTTCATAACAACTACTCTAATTTAGAACTTTTTATTTTAACATTGTCATCATATTTGGAACTTTTCAAAGCTAAAACGGGTGCTTCAATGTATACTCTATTGCCAAAAAATCGACATTGGTTTTTGAGTTGTAAAAGTATTTTAAATTGAGTGTTAGGGAGGCTTAACAGTTAAGCCCTAGAAAAAGAGAAAAGAAAAGGGGATCGATACCTGTCGCCCAGCTGGTGGGCTATACGTGCTTGTCCCCCTCTGGCTGGGCGATAGGTCTTACTGGACCAACTTGTCGTTCCGTAGATGGGTGATAGGTACCTGTCGCCTATTAAATGGGCGACAGAGCGATTATTTTTGTAATATTTCGGATTGGATGTTTATTTATACTCCCTCCGTCCTATTGAAAGTGTCGTTTTAGATTTTTAGATATCATCATCTGATTGTTCGTCTTATTCACAAAATTTTTGTAAATACTATATATTTTTTCTAACTTAATTTATCATTAGTAATACTTTAATAATAATATATTTATTTTTATATTTTTATAAATTTTTTGGATAAGACAAGCGGTAAAAAGTCAAAAATAACACTTTTAATGGGACAGAGGTAGTATTAAATAATTTATAAAATCGATTATTAATAAAAAAAATCGGGTAATTCGTTGCCGAAGGCGCACCGCGAGGCGAGCATCTTTGTATCATGGTCCACAGGTTACTTGGACTACCGACACCTTCTCAATAAAAAGAAAATAAAAAGAATGATGAGAGAGAGAGAGAGAGAGAGAGAGAGAGATACTGCCGACAGCAAAGGCATGGTCTTGCTGCACTCATTTTCTCTCCGCAAATATCGTTGCTTTGTTCATGTCATCAAGGTTCCTGTTTCCTTTTAAAAAGAGCAAAGTTCTTGTTCTGTAATTTTCACGGGTAACCGCCCTTATCAGTTTGTCATTAACGTCAACATAAGTCGCTATATGCACCTACCCTGCTGCCGGACACTACTATCATCTGGCGTGTCGTTCACCGCGTGAGTGCATCTTTATCGAGATACTAGGCTACGCGTTAGCCTGCGGTGCGTGCCACGGTAGCAGGCAACCTGCCACGAAAACTTCCGGCAGGTGCCACACGGCACATCTGTACTGGGCTGGCACATCAGATGGCGTGTCGCGACATAACCGGAAGGGAATTTGAAGTACCTTTCCCTATATATCCTTGTAGATGAGTGAGAATCAGGATTTATCCGTAACCCCTGCAAACGGACGGGGCTCATTCGAGTGCAAATACAGCCACCGCTTCGTCCTCGTCTCCGTGAGATCTGACTCTCCCCGCTACTGAAGAGCAGCCACGTACGCCAGTGCAGGATGATGCGCACCGGCGCAGTTATCATCGTGTCCGCCGTGGTGGCGCTGTTCGGGGTGGCCAGCGCCGTCCTGGGGTTCATCGCCGAGGCCACAAGGTTGAAGGTAAGTGCGGGCGTCCGACATCCATTATTTCTGGGTCTTGTTTTTTGATCGTATATCTCGATTGATTCTTGATATGATCCCGAAATTAAGAAAGCTGTGTTGGATCGATGCTCTTGCAGCCCGATGACATCGGCGTGACCAGGAGCGGGTGCGTGTACCCGGCGAACCCCGCGTTCGTGCTCGCGCTATGCGCGGCGTTCCTGCTGGGCGTGGCGGAGATCATCGCCTCGGCTGCCGGCGGCTGCTGCGGGTGCTGCCGGCCGGGAGCGACCGGTTATCGCGCTCCCAAGTCGAAGCGATTCATGGGCATCATCGCCTCCATCCTCTCGTGGTGAGTATACTTTCAAGCACCCCGCGCGCTGATTGCCTTGGACGGCAGTTGGAACCACTCAAACGGGCAACATTTGTTCGTGCAGGATAGCGGCGCTGATCGCGATCTCGTTCTACCTGCAAGGCGCGGCGTGGAACGCGCCGGTGACGCGCGGCGGCTCCGACGGCGGGTGCTACTACCTCCGCGGCGGCGTGTTCAGGAGGGCGGGCGTGCTGAGCCTGGTGGCCGCCGCGCTCGGGATCGTGTCCTACATCCTGCTCACGCGCCGCCCGCACGGGCACGGGCACGGGATGGCGCCGCCCGCGTACGGGCCCAAGCCCGACGGGCACTACCCGCCGGGCGGCGTCGGGATGCAGCACCAGTATCCCGCCGCTCAGCAGGGGTACGGGCAGGGGCAGCCGGCGTACCCGCCACCTGCGGCGCAGGGAGCGTATGGTCAAGCGCCACCCGGGATGCCACCCCTGCTGCTGGACAGGGCCACGCGTACACGAACGTGTAGATGATTCGAGGCGACACGAGACACGTGTTCGTGGTGTGCGATTCTAGAGTCGTGTTTTGGCTTTCTTTATTTACTCTGTACATAGATGTGCTGGCAAGTATAAGTAGATGTGCATGTGTATGTAATACGTGTAAGGAATGCGTGTGATCTGAAATGTTGTGTGCGGTGACACGGCTTGTGGAACTACTGGAAGTGTTTGTACTCGCTAAGCACTATCAAACACCAATGGGTAAATAGTAAACAGATGCACAAGCATCGATAAGAATTATGCAATTTTATACTTAGCATAAGTATTTTGGGCAAAACAGTAAAATTTAACTTATAGTATTTATGAGTGAGAATAAACCAAACATGATTAATATATAAGCATAAGTAGTTTATGCTTTTGTTTCCTCTATGCTAAAATTTTAGCTTCTGCTAAAGTTTAGCAATAGAACTTTAGCAACTTTAGTACTGGGTGTTCATTTCCAATGCTATAAAATGATCCTATTACCCCTAATTAATACTTTTATCTCACTCTAGAGGAGAGAGAAAGAGAAGGGTATGTGGTGTTCTAAGTGGGGAGTATGTAACTTTAGCACATTTTAGCACCAAGTTTGATGCTAAAGTTTTAACCAACTTTTAGCACTTGGTGCTAAAGTTTAGCATCCTTTAGCATACTCGTTTTCTGGGTGCTAAATTTTAGCTTATTAACACTAGCCCTTTAGCACTAGTAAACGAACACCCCTAAGTATAATAAGCAGTCAAACACACCTAAGTTTGACCCAGTGTTTAGGGAGTTCTGTTTCCTCCCCTAGGGAAAATGGAGTAAGGGAGCTTTGTTCACAATTACGTTGATGAGTTGATGATTCTTAAGGTACGTTTGGTACAACTCATTGAGCTACTTGTTGAAAGTGGTTATACTCAATAAAGTTTGAACTGCTAAATAATAAAATAGTATAATGCTTATAGATTATACGCACTTTGTCACTTTGTACCATCCATAAGTATTTTGAACCAAAGTGTAAAATATAGCTTATATTGCTTATAGATGCCCTCTTTTCTTCAACTTCACTAAAATTACCCGCACTACCACTGTCCAAAATCAGAAAAGAAACGTCAACTTTGGATCTCTCCACCTCGAGCTCGCCCCCTCTTTCTAATGCAACGTCTTGGCCCATCGTGTCGTCCCCCTGCTCTACGCATCCACCTCATGGGGCAGTGAGGAACACTGAACGTGCCATTGTGTCATGTCACTAAGCCCCTGTATTGTTAGCCCTACCAGGCTACCACCCGCGTTGTGTGACGATAGAACAAGAGGCCAAGTTGCCTCTCGAAGACGATGGTGTGCCCTAACGCCAACTCTCTCTAGTTTGTGACATCCCCTCGCGAGGTGGAGCTCACCTCCCACTCTTGTGGACACATGACAAGGTCGCCGCTATGGTCGTGCGGAGAGGTAGAAGAATAGAGGGGTAGAGGCTCACAAACGGGATCCACAAGACGTGGGAGCCGAGAAATAGAGGTTTCTGCTCAAGTTGAAACTATTTTCTAGGGTTTCATATTGAAGTCAACATAAACCCTTTTCTGAGTGTCCGATAAAAAATACATTCGCTCCAACCGCCTATTGCAGTGATGGGTTTTGCGTCCCAAACTGGACAATTCGTCACTGCTATATATTATTTACTCTGTTCCAGAATAATTGGCATTTTGGCTACATACCAAGTTCATTGAACATTCTATGAATCTGGACAGATGTGTGATCCAGATTTATAAAACATTATGTAAATCTAGACATAAAAAAATATGGACATAATGTCAAATAAATCGGGATGCAGGAAGTAAAATCTAACCATAAAAAGTTTGTTTTGTAGTAAACAAGGTTCGTCTAAATATTATCATGTATTGTATTTGTTTTAGCAAACTAATAGAAGAGCCTCTAGTCGTTCAACAACACATAGTAAATCCCTCGGGATGGGTCAACCTATTTTGCGGCTCAGACACATACACCAAAAAATAAACTAACATTATCAGAAACTATTCAACCAATAATTATCTAACTCCATGGTAAAGCTTTAGACTTGGTTTTGCACTAGCATAGCCTTTTTAAACTCCATGGTAAAGCTGTCTCGCGATCACCCTAGACTAGGCTATTTATGATAAAGAATCACATCAAATGTTTTGCAGTGGAATGGGAAAATCACTAAATCTCTATTGAGATAAACAAGAATGCATGATGGCTAAAGGAGGCTAGTGCCGGTAAAACTTACCTTTGCCATACTTGATGCTTCCCTCCAGCGGTCAAGCCATTGTGGCCAAAGGTTTTGGTATGGTTCTTAGAACTAATATATAGTTTATGTAATCATATCTAACAGTCAATGATAAGAAGGTACCTAGTAAAAGATACTTTAAATTATGGATATGTAAGATATTAATTATTTTATTTATTTAATCACACAAAAAGTGATTTAGTTTTTTTTAAAAAAATCATTTTGCCTCCTTTATGAAGAGCCAATTAGTGTCAGCTGATTTTTCTATATTGGGATATGGCTAAAATTCCATTTAAAGGGAGGGGCTGAAATAAAAAAAATTATAATTCCCGCCACAGAATGTTTCGTGCGCGAATATTGGCTCTTAGACCATCCGCACCGGTGTACTGGGAGCCATACTCCAGTATCCGGATAGCGCATAAACCGCTGCACCGGTGCACGGGAGGCATCCGCTACGGTCCCGGATGGCCTCCCACACTCCAAATCGGGAGGATGTAGCGAGGCACGGTACCAGCCGACGTGGCACGGGGCCCGCAGGCCATCGCAACCGCCGCGTCGCCAGGAGCTGCAAGCGAGAGAGAGAGGAGAGGGGAGAGGCCGTCGAGGAGCCGGCGCCGTTGGCCGCCGGGAGGGAGCCCGCTGGTCGAGAGGAGCCGCCGCCTCCCGGATGCACACCGGCGCTTGGATCCGACCGGCCGCGGCGGTGCAGGGAAGAAGAAATAGGGGCGTGGCCGCGGCGCGCGGAGGAGGAGGCGGGCCCGGCGGCGGCCTGGATCCCGACCGGATTCGGCCCGCCGGCGGCGGTGCGGGGCGGAAGGAAGGGGCGCGACCGTGCGAGAAGAAGAAGGGGCGCGACCGCCTCGATCCGGCCTCGGCGGCGGCGGCGTGGGGGAGGAGGAGGGGCATGGCCGCTTGGATCCGGCCCGCGGCGGCGGCATGGGGGAGGAGGTGGGCGGACGGGCCGGCGGCGCGCGCAGGGAGGTGGGCCCCGTGGAGGAGAACGGGCAGCGACTCGGGAGAAGAAGGAGGGGCGCGGCGCCTCGATCCGGCCTGGCGGCGGCGGCGTGGGGGAGGAGGAGGGGCATGGCCGCCCGGATCCGGCCTCGCGGTGGCGGCATGGGGGAGGAGGTGGGCGGACGGGCCGGCGGCGCGGGTAGGGAGGCGGGCCCGGCGGCCAGCCCGATCCGAGGAGGCGGTGCGCACGGGGAGGCGGGGAAAGCGACGAGAGGAGAGGAAGGTTCGGGAAAAGAAAAAAGAGGAGAGGAGAAAAGTATTGGTGGTCGACGTGTGGGTTCCACGAGAGGTAGTTGGTATAGAGGATGAAATATATAGTATGACGAGTGCAGAGAAAGTTGGCATAGAGGATAGAATCTTGCTGACCAGGATAGAATATTACTTTTAGATGATGAATTTAGAGAATGACGAGTGCGGATAGTCTTAGTATATCTCGCTGTCAGCCGGGTGCTGGTGCTCAAGGGATTCATACGCACAAGACGAGAAAATGTTAATAAGCGAGACGTTATTGTCACGACTATCGACGGCGGTGATGGCAACGTAACGACGGCCCACTTCAGAATATTCGGCTCCAGGCGCCCGTCCGCCGCCGGCTAATCCGGATTCGGATGAAAGAATCAGGCTCCGTTCGTTTCCACCCTCTAAAATTTATATATCGTCGTATCAAAGAGAATCTTACTATTTGGTAGTACTTTTAGTAATTTAATAACAAAACCTATGTCGCGACCCCCTCTAATTTGCGAGACGAATCTAATGATCCTAATTAATCTATGTTTTGCTACGGTGATGCTACAGTAAACATCTTCTAATAACACCATAATTACCCTCGTTGGATTCGTCTCGTGAATTAGATAGGGGGTCTGTAATTAGTTTCGAGATTAGACTTTATTTAGTACTCCAAAATGATAAAATTCTCTTTGATTTGACCCCTCTAAAAATTATATAGCTGGAAACGAACGGGCCCTCAGTCAGTTGCATTTGACAGATCATTCTTAAAATTGACAAATGCGTACCCTGTCTCTTTTGAGTTGACCTGGGAGTTGGGACTCTCTCCGTACAGCAAGGTACAGGTCAGCAATGCTTATCATGTGTCTTAGAAGCAAATTGCTTAGATTGAATCCCTGTTTCGTTTATTTGATTGTTGATCACCTTCTTTGATCCCAAAGTGAAATTGCAAAAAGTACATAAACCGTCGACACATACATTTTGTCTTTTTGAAGGGAAAGTAACGGAATACTTTCTCTGTTCAAGAATGTAAATATTTGTTGACTTTCGGGTATCAGTTTTTATCACTCGTCTTATTCAAATCTTTTGTTAAAATGCTATTTATATTTTTACAATTTATATTAATATTGGATATATTTTAAGTATTAAGAATTAATTTTTATATTTGTATAAATATTTTAAATAAGACAAATGGTCAAATACAACAAGTAAAAGTCAACAAATCCTTACATTCTTGGACGGAGGGAGTAGTACTATGAAATAATTAGTTGTATTCATATTCTGATTATTATCATTAGTAGCTTAGTTATTCATACTGTCATATATATATGTAACCAGACTGTTGTCCGGTGTCAGCCTTTCCTATGAAATGACTGTCAACTTAAGTTGGTACAGTTAACTACCATCTGTTGCACACTATATTAGTAAACTATGCTCCGATCAAAACAAAATAGTACTACACTATGTTATCATCTGGCTTAGTTAACAAGTTGACGTGAGCTGATTTTCATTTTCTTTCCCTTTCTTTCGACGAATAGGGTACCCCGCATGTGCGTTGTGTGTAAGGACGACGTGCTAGGAAACAGCCATCGCATTTCACGTAAAGCCGTGCTGTGCACAATATGCAATATTCAGCCTTCATCTCTTAACGTAATGATAATTAACTTTTCCGGCGTTTAGTTGTGAACTTGTGATTGCTGTTGATGGCATCTGCCCCATGAGTATTGTTCAATTTTCCGTTTAAGATAGACCCAATCAGCGAAGAATGAACACAATAACGAAAGGTCAAACATTACGATGTCCTGATTGGTTCCCATCTGTAAATTGGAGAACCAGGTGTCCCCCCACACGCACCGTCTATATAAATACTAGCATACAGGCCGATCGCTGATCACAAATATTCTCCGCAGCCACCATCTCGCCATTGCCATATATCTCAATCCAAAAGAGAGACAGCAAAGCAGGTATTTGAAGCGGGCGAGAAAGATCGCGAAGGATCAATGGAGACTGCCGTTATTGCGTTTTCCATTGTAGCGAGATTGTTTGCGGTGGTGAGCGCAGTGCTGGGGTTCATCGCCGCGTCCAAAACGCTCACGGTAAGTAGGACGACGTCAGCTTGATGTATGCATCTGCTCAATGTGACCGCCCTGAACCCGCATTTATACCTTATATGTGTTTGTGGCATGGTTCCTGCATTAGAATCAAGGATATACAGGTAGTGATGAGGACTGAGGAATGAATTATATATAACGGATGTTTTTGCAGACGAATGACATCTACTATTCCAGCGGCGTGTGCGTCTATCCGGCCAACTCAGCTTTCGGTCTGGGGATAGCCGCGTTGTCCCTGCTCGTAGCAGCACAGATCATCGTCTCCCTGGCCGGCAGCTGCTCCGGAAACGGTGTGGCTTCCGGCTCCAGACGCATCTGGGGGAACGTCTGCTACGCCCTCTCATGGTGAGCACCGCGAGTCCGTACGTGCTGCGCACTTTCCATTGCTCGCGTCGGTATATGACACGCTGGCCCATACATCTGCAGGGTAGCGACGGTGATTTCGGTGGCGCTATACGTGCAAGGCGTGGTGTGGAACGCGGCGACGACGCGCGCCCCCGAATCCAGGGGCCTGTTCTTCGTGCACTGCAAGTACATGGCGAGCAGCGTGTTCACGAGAGCGGCCTTGCTGAGCCTCTCCGCCACCGGCCTCGGCGTCTTCTCTTACATCTTGCTACGCGCGCAGGCGCCGCCGGCTTCTACGCCGTCGTCGACGATTGCACCTGCTGCGCCGGCAACATCAGGGCACCCTGGTCCAAAGCCCGACGCCCCGCCGGCGGGGGAAGCGGTCGCGATACCCATGGAACGATACGGTCAGGCTTAGAACCCACAGAGCTCTCGCCAGCCTCAGCGTCAGGCACAACCTGCGTATGAAGTGATGATGGCCTGAAAGGGAAAAGGCACGACCTCCTGCTCGTGATGAACCGGATGTGTGCGTGTGTGCAAATTAGTTTGATATACGGGATCCTGTATTAGCGCCTAAACCCAGTGTGATAAAAGTGCATCTAATGTTTACGTATGTGTTAATTCTTGTAAAGTATTTTAGTGTCAAGTTATAATATAATGTGCGCATTAAGAGATAAAAAAGTTAAAAACAATCATTTCCACTGTAATAATATGATAGGGACATTATGTGGAAAAAAATCTTGGTTTGCTTTTTTTTTTTTGCTTCTACATTATGCGGAAAACGGGCTAAAGTTAGTGGAAATGGTTCATTATTAGCGTGCAAATATCTAACCCCAGATCTTTTTCTATTAGAACTGGTTGAGATTTTATTAGGCCATGGTCAATATGTTGGCCTAAAATTTGATTACATATAGTTTCTCATCACAAAGCCCTCTGTACCTGACTTTATTTCTTCTTTTTTGAAAGCCTAAAACAAAGCCCTCTGTACATGACTCTGTAAGCCGCTTGGCTCGGTTCCGGTTTTTTCTCCTTAATTAATGACGTGCAGTTCTCCTGCGTGTTCGAGAAAAAAAAAGCCTAAAACAAATTATTTCTGAACGTTCTCCATACCAACATTTTTCATGTTTCAACCGATAGATAGAGTGAACTGAATGTAGCTCTCTCAGTTAGGTTTTCTGTGCTAGAACAACCAACCCACTCAGGTTCAAACCTCAGATTTAGCAAGTGTTGCATTTGCAGCCAATAATCACTCTTTCAGTGATAAGTGTCGTACGTCCCCATCGACGATAAAACACTTGTGATGACTTCGTAAATCTCAAGATCAAGTCAGCTAAATCATAGGGTGTGTATACGTGCAATGATAGGAGTGAGCCTGTATATGAGTGGCTACTATGTTTAATTTGCAAAAAAAATCAACAAAGAAGAACAATGTTGGTTGAACAATTAGCATTATAAACATCCTTGTTGACCAGTTCTTCTGTGCTTTCATGCAATGAGCAAACCTGCCACAATGGTGCTAATAAGGCAGACGTGATTAGCACCACGGCAGCGGAGAAGAAGGTCGTGGGAGTGGGAAATAATATCCTGCAGTTAACTGACTTCATGACTGGTTCTGGGCATCCTTAGATTTTACATGAATTGCATCTTACATGTTGACTTAAGATAGTATAATATGAGGTAGCTGAGATTACTTGGCTGCAACGAACACACATTCTAGCTGTACTCATCATCGACATGTTTATTTCCTCGGATAATAAATCAACTGATTCTGCATTCCACGACAACGTCATCACAACTGCTATATCTATCTATATAGTGTTCGATGCAAGAACCGCTAATCAACATCATCATCCCGCATCATATGATAGAGATGGTACCTCTTAATTGTCATTGTCAACTCAAGATACCACACGCAACAACCATGTAGCTAATGGAACTCTAGTAAACTATGTTATCAGGTGGCTCTCGGCGTGAGTTGATTGGATTGACAAGGCTTATTATTATGCGTGTATTTATCTGCCTAGACGATGTGCTAGGAGAAGATGCAGATCATGACAATCTTCAGTCGTCGTCATCACTCTCGAACGCCGGCAGAGCCTAACGAACGCAACCTACTAGCAGTTATCGGAAAAGAGAGATGATTAATTGGCTAATTGCACACTGAAGCCTACATAAGAAGTAGACGATCCAGTAGTAGTGTAGTACTACTATAGCTTCCTTCACAAACCTGAAACAGGCTGATATGTATTTTTGGTCCAAATTAGCTCTTTTTTCTTAATAAAATGCGTGCTCAGACATGTTCTTGAAAAAAAAAGGCTGATATATTCTAAGCTGGGTCAACGATAGACCCAAATCAAATATAGAAGTGGTTGCGTGCTGATGAAGTGATGGGCACATCCTCTTTTGTTTTACCGATTACATTATATAGCCCCAGTTGGAACTGCATAACCTATTAGATCGCGTGTTTCCTCCTGAGTATATAAACATGATGAGCGTTGATCGCACATGTACCCATACAGCCGGCCCACTCATCTTCTCTCTTAACTCGTAACCTCGGAGAGGGGAAGTAAGGCAACATTGAAGATTACCCATGGACGCTGGCGTAATCGTCCTGTCTATAGTGGTCAGCTTGTTCGGGGTGGCGAGCGCCGTGTTGGGGTTCATCGCTGAGGCCACGAAGCTCACCGTAAGCGCAATACATCACCCATTTCCACTTCATTAATCCTTCTTACGAAGCGTCATTTGTGACTGTTTCTTTCTCGCAGCCGGATGACATCGACGTCGTATATGGCGACACGTGCGACTACCCGCCCAACGCGGCGTTCGTGCTGTCGCTCATCGCGGTCCCCCTGCTGATGGTGGCACAGATCATCGTCTCCGTCGCCAGCGGCTGCTGCCGGCCGCTGCACGGCGCGTCAGAGTCCAAACGGGTCGTCGGCATTATCTCCGCTGTCCTCTCATGGTGAGTTCGCAACGAAATTATTTTAGCTACGCGTCGTGGATCGTGGTCGTCGACTGACTGATCGGAACGGGTGGTGTTTAATTGTGATTCGAGCAGGATAGCGGCGCTGCTGGCAGTGGGATTCTACTTGAACGGCGCGGTGTGGAACGCGCCGATCAGCGGCAGGGACGAGACGTGGTGCAGGCTAGTCACGGACGGCTACTTCAGGCGGCCGGCCCTGCTGAGCCTCGCCGCCACCGCGCTCGGGATCCTGTCTTACATCATGCTCCGCGCGCAGGCGCCATCGGCGTCACCTCCGGCGGCGGCACGAGGCTCCGAGCCCGGGCCCGACGTCCCGCAGCGGCCACCGGCTGGGGAAGCTGTCGCTGCTCCGCAGCAGCAGCAGCAGGTGTATGCTCATGGACATGATCAAAAGCTGGAAACATTCCCGGATGCCCCTAGGTATCCTGTGGGAGGATACGGTCGGGCATCAAACGCATAGAGCTTGCCGCGTACTCCTCTGCGTCAAGCACAGCCTGCATACGAAGCCATGATGGCGTGAGAAAGACATGGCACGACCTGCCTGCATTTGAATTGATGAACCAGATGTGATAGATGTGTAACATGTCACGTGAATTGATGAACCAAATGTGCACGTTTCAATCTTTCGGAATGTTTCTGTTCTGCCGGCCCTACCTTAGAGGATCCATATCGTTTGCATTACTTTAGTCAACTCAGAGAAGAACTTCTCTATATTAGCTGGAATCTGAACCATTTACATACAGATGAAGCTTTGGGGTAGTTTGCAACCTTTTCAATTAAATAAAATGAAAAGCCTCGTCTGTCCATGACACTAGTTCCTCTGTTTCCTAGCCAATGCTCGTTGGCTGTGTGGCGTGGAAGGATGGTTAGGGACGAAGCCAGAAATCATCTATAAGGGGGACAGAGAGTGAAATTTGTCAATTGAGAGGGGCAATTTGAATTATTTTTCCTCCCTAGTTTACATGGTGAAAATTTGCGTTTAACAAAGAAGTTCATGAATCATTAGGGCGGGAGATGCCACCACCGCTAGAGCTGGTAGCAAAGATATGAGATGGGAGCAACGCAAGGCACAATCACGTGAAGGCCAGTGGGGTGACCATGAGGAGAGATACTCATCGACGAGCATATGGTTGGACCTTAGGCTAGTTCGCCGCAGCGTTCGGTTTATGCGGTTATTACGATTCGGTTATTTCGGTCTCACAAAAATTCGGTTTTAGTAAAATTGAAAACCAAAATTTTTGTAGAAAATTCAAAACCGAACCTAATTAACCGAAATATTTTGGTTTGGTTATTTCGGTTTTAGGTTTTAACCTAAATTTGAAAATTATCCCTATTTCATATAAAATTTTTATAACTAAGAACTATATTTCAATAGAAATATTATAGTAAAAAATCAAACTAAGTACTAAATTTTAATATATGTGATGTTGAGTGTAATTAAATCTTTGTACATCAATCTTTCTTCTAGATAACTGGCAATTAAGCACGTAGCAAAACAAATAATATTTCTAAAATATGATATAAAAGAAGTTTGGTTATTTTGGTTATTTCGGGTTTGTAATATTAAAAACCTAAATAATTTTGGTTAACCTAATTACTCGACTTTAGTAACCAAAATATATTTCGGTTAACCAAATAAAGTAAAATATCAGTTAAATTGGTTTGAGTTCGGTTTCAGTGCTCGAATTACTGAATTTTTTGTCCAGTCCTACTAGCTAGTACGTGGGCGAGCATGATCGTGACATCTCGGTGAGCATGAAGGGCCCACACAGGTGCAATGTCTTGTGAGTTTGTGTATGAGCATGATCAAGACATCCGAACAAAGTGCGGTAGAATGCGTGTGTGTTGTTGAAAGTAGTCACATGTGTTTAGAGATAAAGATAGATATGTTCGGTTGTTGTAATCTTGTCAATCTCGTAGTTGTATAGTTAGAGATAGAGTTTATCTCTAAACACAATCTTGTAACTTGTAAATCAAGTCAGGTCTTGTGTCTGCCGCATCTATTTAACAAGCAGCCGTGACAACGAGAGTTGCACGCTTCCAAACACTTTTACATGGTATCGGAGCGTACGCCATGTCGAGCTCTTCCACTTCTTCGTCCAGCTCGAGTCTTGGCCAACCTGTCTCGGAGAAACTCTCCCGTGACAACTTCCTCCTCCGGAAGGCACAAGTTGTCCCAGCTTGTTCGGGGTGCCCAGCTGTACGGGTATCTCGACGGGACTGTGGAAGCACCGGCGTCAAGCATCCAAGTTGTCAAAGATGGCAAGACCGAGGATGCGCCCAATCCTCGCTCACGCTGCGTGGGAGGCTCAAGATCAACAAGTCCTGGGGTTCATCAACGCATCTCTCTCACGAGAGGTGCTTGGGCAAGTGGCGAGGTGCACCACCTCTGCTGAAGCTTGGGCTGCGCTGGGTTCCATGGTCGCCTTGCGAGTACACGCAAGGGCGATCTGTCTGCTGCGGCCTACTACGCCAAGATGAAAGGATTTGCAGATGAACCGGCGGCAGCTGGGAAGCCGCTCTCCGATGAAGACTTTGTCTCGTACATTGTGACGGGGCTAGATCAAGATTACAATTCGTTTGTGGAGAATGTGTGTGCTAGAACAGATCCAATCTCACTTGGCGATCTGTATGCACGGCTTCTTGCCACGGAGTCGAGGCTAGATCTTCAAGCCTCAGCCTACCAATCTTCGGCTAACGCAGCCGGTCTTGGTCGTGGCGGTGGTCGAGGTAGACGCGGTCGTGATGGAGGACGCGGCGCCGGAGGTCGCGGCAGTTTTGGCCCATCCGTAGAGGAGAACCAGGGGCTTCCTCGGAGAGAAGCCCATCCGTCGGCTCTGCAAGAAGCGGGGGCATACGGTCTTACGCTGCTGGAAGCGTTTTGATCGTAACTTTAATGGAGAAGAGAAGACTGCCAACAATGCTACTGTTGGGTACAATGTTGACACGGCCTGGTACTCGACACCGGGGCAACGGATCACATTACCTCCGAGTTAGACAAGCTCAACGTCCGTGAGAAGTACCATGGCCATGAACAAGTCCACACAGCTAATGGTGGAGGTATGCATATTACTCATATTGGTTCTTCTACACTTTATACTCCCTATCGCAATCTATCTCTTAATAATGTACTTCATGTCCCACACTCACGGAAAAATCTAGTATCTATTCATCGTTTTACTCTTGATAACAATGTTTATGTTGAGTATCATCCTTATTTTTTCTTGGTTAAGGATCCGGCCACGAAGAGTACCCTCCTGCGCGGCAAGTGTAGAGGCGGCCTATATCCCTTTCCTTCCCTAGAGCAATCGTCGTCAAAGTGTGTTTTGAGTGTCGTCAAACCTTCCGTAGCACGGTGGCATGGCTGTCTTGGACATCCTGCTTTTGCTACGGTTCATCGAGTCCTAGGTGATAATGAGTTGCCCTTTACTAGCGAGTCAAATAAAGAAGTTGTTTGTGATGCATGTCGAGTGTGCGAAAAGTCACCAACTTCCCTTCCCAGTTTCGTCTAGTGTGTCCACAACTCGTTTGGAGCTTGTTTTCTCGGATGTATGGGGTCCTGCTCCCGGTTCGGTTGGAAAGACTAATTATTATGTGAGTTTTATTGATGATTACTCTAAATTTACTTGGATTTATCTCCTGAAACATAAGTCCGAGGTGTTTGCCAAATTTCATATCTTTCAACAACATGTTGAGCGAATTTTGAATAGGAAAATCATTGCTATGCAAACCGACTGGGGAGGTGAATATCAGAAGCTAAATTCCTTCTTTTCACGTATTGGCATATCACATCTTGTCTCATGTCCACACACGCACCAGCAGAATGGATCAGCTGAACGCAAGCATAGACACATTGTTGAGGTTGGTCTTGCGTTGCTCTCCCATGCTTCTATGCCTCTGAAGTTTTGGGATGAAGCCAATCTAACATCAACTTTTCTTATAAATCGTTTGCCATCTCGTGTCATTAATTATCAAACTCCTATGCAGCGTCTTTTAGGCAAGAAACCAGATTATTCTTTGCTTCGCACCTTTGGTTGTGCATGTTGGCCTAATTTACGCCCTTATAATACTCATAAACTTGCTTTTCGCTCTAAAAGATGTGTGTTCTTAGGTTATAGCAATCAGCACAAGGGTTATAAGTGTCTTGATATAACTTCTGGTCGAGTCTATATCTCACGAGATGTCATATTTGATGAAACAGTTTATCCTTTCTCCTCTCTTCATCCAAATGCTGGTGCACAACTCGGAGCTGAAATTCTACTCCTTCCTCCTACTTTGCGTAATTCTTTTGGGAGTATTAGTGGAGGAGAACTTGATATGAATAATGCTGCTAACATTACTAATGAGTCTTATGCAGAACTTGATGGAGAACAATTGGTTTCTGGGAGTAGTTCTGGAAATTCAGGAGATAATACAGAATTGGCAGCTGAAAATGATCCAGTCCTCAATTCCGGAGTAGATTCTGCGCCAGCTACCTTGGATCAGGCGCAATCTGAATTGTCGCCTGCGCGGTCTGGTACTGTTGTTGCTTCACCTGAATCTTCTACATTGAATCATGAACTTGGAGATGGAGTGGCTCCCGTGATTGAACCAGAATCCAGTGAAGATATTGTCCCTTCTTCAGATTCAGTCAATGTAGCTGTTGATGTGCCCATGCATGTCTCAACTCGGCCTCGCACTAGACTTCAAAACAATATTCGCAAGCCCAAGAAGTATACTGATGGTACTGTACGTTATGCATGCTTAGCTAGTACGGGGAGCCTGAAGATGTACAAGAAGCTATGCAGCATGATCAATGGCGGGCGGCAATGGATGAGGAGTTTCAAGCATTGCTTAAGAATAAAACGTGGCATTTGGTACCTTCAAAAGATGCAAGCAACATTATTGATTGTAAGTGGGTTTTCAAGATTAAGAGAAAGCAAGATGGATCAGTTGAAAGGTATAAAGCTCGTTTAGTTGCAAAAGGATTTAAACAACGCTATGGTATAGATTATTCAGATACTTTTAGCCCTGTTATTAAACCAGCCACTATTAGATTGGTATTGTCATTGGCAGTCTCCAGAGGATGGTGTCTAAGACAGTTAGATGTGCAGAATGCTTTTCTTCATGGCATGCTTGAAGAAGATGTTTTTATGCGTCAACCTCCAGGGTATGAAGATCAGTCAAGATTGAATTATGTCTGCAAATTAGACAAGGCTTTGTATGGATTAAAACAAGCTCCACGAGCATGGTATTCACGGTTCAGTACAAAGCTAATTCAACTTGGTTTTAAAGCTTCAGTGGCTGATACTTCTTTGTTTATCTATAACAAGGCTGAAGTTACAATGTTCTTGTTAATTTATGTTGATGATATTATTGTTACCAGCTCACATCCTCAAGCAGTTGATGCCTTACTCAAGGATCTTCGATCTGATTTTGCTCTTAAAGATCTAGGGAATTTGCATTACTTCTTGGGGATACAAGTGACGAAGAAAAATGATGGTATTGTTTTGTCACAAGAGAAGTATGCTTTGGAATTGTTAGAGAGAGCAGGTATGAAGAATTGTAAACCAATCTCCACGCCATTGCCTACTTCAGAAAAACTTTCTATTGAAGGTGGTGATTTGTTGGGTACTGAAGGCAGCACTAAGTATCGTAGTTTGGTTGGGGCACTTCAATATCTTACCTTGACGCGGCCAGATATTTCGTTCTCGGTGAATAAAGTGTGTCAATTTCTTCATGCTCCAACTACTTTACATTGGATGGCTGTCAAAAGGATACTTAGGTATTTGAGTGGTACAATAAAGTTTGGTCTATATTTCATGCCAAACAAGTCTACTATGGTGAGTGCATTCTCAGATGCTGATTGGGTAGGGAATGTGGATGATAGAAGGTCCACAGGTGGTTTTGCTATTTATCTTGGATCTAATCTGATTTCATGGAGAGCAAGGAAACAAGCAACTGTGTCACGATCAAGTACAGAAGCTGAATATAAGTCACTTGCAGATGCAACAGCTGAAGTTATTTGGATTCAGGCAGTCATGAAGGAATTGGGTGTTCAGCAGACTAGACCCGCGGTTCCGTGGTGTGATAATCTGGGTGCTACGTATCTTACAGCTAATCCTGTTTTTCATGGGAGAACAAAGCATGTTGAAGTAGATTATCACTTTGTTCGGGAACGTGTATCAAGCAAGCTGCTACAAGTCAAGTTTATTGCTTCAGATGATCAGATAGCTGATGGATTCACGAAGCCTTTGACACTCTACAAGTTACAACGATTTCAGCACAATCTCAACTTGGGATCGTTGTGATTGAGGGGAGCTGTTGAAAGTAGTCACATGTGTTTAGAGATAAAGATAGATATGTTCGGTTGTTGTTATCTTGTCAATCTCGTAGTTGTATAGTTAGAGATAGAGTTTATCTCTAAACACAATCTTGTAACTTGTAAATCAAGTCAGGTCTTGTGCCTGCCGCATCTATTTAACAAGCAGCCGTGACAACGAGAGTTGCACGCTTCCAAACACTTTTACATGTGTCTTGAAAACTCGTGGTCGGACATGGCCGTGGCTTGTGGCATCAGCCTGGTGGCCTCCAACCAACTCTTGGCCTCTTGGACGAGCGACAGGCATGGTTGTGCCTCCGGCAAGAACACGGGCAGGAACTGAGGCATCTAGGTCGCCTTTGGCCAATTTGGGGGCTAGTATATGGTTGTCGCCACTGACAGGCAATCATATGGTTGGAGAAGAAAGCAAAGAGAAGCTTGATAACTGGATATAAGAGGACTAGAGGTAGAGGAAAGAGTTGTGGGCCCTCATGTTTTTCTAATTTAAAAGTTGTAAGATATAGTAGTCTTTCATCTTCTTACCAATGGCCGACATTGTCTAATGTAGATAAAGATTCTCCTCTCTAGTGATTGAAGCAATGCAGAGGATACAAATCCCTGTCAATTTAAAGTTGTAGCAGAAGAAAGAGCTGGTCTTTCTGAACTGGATGTGATTATTTTTCATGTTAGATACATATTTTTTTAATCTCGTTTCCAGTTAATTGATTCCTTGAGGAAGTATCTCTGTTTAATAGTAGAAAATAACATCTTTATCATAAAAAGGAATGATTATTCCGCTCTTTCGTTTTGATGTTCATCCAAGTGGCATTGGCATACCACGTAACTAACCTGTAGACGTGATCAACATTAGGCCTAATTAACATGAGGGTGGAAAATTATTATGCTGATCTGGGCATGGTGGAATGTTAGAAATAAGGCCAATGCAAGTGAAAGGTTACATTCCACAAATGAGGTAATCAGAAAAGCTATTCTTATGAAGGTAGATGTGATGAGTTCGCAAAAGAAATCCAAACATGTTGGCCAGCAAACTAGAGCAAAGTGGCATGCCCCTCCAAATATGGCATTCTGAAACTTAATATTGATGGTGCTTTCATGGAGAAGGAAAGAATAGGTGCTTGGGGTAATGTTCAGATCATCTGATGATCAAGCAATTATGGCAGGAGTGGGTAAGATGGCTGTTGTTCATGATGCTCTTTGCGTAGAAACGACTCCCCGTCTAGAAGCTCTAATGGCTTGCTCTAAGCAAGGTATGACAAGTTTACAAGTTGAAACAGATTGTGCAAACCTGGTGCAGGCGATAAAGGGGAATTCTTTTGATTATTCACCAGGAGCTGTGCTATTCAGATAGGCTAAAGCTTTTGTGCAACTGAATTTTAATAATGTTGAGTTTTTATTTTGTCCTAGAGCATGTAATTCTTGTGCTCATGAGCTGGCTCGTTTTGGCTTGAGTAGGGAACCAGACCGGCATGTCGCTGGCTGATCAGCCCCCACATTTTGTAAAGGATCGTGTTGATCCGCGATGTAGCTGGATCATTGTTGAATGAATAAAGACAGAGCGAGTTAAAGTAGAAAAAAAAAACATGAGGGTGGAGGATGACGAGGACGTGGGCGCACTGACCTACTTGACCATTGGCTCAAGAGATCTGCCAGATAGTCACAGTCAGGTCTCTCGCTCCATGGATATCCTATCAATGATTCAACTTTAAATTTGGCAAATCCACACTATCGAAATCAAGCAGTGACTTGTGGGCGCTACGCATCTATTATGCTAAATGCAGACAACAAAAACATTGATTTAAAAAATGTAATTAATTAGCCGGTTGTCAGTGGTCATCAATATAAAGTCAACTCAACTTACTATACTCAACCGTCATCATGCAGTAGGACTGCATCAGACTATGCTATCATCAGGTGATGTGCCAGGATTTTTGCTGGGTCAACAACACCCGGATATTATGCAATTCATGCAAGAATTGCACACACGACCAACGGAATGAAATCAAACAACGATTAGACTTCCGACGTTTTCTTGGCAAATTTTATAGATTATATTTGTTCAGAGTAGCATGAGGTGGCCGTTTTACAGAGCTTCTGAGTACTGTATAGTTCGCCCATGTATTCTGTAGAAACCCGACGTTCCAATCATAGGGTTAGGGGTTTTAGGATTGTTGTTATCCTCAATTTCAAGTCTCAGCAGAAGCGCTTCTGTGTTCCATTTCAAGACTGTGAAACGCGTGAGGCCAGTAATCAGCTTCGTTGTCAAGAAGGGCTCGATTTCATAAGCTAGTATTAATCAGTAACGATGAGATGATGCAAGTAGTATCACTGGATTATGAAAAATTGAGCATGGTGATGTTTTCACTATTTCATCATCAGGACCAGTTTTTCACTAAACTGAAATTGATTATTATTTAACAATCAATTTACATTTGTAAAAAATAAAATAGCTAAACTTTATAACATCATTGATTAAGAATGTTGGGATTTGTGCGACTAGAAATGTGATTTTATTTTGCACGGACTGTGCAGGATATTTATGCAGCTTATTCCTTCTCACCATTAATGAGAGACAGCAGTCCATACAAGCCCCAATGCTCTCAGTCTGTAGTTGTATATACAGGGAGAACTAATTTAAAAAGATAGCATTCATGAGAAAGTTCGGATCAACATTCACAAAGCAGCACTATTATACTTTTTTTTAACAGAAAATAGAGCGCTGCTCTGCTCATTGTGACATTCTACTGGTCATTTGCACAAACCAGAAAAACTAGTAATATGGAGTTCTTGCTGCATATGAGACCATCCACAGGTCACACATCCGTTGGTCCTCCTAATAAAATGCCGTTGCCGGCACTTCAAAATAACTAGTACTAGTACTAGACTTGGAGAGGAGCTGCCATAACTGATAGATAATACGAACTACTACTAATTTTGGGAACTAATTCGAAGCACTGGTTGTGCAAACTGACCCTACCTTCCTTGCAGTAGATGCTAGTACTAGACTGGATTATCACAGGAGAGGCCGGCGGGGCTGTCAGTCTCTCGCAACATCCGGGTGATGAGCACGTCCATTTCTGCGGAAGCGCGAACCAAGCCACCGCCAGACCCACTGAAGTAGAGCAACTAACATCGCAAAGAGCATGGCCCAGACCTTCTCCATGAAGTCCAATAGCGCATCTAAGTCGGGAAGTCCGACCACGAGCTCTGGGACCACCTTGATCCTCGACGACCATGCAGTGTCGCGGGTGCGGCGCCACGCTGTAACAGCCAACAAGGCCGCCAGCAGCGCCACCGCCGAGGGGACGAGCCAGGTCATGGTCTCCGAATGCGGCGTCGAGGCAGTCGCCCGCGCAGGCGCAGGCGGCGCCCCGTCCAAGCTCCCCGACTCCACGTCCACGACGCCCTGGAGGAGCTCCTCGATCTCCGCGTCCCTGAGGCGCTGCTCCTCGACCGTGAGTGGCCAGCTCGTCACCCTCCGCAGCGGCGGCGGTGAGCTCAGCCTCAGGTCGGCCACGGTTGGTGCTCCGACGTCGGTGGGGTGATGAGCCGACGGGAGCTGCCGGTGCTGTGCACGGGCAGCGTTGCGGTGGGGAGCGGCAAGGCTACTGGTGAGATTGCCCATGGCTTCAGCGCGGTGTGGTGTGCTTGGGCTCGGGAGGCTGCTTGTGCGAAGGGGACTCTGCGCTTCTTATCAGCCCACCGGCGGACCTTGCCCGTTCGCCCTGCTCCGATTGCCAGTGCCACTGAAGTTCTCAGTGCACAGAGGAGATTGGACGTGTCGAGACTCCTGCCCGTTGAGCAGGCACGCGCGAATTTCCAAGAAAAGAAACCTATTGCGCAGCTTTCTTTGACTATTTGTAGCTCGTTTCACACTATAGAGCTTGCACTGCTGCACATCCTCCTCCCTCAGACTATTGGTGTGTTCGTTTTCTGAGGTCTAAACTTTAGAATTGTCACATCAAAAAGAATCTTACTATTTAGAAGTAGTAAATAAAGTTTAATTATAAAATAAATTTCAGGCCTCTAGACTAATTTACGAGACGAATCTAATAAGGTTAATTAAGTCATGATTAGAAGACGGTTACTGTAGCATCACTTTACCAAAATCTAAATTAATTAAGCTCATTAGATTCATCTCGAAAATTAGCACCAATCTGTTAATAGGGTTTTGTCATTAAATTGATCTAAATATTTATAAATAATAAGATTCTCTTTGATGTGACAGTGCTAAAATTTAGAGGACAGGAAACGAACACATCCTATGTGCACCGGATATCGGGACCGTTCCTCCAGCATCCGGATAGCGTGAAAAACGCTGCACCGGAGTACTGGGAGGGGAACGGTACCCTCCCGGATGGATTTACAAGCGTCAAATATGGCGCTGTACCGGACGTCCTCCCGCGCCGACGTAGCGTGGGCCACGCTACCTGCCGCGCTCCTCCCGCCACCGGCAAGACACCGTCGGAGCCCGCCGCCGTCGCCATGTCCGCCGCTGCCACGCTCGAACACGGAACTAAAGCCCGCCGCCGGATCCAGGCCTTCGCCGCGAGCCCGCGAGGGAGGAGCGCCGGGAGATAGAGAGCGGCGTCGGTGGGGCGGGCTCGCGCGTGGGAGAGAGAGGGCGCACGGGGAGATAGAGAGCGGCGTCGACGCCGGGAGAGAGCGGCGTCCCAACGGCGGCGTGGATCCGGCCGGGCCGCGACCGTGGGAGGCGGGCCCGGCCGCGGATCCGGGCGGCGCGTCGATGCGCAGCCGCCACCCTCCTCTCGGTGCGTCGATCCGGGCGGCCCGGCGGCGGGATCCAGTGTCGCGGCGCGCGGGGAGGCGGCCCGGCGGCGGGATCCGAGCGGCGGGCGCACGGAGGAGGCGGCCCGACGACGGCGCCGGCGCCGACGCAGCCTCGCGGGGGAGGAGGTGGCAGTGCGCGCCGGGGCGAGGGCGGGGCGAGGGCGGCGCGCCGGGGCGGGGCGGGGGCGGCACGCTAGAGCGGGTCCGGGCGGGGCGGCGCGGCCGGGGCGGGTCCGCGCGCGGCGCACGCGTGCTTGGCGGAGAGGCGGCGGCGGCGACGCGCCCGGGCCGGTTCGGTTCGGGCGGGGTTGACGGCAGGAGGGGTGGGGAGAAAAGGGGAGAGGAAGAGAAAAGGGAGAGAAAATGAGAGAAAAAGGAGGAAAAAGAAAAAAGAAAAAGAAAAAAGAGAAAGAGGAAAAAAGAAAAAATTATTTAATGAAAAAATAATTGCCAAACTATTGTTAAAAATAAGAATAGAAATAGAATAAGAGATGAAGAAGATGGTAGTTGGAAATGGTTGAATAAAATATTGGTTAGTTAATATAGAGTATGAACAGATACAAGAAAGCTGTATGTAGAGAAAGAATCTTGCTGACTAGAACGGAATATTCAGGAAAGAAATAGAGTACCACCAGTGCGGTAGTCTCACAAGAGCTACGCCGAGCCTGCCTGCTGCCCTGCTGCACTCCCGTCAGTTCATCTAGTTCTGGGCGTGAAAAAAATTATTGATCTTATCAGTTGCAACATGCATTGGTGAATCGTTTAGCTCGTTTCACACCATAGCTTGCATCTTTTCCAGCGTCACGTCATTCGGTCCTGACAAGAGCTAAACAGGGCAGCCTGCTCCGCCATCCGCGTCGGGTTCATCTTTGCCGCTCCTCGAAGCATTCCGAAGCGTCAACTTGGAGCAGTAACCGCTTCACAGTTAACGTGACCGTAATGAAATCTCATGAAATTTACATAGGGGAGAGTTTGATTTCTAACCAATATACCTCTTGGTTTCTTAACTGTGATCAATGTTGGTTCGTGAAGGCAGCTCTCCCGACTACCGGGTGCACACGGGACGGGGATGTTCATTAGGGCACATTTGCGCTTGAGCTCTAATATTGGGCTAGAGTAAGGCTCTGTTCGTTTCGTGCCTTCCAAAATTTATTAGCATTATCACATGAAAGAGAATCTAAATATTTATAAATATTTCAATCAATTTAATGACAAAACCTTTTGACAGATTGGTGCTATTTTTAATGACAAAACCTTTTTGACAGATTGGTGCTATTTTTTTAGATCAATCTAATGAGTCTAATTAATCTATATTTTGTTAAAGTGATGCTACAGGAACTGTCTTTTAATCATGACTTAATTAATCTCATTAGATTTGTCTCGTAAATTAGTTTAGGGACCTGTATTTTATTTTATAATTAAATTTTATTTAGTACTCTAAATAGTAAGAACCTTTTTGATTTGACAGCTATAAAATTTAGACCTAGAAAACAAACACACCCTAACCTAAGAGCATCCATGGTCTTACTAGAGCTTCAACCATCGCATAACACTGCAGGAAGCTAAAATGCTTATTTTTTCTCCTCCATGGGCATTGGTACCCCAAGAAAAAAAAACTATGTTATTTCCTTTCCCTCACGTTCTTTCACCTTAATTACTTTTCAATTGGTAGGCATGTGTGCATAAACATTCATCGACGCCTAGTTTGGTGAAGTATCCATAGCTGCAACAGGGACATCGATGCTTAAACAAGAATATTCCTACGAGATTCTTTGAAGCATCGCTTGATCTAAGCTCAGTCGTTAGAACAATTTCAACAGTTCCTCTAAATTTCATGCATCAAATTCAGGTTTAATGGAACATCAAGAATATTTTCAAAATTTGATGGAACACGTTGGCCTTTTTCTTTTTCTCTCTTTTTTCTCACTTACATGTAGATCCCGCCTTTCTATCCCTATAGCCTAATGGCAGCAAACATTGGTGAGCGGGGACAACGAAGGTGGGTCAGATCTGGACGGGGTCGATTTAGAGGGAATAAGCTAGTATTTGTTTGTTGGGTTGGGAGCAAACTCCAAATCAAGTTAAGGTCACCGGGACAAATTGATGATGTTGTTATGTATACACGATCACTAACATACGTATGAAACAATGAAAATATTTTTTTTATTAAAAGATATAGTTTCATCCATCAACTTAAGAATGATCTTACGATTGTTCTCACTTTGAAGACCAGCTGAAACAATTTTCAGAACTTAAGCATGTGTTTTCTGTCGATTAAAGGCTTAAAACTGGCGGGCTAACAGGGATGCAATGTCACAAATTGAGATTCGTAACACGCCAGTCATCACTGCAATGCGATCATTGTCATTCCTAAATGCGATTATGCAAGCACTAGCACCCAACTATGAAAGATAGTTACATACAGAGAGTTTTTCGGTTTTTCCATACGCACAAAGTAAAAGTAGCAAGCGTCAGTGACCTCTGCTCTGCGCTCGAGCCGCCACCGCGCCGGTCGTTCATTCCCCGTCTTCAGAGCGCCGAGCCGCAGAAGGGGCAGAACCGGAACTGCGGGTCGACGGCGCGGCTGCACGCACCGCACCGCCCGTCCTGCGGCAGGAGCGAGGGCGGCGACCCCGGCTCAGCGCCAAGGGACCTCGGCGCGAGAAGGCCGCACTCGCGGCAGAGGTAGGCGGGGTCCTTCCCGGGCCACCGCCAGACGGGGACGAAGAAGAGCTTGAGCACCTTCTCCGTCTCCACAAGGTCAGCCGTGCCGCCGCACCGCAGGCACCGCGCCGCCGCCTCCTTGAGCACCCGCCCGGCGCCCTGCTCCACGCCGCCCACGAAGAAGAAGAACATCTCGCCTCCCAGACTCTGCTTACAGTCTCTATCGGCGATCGGTGTTCAGATGATCTATTTTGCGGGATCTCTCGGTTCGATTGTCTGGATTGGTTCAGGGCAGCTGGGGCCTGGGGGTATTGTAATTTGTAGGCTTTGATTTGCGTTTGCGCGGATCGGCTGTCAGGAGTTGGGGGAGGAATTCTCGCGAGAGGTCGGATTGGGATCACGAATTCACAAGAGTTCGAGATGCTTCAAGCACCGTGCTTGTCTTGCGAGGCAAGATGGTGCTGGACCATGGAATGGGCCGTAGAGTGGGCATATTATCGGCTCCATCCAGTTTGACACTGGTAGCCTATTTTTGTGGTATCCAGCTGGGCTGAGACCTGAGAGCGATGCACGGTGGCATGAACTTCAAGGCCACACGGTAAAATAATCAAAGCCCAGTTTCGGCCCGGCGTCGTTCACGTGTGTGTGGCCAGCGTTTTGCTTTGGGGAAATTCCCTGTTAGACACTAAAAAAACTTGTGGTTCCTCATTAACCGTTAAAATTTTGATCTTCCTTATTAACCATTGACGGAATCGTTTTTTTATAAGTTAGCTATCTTCATTCATTGCATGGTTAAACTTCGTGATGTTGTTGGGGAAAAGACACATTTGTCCCTCGTAGCAGGACCAAAAGGCAAAGCAGTCATGAGCTTTCCAAGAGCAGGTGAAGAAGGAAGGTGCTTGCAGTTGCAGCGACAGCCGTCGCCCTGGTTAGCCTACGATGAAGGGACAAAAAGTCACATGAATGTATACTCCCTCCATTTGTAAATGTAGGACTTTCTAGCGTTTAAGTAATAAAATAGTCAATGTGTCAAAAGATTATCATACCCTTTATTTTTATCTTCCACCACTCATCCATTAACTCTTTTACCAAACTCAAATTTTGTCTTATCTATAAAACATCCTGTATTTAGAAAAAAATCAAACTACAACCTACATTTAGGGATAGAGAAAGTAGTAGCCAACACGCAGTGCATGTGTTGTTGCATAGTCAAGCTTGCCCGATGCAATGAGGATCCTGTCTCGCTGTCATAGTGTCGCATCGCTTCGCCTTGCGCTCCATGCACCCAGCTTGCCTTGCCCTGCTGCTTCCACTCGCAGGCAGAGATCACCCCGTCGATCTCCTGCCGGTCACTACTCACCTACACCCGTTCGCCAACCATTTGCGATGTTCAAGTGGTTGGAGAGTTAGGAAACAGATGAGAGCATTACGGTCTTCCTTGAAAAGGGCAGACTATTAAAGGGGCAAACATGGATGAAAGCAAACAGAAGCAACAGATGACTACTACGAAATGTAGTTGAAGTTGATAGTTGATAAGGAATTTGAAAAATTCAGTGGTTGATATGTAACCAGAATATTTTTTATGATTTTTCGAACAAAACAGAAGTTTTACCCACCTTATATTGCATCGTAGAAGTGATTGATACTGCATTATGGAAGCCTAGTCCAGTCAAGCCCTGTTATTGGGGAGAAAAGTAGAAAAAAATACAAAATTTACATGAGATAGGACGAGAGATATGTACGCCAAGCACGCAGCCCAACTACGTTAACACGCTTCCGGTAGCAGTAGCCCCAAAAGTCAAGATCTTGAAGGAGAAGACAAAAGCTGGTCGCAGTGTCGATGTCGGAGCAGCTGAAGATCAAGTCAGTACGGCATTTCCATACTCGCGATAGAAGCATGATGGTGATGATGTCAGTCCAGACACCGTAGAGGTGTGGCGACACGCAGGTCAACGTCCAAGGCAGGAGCGCATTTGCCGTCAGGGAGGAGATGAAGAGCCTTTCGAAGAGCTGGGCAACAAGTCCACATCAGAAGAAGAGGTGGTGGACGCCATTAGACTCTTGAACGTCGGTGGAGATGAGGGGTGTATTGTAGGAGAAAGTAGTGGTGCCATCCCAGACATAAGTTTGTTTCGCCTGTTGTCAAGTTCCTTACTGGTGGTTAGATGGCGCAACACAGCTAGCTCAGAGGTAGCTACTCTAGTAAGCCTAGGTTGAAGAGGAACTCAAACCCGCTAAGGGCCTTGGCAACACTCGCGAGGGAGTTTGTAGAGTGGGAAAATAGGGTGGAAATATGTACAAAGGAGGCCGACATGAAGCCAGTCGGCAAAATAAAATGAGGTGAAAGACATGTCATGGACATGGACGCGGCTAAGTTTCCGATAGGTCAGATGGAGGCCGAATATTTTTTTATGGTTGCTAAGGAATTTCTCCTTTTCACTTTACTCAAACTCATAACTTAAATTTATCCTGATTGGACTGTTTATCTGTGCATCAGGGTGACGCTATCAACACAAAAAACTTTAGTGCCAACAATGTGACATGCCGATCGATCCACGCTAACCTACAGTGCCCGTTCCTCTCCACCATCCGCAACGAGCCAATGCGACATGCCGGGCGACGGACGGCACCGATGGATGCGCGCCAAAGATCACGGTGAGTTGCTGCGTTGCGATCCGCACCCACACCGCGCTCCCAACACCGGGCACACGATCGACGGAGACCCCCTTGATTCCTTCCGAGCGAGTAGCCGGACAAGTTCCACGCGCCCGCTCCGGCCGCCGGTGAATGCGCGCGCCGCTGTTGCGTGCACGTCACAGGTCACACTCGACTCGCGTCGTGCACACTAGCTAGCAAGCAAGCAGCTGGATACCAGTGCAGCGGCAGCGATCGAGTGGCCCCGAAACGGGACGACATTTTTGTCCCATTTTATCCCCACGAGAATATAAAGACCTTTGAACTGCTGGGGCGCCACCGTGTGTCTGCCTGTCCTTCCAACTCGTACCTGCTGTGATCTCTAATCATCCCATTTTCTGATAGATTACTAATCATCTCCGTGCCGCCGTCTTGACTAACAATCATCAACGGCGTGTGGGACCGTGATCTGCTTAATCCGTTGGAATCTCTCGTCGTCTCATGGATGGTCCATGCCTCGATCATTAGACGCATGTGATGCGTGGACGACAGGGCTAGATCAGGACGAATAACGTAACACGCATGCCAGCCGGGTGGTGCTGCCTGTGTCATCAGAGAAATTGCGGGGCACAGTGTCAATCAACGACTAAATATGCGTCCGTTTCCATTGGCTCGCCGTCACTGTCTGCTTCACAAATCTGAAAAGGGTGCCATTATTTGGCAGAAGCTCAAGTGGAAGGAACTGTTTGCGTAACCCACCTCCTGTAGGTCGTAAGACAATCCCTTTTCTTCGTGGAGTTCTTGCAGGACTAGCACGACGCTCAATATGCCCAGAAATGTCCGGTAGGATGCTCCATTTAAAAGAGTCAATCAGAGTAATCATCAGAACGCAGTCCTTACTATCTTCAATTTGCCACATGCCGTTTGAACGAGAGAATCTCTCCAGCAGAATCCCGCGCCAGAATGGGCACGGTTGTTGCTTTCTGATCATCATGGACGAGCTAGCTAAGGAACCAAAGCTACGGCACGGCGACGGTAGATGCATGATACGCTATCCTATACAATTGTAAAGTAGTAGCTTCCAGTTGTGTGAGGTCCGTGAGTACACGCCATGTGCTCCGGCACCACGCGCTCGCGGTTCGGCTCGCGAGTCGCAACGCGCGCAAAGCCGACGCAGGCGACGACGAGCGAGGCACATTCCGGTGGCTAAGCTTGTCCCCCAGCCCCGGTAGGGACTAGGGACTAGGCAACCACCGGGTCGGGTCGGTGAGACGTCCAACGCACATGGCCAGTACGGACCGTGCCATATATGCAGGATAAATACCCCGTGCACGACGGTGCTCATGCAGCAAGCGTCGTCGCCCAACACTATAGCTACACAGTCGTCGTCGCGGCGGCAATGGCGGCCGAAGCAGTTGCAGGGCTGGCCTTGGTGCTGTTTGCGGTACTGTTGAGCGTGCCTGATGCCACGTCGGCCGACGAGACGGCGGCGACGTACATTGTGCACATGGACAAGTCGGCCATGCCGAGGGCGTTCACCAGCCACCTCCGCTGGTACGAGTCCACGCTCGCCGCCGCCGCCGTTCCGTCCGCCGCCATGCTCTACGTCTACGACCACGCGGCGCACGGGTTCGCCGCGCGGCTGACCGCCGCCGAGCTCGCCGCGCTGCGCCGCACGCGCGGGTTCGTCTCGTCCTACCCGGACGACGCGGCGTCCGTGCGCCGCGACACCACGCACACGCCCGAGTTCCTCGGACTCAGCGCCGCCGGCGGGCTCTGGGAAGCCGCGAACTACGGCGACGACGTCATCGTCGGCGTGGTGGACACGGGCGTGTGGCCCGAGAGCGCGAGCTTCCGCGACGACGGGCTCCCGCCCGTGCCCGCGCGGTGGAAGGGGTTCTGCGAGTCCGGCACGGCCTTCGACGGCGCCAAGGCCTGCAACCGGAAGCTCATCGGCGCGCGGAAGTTCAACAAGGGGCTGATCGCCGCCACGAACGTGACCATCGCGATGAACTCCCCGCGCGACACGGAGGGCCACGGCACGCACACGTCGTCCACGGCGGCGGGCTCGCCCGTCCCCGGCGCGAGCTTCTTCGGGTACGCGCCGGGCGCGGCGCGAGGGATGGCCCCGCGCGCCCGGGTGGCCATGTACAAGGCGCTGTGGGACGAGGGGGCCTACACGTCGGACATCCTGGCGGCGATCGACCAGGCCATCGCCGACGGCGTGGACGTCATCTCGCTCTCCCTCGGGCTCGACGGCGCGCCGCTGTACAAGGACCCCGTGGCCATCGGCGCGTTCGCGGCGGTGCAGCGCGGCGTCTTCGTGTCCACCTCCGCGGGGAACGAGGGCCCCGACCTCGGCTTCCTCCACAACGGCACGCCCTGGACGCTCACCGTCGCGTCGGGCACCGCCGACCGCGAGTTCGCCGGCGTCGTCACCCTCGGCGACGGCGGCGCCACCCTCGTCGGCGAGTCGCTGTACCCGGGGACCCCCACAGCCATCGCCGCCACGGGGCTCGTCTTCCTCGGCGCCTGCGACAACGACACGCTGCTCGCCGCGAACCGCGACAAGGTCGTGCTCTGCGACGCCACCGGCGACGCCTCGTCCCTCGACTCCGCCATCTCCGCCGTCCAGGATGCCAAGGTGCGCGCGGGCCTCTTCCTCTCCAACGACTCGTTCCGGGAGCTCGAGGAACACTTCTCCTTCCCGGGCGTCATCCTCAGCCCGCAGGACGGGCCTCTGCTCCTGCAATACATACGCAGCACGCGCTCACCCAAGGCCGCCGTCAAGTTCAAGGTCACCGTGCTGGGCACGAAGCCCGCTCCAATGGTGGCCACCTACTCCTCGCGCGGCCCGTCGAGCAGCTGCCCGACGGTGCTCAAGCCCGACCTGCTCGGGCCGGGCTCGCTCATCCTCGCCTCCTGGGCGGCCAACACCAGCGTGGCCACCGTCGGCTCGACCTCTTTATACAGCAAGTTCAACATCATCTCCGGCACGTCCATGTCGTGCCCGCACGCGTCGGGGGTGGCCGCGCTGCTCCGGGCCGTGCACCCGGACTGGTCGCCGGCCATGGTGCGGTCCGCGATGATGACCACGGCCAGCGCGGTGGACAACACCGGGGCGCAAATCAAGGACATGGGCCGGGAGAACCGGCCCGCGACGCCGCTGGCGATGGGCTCGGGGCACATCGACCCGGCCCGCGCCACGGACCCCGGGCTCGTGTACGACGCCGGGACCGAGGACTACGTGCGGCTCATGTGCGCCATGAACTTCACCGCGCAGCAGATCAGGACCGTCGCGCAGTCCGAGTCCGCCGCCGTGGACTGCACCGGCGCCTCGCTCGACCTCAACTACCCGTCATTCATCGCCTTCTTCGGCCCCAACGCCGTGGTGGAGAAGACGTTCACCAGGACCGTGACCAACGTGGCCGACGCGCCGGCGAGCTACAGTGCTAAGGTGGCCGGGTTGAGCGGGTTCACGGTCACCGTGGCGCCAGACAGGTTGACGTTCGGAGCTAAGAACGAGAAGCAGAAGTACACGCTTGTGATCAGGGGGCAGATGAGGAACAAGACCGACGACGTGGTGCACGGGTCGTTGACGTGGGTCGACAACGCCGGCAAGCACACCGTCAGGAGCCCGATCGTGGTGACAACCACCAGCTCAGACCGGTTATAGAAACAACTGATGAATCAAGTATATAAACATATCCATAAATTTGATGCAACAAATGTAACCAAAATAACAGCGACTCAAGATTGCAACCAAACTATATAGTTTTCAGAATTGGAAAAGTCGAACCCTACAGAATTACAGTTCAAGTGACCAGCTTTAGTGGTTCTGAAAGACGGACAGTTTATAACAAGCAAACTTTGGATTTCCAATTAACTCTTTGAAATGGCTGTCAATTAACAGACATGCTTACCACCCATCACCCATACGAACATATACTCCCTGTAAGCTTGAGATGGAAGTGGGCATCTATTCAAGCCAGGAATGGTACAGTGAGGCAGTGACAGCAGGTCACAAGTGGATACCCCGATCAGTACCAAAAGGCAGATCATATTGCTATCACAGACGGTTGAAAACGACAGCTGTGGAAGGCAAATAAGACTATTCTACACTACACAGCTGAATTACAGCTGAAAAACTGCCATTACTCCGATCCAGTAGCCATCAGGAACTCCCCTTCGCAAACTAGGTCGGCACCAACATAAGCTTTCCCTTCCATCTTTGCAATTCCAAATCGCTTCTGCAACTTGATTAGAGTCATTCTCATAATCAACGTGTCTCCAGGAACTACAGGCTTCCGAAACCTCACTTTATCAATCCCTGCAAAGAAGAAGTTCTCTCGAGATCCACCTACTTCAGGTTGCAACATTACTATACCTCCAACCTGGGCCATTGCCTGCAAAACAAGAGAACCTTCTTCTCACAAAAGCAATTTAGAAAGTAGACTACTTGATCTCTGAGCATATGTCGCTTAAGTAATGTCTTCAGACAAAGAACAGAGAACAAAACCAATATATAGCAAACTGTGTATCAGATATTCGACTTTCTATTCCAATTCAGTTGTATACTGGGGGAAAATTGACTACAGCCTCTAGCTACAGACATCCCGGTTTATTACATGAACTTGTTCTATTAAAATATTCAATCTACTAAATAAACTCAAAAGGGAAACAATGGCCCAACAAAGTCTTATATTACTATAGTTGCATCATTATATTGCATTTATTATAAGCCTGTAGCAGTGTAGCACATGTCAAGCAAGCAAAAAACGTGCTTAACAGTGTACATGAATTTCAATTTTACAAAGGCTAAGATATGTTGGAATATAACCATTCCTCAGCTTCAAAAAAATTTCATAACTTCACTGTACAGCGGAGGAATGAAGTAATCAGTCCTGAGTTAAAAAGTATGGCATTCCAAGACTACAGCAATATAGTTTCAGGGAAATGATGATGAAATGCTTGCATCTCAGTAACATGAAAACTGGACATAAAAAATGAAAAAAAAAGAATAATATACCTCAACCATGAGCACACCAGGCATTATGGGTCGATCTGGGAAATGCCCTTGGAAGAAGTCATCATTAATTGACACGTTCTTGATGGCAACAGCATATTCTCCTGGTTTATAATCAATCACTCTATCAACAAGAAGAAACGGGTACCTAGCATGCACATCAACAGAAAAGCATTTAACACACAGTTTACAGGAAATTGAGCATAAACCATCGCACGGCTTCAACATTATAAATTTGGAACAACTGGGTTTTTGTTACATTTTTATGGCATTGTCAACCACTGTGCACAAAATGTGATTAACGAAATTCAACATAATTAAGCAACTTAGAAGCCTTTGCATGGGAAGGGAAGAAGACTTAGTATGCTCAGAAGCTAAGCCAACACAAATACTTTAGCATGCGCCATTGCACATACACGGTCCTGGAGGATTTTCTTCAGAACATTAGCAAACAACAGTACAACACATTTATCCAGGAGGCTAGAAATCAAAGAACTTGCTTATGAACCAAAGTACTATCTTTACAGATTGTTAGAGAAACCATGTGTTTCTCACGACCATGAAGGAGAATCTTATATTATCATTTAGATCGCCACCAATATAGATCAAAATACGATGAGGCCACAGTATAACTAGTTAGACAAAAATCCCACACCTACATAAGTCAGCGCCTGGGAGATGGCCCACAGTATATCTAGTAGACAAAAATCTCACACCTACAGAATTTGGGGCCAGAGGCCACAATAACATTTTTATGAAAAGTTAGAAAGAAGTATATATGTTTTTACAATCATAGTTGAGAATCTTTATTTTATTCACTATATCAATATGATTCATTTAGACAGTTAGCATCAATGTTAAGAAGACGCCACAGTATAACTAGGTACACAGGAATCCCGAGCCTATGCAGCCTGGAGTAGCAGCTGACCAGCCGTCACATAATCTTCACCTGTCTGCTCGTGACAGCAATGGTGATCTCGTTGTTAGTCCATCATGTATGTTGTGTTCCGATTCCAAAGCTCCAGGTAATGTTCAATCGGATTGGACAGTAGGAAGCGGTTTTTTAGATAATGGAAGCAGTTGGGGGCGGGGCAGGGGGGGGGGGTTCTCGAACAGAAGTAGTGCAGATTTACAGGTATGGCAACAAGCGTTCAGAACCTCAGGTGGATCTTTCCTTCTAAAATTCCACGGTGTTTCTAAATTTCTTCATTACTTCTTCTGATTTCTAATAAAAGAATGGATTTAGATGGGATCGTTTTCCACAGGATTCAGTATTGCCACCCAAAATCTCCACCACGGCTGTTTAACATTGATTTGCTCCCCGAAATGCCGGAGCAAGCTCCAATGTAGGTAAGTGTTCAGCTTACTACTAGTACTACTAGGAAGGTTGCAAAACCATAGTTCACATGTTCAGAACGCATCATCATCCATTCTTAGTTAATTAGTCGAATAAGTGTAAAATCATTTTGACAAGGTAAAATTTTCTACTGATACATCCTGGAATTCCCACTATGAAGTTCCTTCCACAAAATGTATCGGCAGAGTCAAGTGAAGTGCTGCAACTATAGGAGTAACTACTTCTAATCTCTTGGTAAATCAATGCTGAAAAACATATTCAAACGCAAATTCAATGAATAAACAAATAAATAAAACTCATAGCAACTCACCTATGCGGCAGGATATCGCGGATCTGGTTGATGTCTATAACAGTGGGGAATGAAGCAAAACCTGGAACGGATATCACATATTATTGGTATAGTGATTCAAATATATGACTAGAAGACCACTAAAGGCATAACTGCAAGTGAAAGAACGAGTAAAGAGAGAATGAGTCGAGGTTAAGGCACCAACTTTTCTCGATGGGCGTCTCGGCCTCGACTCTGTCTCCGGCGACGGCGCACCGCGCGATGAGCCGCCTTGCGGGGGAGAGAGAGCATGCGCACGGCGGTTCAGGGCGGCGAGGCGAACGGGGAGAAACGGAGACGGTGAAAGGGACGTTCGGGTGATGGCGGAGCACGGGGACCTCGCCAGGGCTGTTGATTCCATCGGTGAAGAGAGGGGATGATTGGGAAAACAGTTTGGTTTGAAGAGGAAGAGTGCAGCAAACGCGATACGTACGAGGTGGGAAGATGGTTTACACGGGCTTTGGAATATCAGCCCATTTCGAAGTCGTCTGTCAATAAATATGCCCAGCCCACGCCAGTTTCGCTTTGAGGGATTAAATCTAAGTGTACGTTCGGCACGATTTATGCACAAAGTGTTTATAGTGCTTATACTATTTATAGTGTTTATTATGTTAAAACTGTTTATAGTGTTTATTATACATAAGCAGTCAATCGTTTGGTAAAACTACTTATGCTTATTCATCAAAACTCGCTTATTCACACACATAAGCACTATAAGCTACGTTTTCTTGCTTCACTCAAAGTGCTTATGCTAGTACAAAATTGCAAAGTGCTTATAGGTGCTTATGCACATAAGCAGTTTTACTATTTTGTTGTTTGGCACTTCAAAGTGCTTATTGAACATAAGCGGTTTTAATAAGCACTTCTATAAGCTCGTGCCAAACGCACCCTAAATGAAAACTTTTTATTTGAAGTGGCTAAAAAACTTTTTATTTCCCTAAAACATTAAAGTGGCTAAAATAAAAACTTAAGGAAAACTCTACTCAACTCTACTCGGCTACTTATTAGTAGCCCGGTCCACTAAGCCGACTACCACGATCCAACCCGGGCACGAAAGTGGCGAGAGAGAGGGAGAGAGAGAGATGGTCGAGGCACGTGCGTCGGGAGACGCGGCGTTGCCGACCACGGGCGGCGGTGAGGACCCCTAGTGTCGTGATAAGAGTTTGGCTTTATCGGGGATTCATCTCCTCTACACATGGAAGCAAGGGGAGAAGGCTGGAGAGATTAGCGGCAACGGGGTTGAAGGGTGGCGACGGTGTGATGAAGAGGATGTCGCCGCCCGCGGGAGGTGAGAGAGGGCGGGGGTGGGGCTGAGGGCGGACGGTGACGAGGTCGGTTGAGGTGCGAGTCACGAAATCTTAAGTTCCCAGCTGAATAAGCGAAGAAAGTTACACTTTCGGGATAATATTAAAAAAATAATACTTTTATACATAAATCCAATAGTAGGTACTACTTATATATCTATAATAGGTATTTACATGAACTATGCCTACGGTGTACGGTTGTCGGTGTACCGGAAACCGGGGTCCCGTAACCGATCGTGGGCCGGTTTAGGCGGCCCGTCTGCAACTACGCCTCCACGAAAGTACGGCAGGCCCACGCGGCCCAACCGGGGATGGGGCGTGCGAAGGAAGCCGTCGCTCGTGGGCGACGCGGCGCGCCCGAAACCTTATAGTGCCCGCGCGGCGCGGACGTGATCGCGGGACCCATGTAGGTGGGGGAATATAACTCCCCTCCTTGGTTCCCATGGGCGACACGTGGCACTCCCATAGGGACAGCCACGGCCCGTCCCGGACCACGGCGTGCGGGAAACGGCATAACGGACGAGCAATTACGCCTTGCCCCTCCAACAAAGCGACAGGGAAGAGGGGGGGGGCATGTACGACGGGTTCCATCGTGCCTCCTCTCACCGGACAAGTCGTGCGGCGCCCGTATCGGGCAACGCGCGCCTTCAATTCTCGTATCGACGAAGGAATCGGACCAACAACCGGAAGATTTAGGTAGAAGACACTCTAGCGCACCCCCTTGGACTATAAAAGGGGAGCCTGTCCAAGTAATATGTGGACTTCTCAAACCCTAGAACTCAAGAAGTCCTTTGTAATCCTTTGAGCTTAATACACACCGAGACAAGCGAACGTAGGGTATTACACCTTATGACGATCCGAACCTGGGTAAAATATTTTTTAAATAAGAAGTAAAGATATTTTTAAAATTAAATATTCAATCCTTAATAAATTATATCATTATTTAAGATAATTTTAGTATCTTTAAGAGCCTTTTAGTATCTCTTAAGATTCTAAAGTTTTGAGGCCACTAATGATCTTTAGCACTAAACTTTAGTGCACTGTTCGAAAGCTAGCCACGAAAGTTTAGTGGCTAAAGGGCGTTGTGCCTTTTAGTGGGGGTATGCGAACACCCCTGCAGCCAGTGCTTACCCTCCACTTGATCCGTTATTTGGCTTTCTTCTTTTCCCGGAACGGATCCCACGAATTAAGCACAGGTACAACGACCAGTCAGACAGTTAGGAGAGATCAGAAGCAACAGCAAATAGCTGTCAGTTTAGGCCACTTGGAAAGTAAAGTGCCCTACTCATGATATGGTGCGATGTGATATGTGCTTGAGAACTTGGCCCCAAGCTCCCAATTGTCCGAAGACTGGATCTCTCCATCGCACTAGCAGCCTCTTTCAGAATCAGAGGTCTCTGTGTGGCAGGGGAGGGCAGTGTTTGATGCAGCCAATGCTTTTCCGTACATAGCGGATCGCAATACATGGATCGATTCGGCGATCAGCACGTAGTCCAGCGAAGGCTAGAAAGGTGTTTCCTGTCGATCAGAATTGGCCAATTTCCATCACTCGTGGGCTTGGACCAAACGTGGAAATGGGTTGCCTTGCCTCTGCCCAACTTGACAACTTGATCATGGCGCCTGATTCCGAAATCCTGAACCATGAGATCCGATCCGACAATGAGTTTTCGACTGCTCTCATCGGATCCATTCGTCACCATCCAAAATGCAGTATCGTGCTCCTCCCAAAAATGCAGAACAAATATTCTGTTAAAATAAATACTAATAGCTGATTCACGGTACCAGCATGGAGACCGGATGCAGAGCTGCAGATAGAAAATCACATAAATGAACATCTGCTCTGAGATAAGAACAGTTCACTATACACACATTGGCAAAACTACGTCAACAACAGCAGAGTTCCAGACCTAGGATGTCAACCAACCACGCTTCCAACAAAAAGGTTATATCATCAACAAGGTAAGCAGAGAACCAGATCAAACGGCACCGACGAAACAGAGCCCGCAGGCAAAACCGCTAGCTACATGTCCTGGACCAGTCTTGAGGGCGTGCTGGCAGTGGTCGTGTTGCCCCCGTAGCAGCTGCTGTCGCATGATCCCGCCACCGGCTTCCCCGGCGTTCGCGCCTTCTCCAGGGGGCTGACGTTGCCCGGCCGAAGAGTTCGTCGATCCTGCAGCGAAATGTGTGAGAAAACTGAGATTAAAAGAAAGGAAAGAAACAACGGCAGGCAGGCAGATGCTCAGAGATGCTGAAATTAAAAACAGGTCTCTGAAAGTAGATAAGAATAGAAACACGAAAAGGCATCTACGGTTCTGTCAGCATGACGCATCTCTGCGTCCGGGGACAAAACTCATCAAAATGAGTACCAATAAAACATGCCGACACGAGGATTCCGAGTTTTTTAGTATTAAACGTTTATTCAAAATGGCAGATTCACTACTAACATCCCAACGGGTAGTTCGGACAGATTCAGGACAGTATTTAACGCCGGGTCTCGGGTCAGACATTGAGCTAGTAATCAGAGCCAGCAGTGTGCTATTTTAATCCTGATCCGCCAGCTGCCTACGTTTCTTAAAAACCCAGATGCAGAGGGATCGCCGTTTTAATATTGACAACGGTGCATAGAGAGGTTCAGCGGCGGGCACCACAACTTTTTTATGATGGTTCCCGGCAACGGCGCTGATTTCACCATATGTAACTTGGGATCGAGTTCAGTATGGGTATAGTATGTTCTTGAGAGCAAATGAGCAGCATGATTGACTTCGTAATAATAACGACGGGGTTAAAAGAAGAAGCAACATGGCTCACCTCTCGATACGGGAAATCATCGACCTCCAGCATATGGATTACATGTCCCATCTTTGGCCGTTTCTGCGAATCGGGATCCACGCACCTCAGTGCGACGAGCAGAAGCCTTCTTCAGCGCCTTTGACGAAGGCTTTTCCGGCAGTTTTGGGTCCAGAATTGCTTCGTAGTCCCTGTTGGACACCATGTTCTTGAGCCATTCTACAAGGTTAACCTGAAAGACAGCAACATGAGGCAGGTCAGCTTTTCAAGCCAAGTTTTGTGGCACACACAGAAGAGTGACTTCATAAGACCGGCAGCATTGCTAACCTCTCCGGGAGGTCTGGCATAGTCAACCGGGCTTCGACCGGAGATGATCTCCATTATGAGGATCCCGAAACTGTACACGTCGCTCCTCTCGTTCAGCATGCCGGTGCTCGCGTACTCTGGTGCCACATAACTGCCGAAACAGAGGGAATTTCAGAATTCAGATCATATATATGTTTCAGTTTGAGCATGCAGATCAGATAATTGGGTGTTGTAAAGCCAACTCACCCAAATGTACCCATCACTCTGGTGGTGACAAAGTTGCTATCGGATCCGAGGAGCTTGGCGAGGCCGAAATCCGATACCTTGGGGTTCCACCTTCTGTCCAGCAGAATGTTGCTGGACTTGATGTCCCTGTGCACCACCTTGGGCTCCAGCCCCTCGTGCAAGTACGTGATCCTGATTGTTTTCCGAAATTCAGTTCATGAACAAATCCCAAATTATACATGAGTGCAATAAAGTAAAAACAATGGAAATTGAGGCGGCACCCTTTGGCTGTCCCGAGCACGATGTTCATCCGGATGTCCCAGGTGAGCGGGCTGACAAGGCCAACATCGCCGTGAAGCCACTGCTCCAGGTTGCCATTATCGACGTACTCATAGACAAGTATCCTGAAATCACAAGCAACAATCGCTAGGTACGACGTACACCAAATACGTACTATGTTACTAGTAGTACGTATCACAACAAGCAATGCGATAATAACTGCGATGCGAAATGCAAGGTGCCATCAATGAGGCAGGGAGGGCTGTGCTTCTGTACCGGTGAGCTCCCTCGGCGCAGTATCCCAGCAGGCGGACCAGGTTCTTGTGGCGGACGCGGCCGATCGCCTCCACCTCCACCTTGAACTCCCTCTCGGCTTGGCCCCTGCGCCGACGAGCAGATGAGTCAACGTCAAAGAATTCTTTCCTTCGGCTGCTTGCGATGAAGAACACATGGAACTTGTTGAAAAAAAGGTGACCCAAGTTTGTGCACCTGTTGTTCATGAGGTTCTTGACGGCGACCTGGTAGCCGTCGGCGAAGACGCCGCGGTACACGATGCCGTAGCCGCCCTCGCCGACGACGTGCTCGGGCGCGAACGCGGCGGTGGCCTCCTCCAGCTCGCGCAGCGTGTACCAGTGGCCCCACCCGAGGTGCGACACCTCGGGGCCCACGGCCGCGGCCGCGTCGGCGCCGCCGCTCTCCCCGCCGTCGGCGACCATGCGGCGGCCCTTACCGGCCTCGATGTACACGCGCTGCGACCCGTGCGCGACGGACTCGCCGCCGTCGCCGCCGTCGTGCTGCTGCTGGGCGCCGTTGGTGTCCTTGAGGAAGGCGTGGGCGCCCATCTCGAGGTAGTGGCGGAGCGAGCCCACGTGGACGGCCACCTCCTGGATCTCCTTGGATACGGGCGGGATGGTTGCGGCCGCCGGGGACAGCGGCGCCGCCGGCGCGTGCGGGACGCCCTTCCGCGGGCGCCGGCGCCGCGCCGCCGCGAGGTGGAGGGAGATGAGCGCGAGGAGGAGCAGGAAGGCGAGCCCGACGGCCAGGCCCACGAGCACCCACAGGCGCAGGCCAAGCACGGCCGTCCTCCGCGACAGCTCGTCGCGCAGCAGCGGCGGGGGCGGCGGCGACATTGCCGGCCGGCGGGCCGACGGCTGCGGCCTGCTGGACGTTCCCGCACACTTGGCGCTACTCTGCTCACCCACTAGCTAGCTCTACAGCTGCACGGTCACCGGCCGGTCGCCAAGTGGTGCCGATAGCGAGAGGAGCGAAGCGAGGAGTGAGGAGTGAGGTAGTAGGAGGTAGCGAGAGCAGGAGACGACACGCGAGCTCGTAGTCGTAGCTTGGGTGGTTTCTGCGGGCCCGTGGCAGGGCGCTGAGCACGGAAGGTTGTCCGTTTCTGTGCGCGCGGGCCCACCGGCAGTGCGGAAGCCGGGGTTAAACTAGCATGGCATAATTAGTCTGCAAGTCAGAGCCGAGAGGATCTGGGATCGTTTTAACTTTTAAGCTGGGATTAAACTGCCCCTGCGATGCGGTTGGAACGTGCAGGCGCAGAAGCAGAACGTTTGGTGCGGTGAGAGGTCGTCGTGCCCATCGCCCTATCCAACTTCATCTCAGCCGTCGACGATGATCCATCCACCCAGGTTAGTCCAAAAGCGTTTGCAAAGGAATCTCCGCTGCCGACCTGCCCTGTGCCTGAGCGCGGTCGGTGTGCCCCTGCCTGCCTATCCTACGCCTAGCCAGCAACAGCTTTTTCGTTTCATGGAAAACAAACTTTTTAGCTTCACCCGGACAAAATGTCCGGTAGATTCGCTGAAAGTTCTACCGCGACGACAGAGAAAGGTCAACAGTTCTCGCCTTTTCTGGCCACGACACAGCTGAACTCGTGGCACTATTCGAGATCGCTCAGGTAGCAAAACGCACAGTTTCACGGGGAATTGCATGCGGTTTGCCCGCTTTAACCAGCTTTGGCGTGTTGCATAAATAGTGTCGCGTCGGATTACCCGGCCGATGAAGGGGACCGGTCGATGGCGTCCCCGTTGGCATATTTATACGCTTACTCCTACGGTCCCTCCTCACGCAAGGCGCAGGGTAACCAACAAGCTCTACGATCCGTCGCGAAGCACCCTCCTGCTTGGCTCTACACGTTAGTTACGCTAACGGTTCCGAAACCCGTTGGCGATACGCTCGCTGCGGCGCACTGTGCCTGGTAGTGCCTCCGCCGCCACGGAACGGAAGCACAGCCTGGTGGCTGGTGCGTGTGGTCGTGGCTGCCCTCTGTCCCGGCTCTCTGAATACGCACTTTATTTTTGACCGAAGTCAGCAATTTATTTTTCCGCGAACACCAATGACTTGATGACGTGATCCGACCTGGCTAATTAAGAGACAGAGATTTCTTCAAAAAAGAATTTAACAGTCAGAAAAGAGGAGGATGCAGGTGCAGGAACGTACGCGCGTTCCCTTGCCCTTTTTGCTCGCATGAGTCGGAACGAGTGACGCCGTTCCACCGCGCGCGGTGACCCTGCTTTCCGGCGCTTGTCGACACACGAGAGCCGCAGCGCTCGATGACCCCCTGAGATCATCGATTGATGAGGCAATGGAGGTGGCGTCCGTGCCAAGATTCCGGCGAGACAGTGCCGGAGTGTCGGTAATGAGTAGAAGCAGCGTCAACCGAGGACGGGCAATCAGTTGCCCTACCCCTGTTCTACGATCGTAGAGCAAGATGGAGCCCCAGTAATTACAGCTAAGCATCGGATCACGCTGGGCTAATCGTACCACCACTCTGGCCCATGCGTGCAGTAATTCGGTACAGTTCAGTATCGATTGGTTCCTCGGGAGAGCAGGTTTTCAGTTCCACGGACATTATTGCTCCGAGGCCTGCAGGCGAACGAACTCGCTCAGATATCCGCACGCCGCTACCATTTCGGGAACGAAATAACTTGCACAGTCCTCTCGAGCAGTACTGTGTGGCACGCAGGGCAGTGCTAGTGCTAACAGCGTCCTTGTGGACGCATTAACCCCGTGCTGCAGATCATCCCTGCGCTCTGCGCGGGTTTATGAGCCGTCGAGGACGACACGGCCTAGCTAGTACCGCCCGTCCTCCTCCCGATCGGCCGCGCGCAGCCCCGGCACGATCCGCCGTCCGAAACGGGACGGGATAATGCGCACTTGATTACACCAGCGTCGTTACGGATGGAGGGATTAGATCGCGCTGCCTTACTGTGATGCAGATCTAATAAGCGGAGGACAGTGCCTGTCCTTGGGATAAGCAGTTACTACTGTGAGCGGACCTCCTTCACACAACGGGAGAGCCTCGTGCACGTCAGGGCCGGGGCCAAAACTGGGGAGCTGGCATGACAGCGAGCTGCTGCAGGCCTCAGCCTCACTCTCCTCCGCGCTTGAGGACAGCATCTCTGAGGAGCTGCAGGTAAACAGGATTGCCTGTTTATCAAAAAAAAAATGGTTTCCCTGTGGAATGCGCCGTGCGCTGTCAGCCGGAACACGGAGGCCACGGGCATTGCTCCATGCCCGGATCTCCATCCACTCCATTCGATCTGCTGCCGCATGCGAACCGACGGCGGACGGACAGCGGCAGGCAACCTCCCTCCGACGAGAATTCATTTCACTGCCGAGAGCAGACGCAAGTACAACACCTCGTAATATCCGGGAACAGGCTTGCTTTGCATCAAAGGCAGCAGTAACCAACTCCTCAGGAATCGAATCAGCAAAGACAGTCCCTTAATTCCTCCAGAGCGTTTACTCGATCTAGTACTAATTACCCGCGGCAGGGCAGTACGTACACCGTGCCAAGTGACCCGCGGAGGATCGTCGGATCGAAAGAAGCTTCTTTGCTGCCACCTCGTGTAACTGCCCACTTGCGCCGCATGAGCCCGTGGAGTTATGGGGCTGCCCCCTGAGCCTCCCTCCCGCCGGGTAGGTAGGTGAACGGCGATGCGAGGAAGGCGGAGGACCAGGCCCTGTGCGCGCCTGGCGCGGTCGCGACCCGTCTTCAGCTTCTTGCGCGCAAATAATGGGGAGAGGTCGACGCTTCCGTTGCCGGTCGCTGTCGCTCGCACCGGCCTCACTTGCTGCCTTCTGTCCCTGCTCGTTCGTTCGTGGCCGGTGCGTTTTGGTGCAGAAAGATCCTTGTACGGCCAGCGCCGGTGCGTAGACGTAGAGTCTATAGACGGATCCACTGTTGGTCTGACACGCCGGGAGCCTTTGAGGCGCTGTTCGTTTTCTGCCCTCTAAAAATTATACTTCATCACATTAAAGAGAATCTTACTTATTTAGTAGATCTTTTTATTAATTTAATGATAAAACCTATGTCATGACCCCCTCTAATTTACGAGACGAATCTAATGATCCTAATTAATCTATGTTTCTGCTACGGTGATGCTACGAGTAAACATCTTCTAATAACATCATAATTACCCTCGTTGGATTCGTCTCGTGAATTAGATAGGGAGTCTGCAATTAATTTCGAGATTAGACTTTATTTAGTACTCCAAAATGATAAAATTCTCTTTGATTTGACCTCTAAAAATTATATACCTGGAAACAAACACACCCTGAATCTACTACAAGAGGCGTACTACAGTATCCTAGGGGTGGCATAGATTAACATTTGTGCTTGTCTCATGGACTGCTAGTAGTAGATAATTACTGGAGGGCATTAACAGGGACCGGTGCAGAGTAGTACTAATCCTCTGCACCGGTGTCCTGCGGTCGAACAGGCGACAGGATCGAAGCGGTCCGGGGCGCGGCCACCAAGCCAACAACACCCATTGGTGAGGCGGTGTTGACCACCGTGCTCCGCGCTAATCATCGTCGTCGCCATAATTTGGCCATGATCATGCGCGTTGGCGGGGGCGCTGTCTGCGGAGAGCAGCGGCACGAGGCCGTGGCCCTCTCTTGTCCCGCGTGCGCTACAATGTCCTTTCCCTCATCAGGAACAGCGTTGTTGCATTGTATTTCCGGGGTCAAACAGAGAAGGGGACGCCCAACTGATGGCCCTGTTTGGAGACTCTAACTCGGTTAGAGGTTAGAGTTGGTTTCATCCAACTCTAACCCATAAACTAACTCTAACTCTTTATGTGTTTGGATGCTTAGAGTTAGATTGACGAAAAAAATTATTTTTAACTCCTTTATGATCGGATTTTATGTGGTCAGCTCTTGTGTGGCCTCCTCACAAATGAGTAAAATAAATCAATTTTCGATCCAAACATTTAAAACATGATAAATTTAATTTATCCATACAATATTTTACGCAAACATACACCATAAAAATATTTTAGTGTTGACCCTACTTTAGTGCGCCGGATCGAGTGTGCATGGCCCTATGGTCCCTAGAGAACTAACCCTAATAATCACCCTTGGAAGGGATAGTCTTTTTGGGTGGGTTAGATGCATCTAACCCGATCTAACCCACCCGTTTGGAGGATTGAGGGATAGAGTTGGCAAAACTAACCCAATCTAACTCTAACCCATAGATCCAAACAGGGCCGATGAGACGCGGACCGTGGTGGCTTGGCCGTGGGAGTGGGAACGGCCTACTCCGGAAATGGATTCGTGCTACGCCATGGCGACGCCTTCAATTATCACAGGTGTGCAGTATAACGCCTTCTTTCTCTTCTATTTTCTTTTTATCCATTGAGTTTTTTATTTGTCGCTCTGGCTGCGGCTGTTCTGGCAGCAACTGCAGTAAAAACACACAACACACACACACATAAACAACCGCAGCCGCAGCTAAACGATCAGCCCAAAGAAATAAGACGATCTACTATTTTTTTAGACAAGACGAGCTACTGTTACAAGTTACAACGTACGTTGCTGCACTGATTAATGCAAACTGACCCATTTTTAGCGGATTCAATGAGTTGGGCCGACGATATTGAAAGTAAAAAGATCAATGGAGCGATATTAGTCCAGCCCAATAATGGCCCGACTGTATTGGGCTGCCTTCTGTGTGTTGCCTGCTGACGGTCACTTTGAATTCCTTTGTAGGAGTATTTGACACGGAAAATAATTCTGTTACTCCACAATACCAAATCAACGATAACTTTTCCTAGACATAAAAGAAAGAGACCATCTATTTACAAATCTGTTGAATGTCGTAATTGACAAGTCGACACCATCTTCTTCTTCGTGCCTTATTCTCCTAGGTCGCAATTTTTCGGTCACTCGCCTTGCCCATGGCTCGACGGCGCGTGGCATCGTCTCGCTCTCGCCACACCGCTGTACCAAAACGCTACCGCAACCCCACCAAACTTCTATAGCCGTCAGAATAGTGTTCGTTAGAGTCGTTGCCGTCTTGACAATCCAAAGCCCTAACTCCGTTGTAAATAACCATCAATCGACGACACTTGTGCCGCGCCACCCACACCCTCTCCCGCTACGTCACTCACCTCGTTGCAGATGAACCTTACCAACCAGCATTGCGACAACCGCCACCCCGCACCACCTTGCGCTCTCCCCAACCTCCCTCGGTGCCACTGTTTTAAGAAAGACAACATATTTCAATATATAGGCATATAGCAAATCTAAAAAGAAACGATAGCTTCCCTTCTGAAAAAAAAAATAATCGACAACTAAGTTCAGAATACAAAATGGAAGGAAATCCTCGAACCAAAAGAATTGTTTCAAGCTATTCGATTTTCGTCGAATGTACATGTGAGCTCGATTATTAATTTTTTTATTTCTATTTAATGATAGACATTTATTGCATTATATGCGAATAAAATTGACATTGGACCAAGATCCACTAGCGAGCACGAAGTCTTTTCAATTTCAAAAACTGGTGTAGCCGTTCTTCCTCGCCTCCTGACCTAGGGGCTAGGGGCATCCGAACTGAATACTGTACTAGGCAGTAGCGCGCTCGGTCAGCTGCCAGCGGATCTGTAAATCGGTGGCTCGCGACCCGAGTAGTCTGGGCCAGCGAGGAGCTCGCCGAAAGCCGGAGAGGGGCGGACTGCGCAATCGCGGAGGGGTTGGGCTCTGGGCGCCGCACTGCCGCTTGGCCGGTGCGTCTTGCAGCATTGTTTCCGGCGGCTGCTTGGCCGGCGGAAGCGGCAACAGCTGATGGCACGACGCCGGGGCCGTGTCCGAGATAGCATGTGGGCGGGGCGGTCCGGCGCAGTGGTGAGCTAGCGGTTTCCCCCTTTTCTGTTTATACATGTTCCCATATCAGATCCCCTTCATTTTTTTTTGAATTCCTCTGATAAATCGAGCAATCATCAGCATGAATGATCATTTTGTGAAAGATATTGTTCGTTCGTTTGTTTTGTTCTTGGTAGCAGTTGTTTTATGGCCGCTATACCTAACATTTAGCTGTGGATCCACCCTTGGGACCAGGAACAGGGAACCCCGGTCGCCCGTGGCACGCCATGGAAGGGGCGGCTGCGTTCTCATCACGAAACACCTCAAAGTGCGCCCGCGCAGAGGCTCCATTCCCGGGCCATGAACAATAGGAAGACAGAGGATGTCCAAACACCCAAGAGTCAAGCCGCACGACAGAACAAGGGAAGAGGTTGCAACGCTGGAGCTCATCGACGTCAATCGCTGCAGCTCACTGGCAGTGATCCAGAGCACCCGATCGTTGTCGATGAAGTAAGCGAGGTAAGAGCTGTTCTTTCTTGATTTCAGTGTTTTTTTTTCTGTCACCACCATCCATTTCATGTCTGTTCAACCCTAATACTTTCATGTTCGTTAATTGGAAGGATTGAGTCAATTCACAACTGATCCACAGCTTATGAAAGATAGCGTTGTAATTTGCACAAAATCTTGCAGGAATGTAAGGACAGGGATAGTCAATTCACAATCAAACCTCTCCGCAGGTCCCAGCGGTTACGACCTGAGAATAAGAATTTGGATGAGCAGGTACTGCTTCCAGATCCCAGGGAAATTCCTCAGAACAGAAAGACTGAAAATGCTCTTAGAAAAGATGAAAGTCAAAAGAGTCTCAAAAGGAATAAGAGAAATTTGGAAATTAAAAGACAGAAAGAGCTTCAGGAACACAGTCACAGTCTTGATGATATTCCTCCACGGAACAAGATTGCAGATGTATCTCACAAAAAGAGTGGAAAGCAAGAGGTGAAGCCCAGTGATTGTGAGGTGCTGACAGGAAAGAGGAAGAGAGGCACCAGAGAGAAGTCATTGAAGAGTCAAAGATGTCAGGATCTCAAATCATTGCCTCCAGATTGCCAAGAAATTGTGCGTAATAAGGAATCCAGAAAATCCATTGGTAAAGAGAGAGAAAATGTTCCTCCTATTATAAGGAATCCTAAAATTGGTGATAAAAGATTGATAAATAATGACGAAAACAACATAGTGGCAAGTGATGACTGGACAGAAGAGCAGGACATGGCATTGCGCAATGCTTACTTCAGTGCTCGACCATCTCCACATTTCTGGAAGAGAGTTTCAAAAATGGTATATCCATCTACAGACATCATTTACATTAGTGATTTGGTCATTTCTTCATGATTTAAACTGCTACTACATAATACTAACATATTGGTAAAGCTTTCTTACATAAATACTACCTCCATACGCACAATCATGACATCAAGACAAAGATGTTAGTTTAGAACTGAACTAACTTTCTTGGTCTAATGTCATGATTATGGATAAATAGGGGTTAAATGAGAATGCTTCCAATAGGTATTGTGGCCAAAACCATCTTTATAGGCCAAAACCATTTTTGTATTTCTCAGAAATGGACTTTGCGTCTATAGACTGTTCATTGTGTTGTTGCTTGCAATATTTAGCTTGTGTTCTTCAACATACATAAAAACTAGTTATTTGATATTTTATTAGGAAGGCAAGATATTTTCATAATTGTTCTATCTACAATTTTTCAAGATGTGACACCATTAGGCAATAGTGAGCTCCTCAATTATTTTAAGTCGTGCACTTAAGCCCGTAAAGTCTATGCCCTCCGTTCTCTTGTTGTTGTTATTAGGACAATAACTCTAGCTAATTTTTGAACTAGAATTCTAGTCCTTCGACAACAATTTTAAAATGGAGTGACTTAAATAAAACAATTGAGCTATATTTATAGTTTGTGTTCAAGTCTTCCATGTCGGACTTATTGATTTGAGACACTTTACTATTTTAGTATGTTTAAAATCAACCCTATCTACTATCAATATTTAACCCTTCAACCCAATCAAATGTATGATGTAGGTGTTATTTGAGCAAACAAGGATTTCAGCTGAAATTAATTAAATATTTTCTGAACTTGTTCATGTTCTATGTAGAAAAGTTTAAAAATGAACAACCAAATTTATTTATTCATTTTTTGTTCAGCCACTCCAATGTATCATTTTAGCAGAAATTTTTTCCCTAAACACCTTTAAAACTTATTTTAAATAGGAGAATTGCATGCCCCTACTTTGTACCTCAATTACGAATTCACCCTCATTTCGTTCAACTTTGCAATATTGCCCCTGTTTTGACCAAGTCATTGCACCATTGCCCCTTCTTTGATGGCAAAATTGTAATATGGTAACAACTTGGAAGAAAACAAAGGTAGTGGTGCAAAGTTAAAGAATTGTCATAGTTGACACCCCAAACAAGGGTAACCATGCAATTGCCCTTGTAAGCAAAGGACATGATAAGAAAAATGCAAATAATACGACACTAAAACAAAAGAAAATGTCTGTAGTTAGGGCTTAAATCAACATTTAATATAGAATTTTTTTGCTGCCGAGGGATTAAAATAATTTGAATATTCTCGTATGCCAACTTTGTCTTCCTTTTTGTCCTTAACTGAAATATTGAAGTGCTAGGAACTATATTTTATTCAATATACTTCTTTTCATAGATGTGAAGTTCTGGTATTATCATTTATTAGTTCATTGATTTGTGACACAATCTTTTTCAGGTTCCAGGGAGATCTGCTGAAGAGTGCTTCAATAGAATTCATGCTGACCTCACAACACCCACTCCAATTGCCGCACGTCCCAGAACAAGTAAAGCATTTTCCCCTCTTGGAAAATTCACTTTATCTGATGCAAAACTTCCAAATATCCTGGAAACTACAATTGGAAGGAAAAGAAGTACAAAGCGAAAGAGCTTAGTAGCACAGAAGACAGTTAGACATTTATTGCGGAAGAATTGCCTCAGTGACCAAGCTCAAGAGGCTGATCACTTCTCCATATTTGAAACCTCACCAAGTGCTATACAATTGAACATCTCTCTGGATGATTCTCCTGGGACTCCAGATAGTTATTTGAGCTTAGGTTCTTTAAACAAGTCCAGTGGCAGCTCTAATGCACGAAAGAAGCCCCTTTCAAGGTTGAGAACTAAGCAATCTGAACCAAGCCCACCAGTTCTGAAGCCTGTAAAGAATGTTATCTTGCATGAGAGGTACATAAACCAGTTGTCCCGACGAGAAGCTGCAAAAGGCCTCGCAAACGGACTCCAGGCTCTAAAGCTGCTGATGTCGAGAAATTTATTTCTCAGAAGCAAGCTAATGGGATGAAGGCTGCAAAAAATGCTCTTATCTCAGAAGCAACCGATTTTATAGGCCGTTTCAAGAAGTTGCAAGCTAATTCCCATGCACACGTTGTCGAGAATAGCGAGGATGATGAGAATGATTCTATTTATTGTGATGCTAGTGATGATAAAGAATAAGGAGGTGCTTACAGTTTTCAAGCCTTCTATTGTAACCTTCAGTACTAAAGCAGCCTGATAAGCAGTTGGATTGACCGATGTTAATCATCAATGCTTTCCTAGTCACCCAGAGCTATAACATGTAATTTGCTTCAGCCTGACTTATGAAAATCGAAATAATTAGAAATACAACACCCCTGGTTCTCTTGCGTTTTTGTAATCAGAAAGCCTCACTAACTTTTGGTCAATTTATGTGAATTTTGCACCAAGTTATGTTAGAACAATGTGAGTTACTAGTAACTTCACTTTTTTTCATGACCTCATGAACCAGGTTAAGATATGTAGATCTCAAGCACAGATGAACCAATGCTTTTGAGTTATGCACAACATTTCCTGTTTTGAGCTTACAATGTGACATATTGCATGCATGGTACCATTGCCGATTTTTGTGATTGATACCTGAGGAGACATTCAGCACTGATCGAGGAAATGTTGATATGTTTGGGAAGGTGAGCTAAGTATTGCTTTGCTGCATTGGCCTATGGTGTTATGGTGATCCACTGTATTCATTATCTATCTCATTAACCAATGAAAATGTCTTCTTTCACTTGTAAGAGAACTGGCAAATTATCCATTCTTGTTTTTCTATGGTGTTGTTTAGCAGCTAGGATCCAATGAAGCAAAATATTACCTGGCTTTCCACTAATATTAAAGTATGAGCTCATAATAACAAATCCATGTACAGATGGTTCAAAGCCTGCTAAGGTAGGGAGTAGACATTTGTTGAGAAATCGATGCTTCTATGCTGACACCGACTTCCTAGAAATGGTACCAAACTGGTGTGATACCACTTCTTCGTGGACCCAACCCAACCTTCTAACTATATCGAGGAGACCTTCATCTTACTCTACTAACTTAGGAGACCAACTCTCTACGAAAGAGCTTAGTCTTTATTCATAACATACACTTGACACGAGACACAACATTCTTCGTGGCTACACACTACTACTATCAATCTAGGACTCTCACTATAACACTCCTAGACTGTAAGACACATCATGGCAACCTTTGCCATGCCTTCACATGTGGTGGCTTCTATGGCTCCATGGCATGGTATCTTGGAGGGTAGAGGGCACCCCTATTTATACTTACTCATGATTACTAGGATGTTGCCATGTGGCAACATTCTACACTCTTCTAACTAAAATATCTAGCTCTAGAATATTCTCATCCTTATCCTAATATCTAGATATTTCTTACCACACATAAATATCTAGTTTCTAGACTATTCTTTACTTTGCCATGAATAAATAATTCTAGAATCTTTCATGGCAAATATCTTTTCTCTTATGCTTTCCAAAATATTCTAGAATCTTCCAAGTATGCATTGTCATAACTCAACAACATTGTATAGCATGATCTATATAGATAGGTATGTGTAAAGTACTTAACAAATCCCCACAACTTATTTTCAGAAGTTGATTCAGTGTCCAAATTGCAATTTAATGTATGTGTGTCAACTGGTGCTTCAGCATCAGAACATAAGGAGTGTGCATCACCAGTTTTGTACAACTAAGTATAGCTCACAAAGTATTTATGTCCTGAGTAAATGAACTTGTCACCTGTGGAAAAGAACCATCTCAAGTAGTTGTATTCCAGACTTCCAGTATATTTTTATAAAAGAAACTTCCTATAGACCTATATGCTTTAGGTACTGCATGATATTGTTGCAATTGGAAACATGTCCTTTTTTTTGTTAATCAATTTGTTTTGGGGTAGATGACCAGTAAGCTTGTTATCATTGATTAACCACGAAATATATTCCCTTGGTAGCCTCCATCATAACTTTCGTTTCACTGTCTATACTACACTAGTGCAAAGGTACATTGTTTCCCTGATTCAGGTGAGGAATATATAAGACATTCCAAATTAATCTCCTTATAGACTATTGCAATTTACGAGTTATTATTATAGTTGGGAGCTTGGGAGTGCCCTTTGTAGTCAACTACTGATGGAAGTTTGACAGTTGATCTTTGAGACCTTGCTTAGTGGTGCAGATGAAAAGGAGGTATGTCGAAATAGGGAATCATAGTGCTTAATGAAGACTCAAGATATTTATCCTTGCCTTTTCTTCATTGTATTTGTTACTGTTCCTTTTCTCTTTTTGCAATACTACATTGATAATTATCAGCTGACATTCAGGATTGGAAATCACCTTATATTTAGGCCTGTTAAGGTTGTTTAGTTTGAAATGGATTTTTTTGGCTAAAACAGCAGGAGATGCTCCTACTTGAAATATTATTGGAAAAAAGGATATACATAAGTTGGTGCATTTAAGCTAATAAAACCAGAAAACGCTGAAGAACCTAAAGCAACTAGCTCATAATGGATGTGAAATTTGGTTAATCTAAGCCGATATTCAATCTTTTAGAGGCTAAGACCCTAGGCAGCTGAAGATGAACTTCATCAACAAAACCCCTTTTTTTATTCCATAAGAAATGAGGTTTTGGTGTTTTTGTAGAGGTGCCATTTCTGTAGTGTTCTTCTATAATACAAGAAGTAGCCGTAAATTGTCATGAGCCTAGGTTGCTAGAGATCGAATTATGTGCTTTCCATAACTCTGCTCTTATTACTACCAGAACTAACTTAACTCTAGAATGTCATTGGTGGTTAACAGGTTCCTGAAGGGCCTTGCTTCACAACTGACTTTTCTGGTACTCTGTTTATTAGGTTCCTTGAAGCTTGAAAGAGTAGCGCAAAATGGTTTCGCTAAATGCTCTGCTGTTATTTCTCTCTGCAGGTATTTTAAGAAATTACTCCTTCCTTTTCGTAGTTGCATAGTTGCATACCTGTTTCTGCTTTCAAATAATAGTTCAGAAAAGTCTATCTATAGTACTGTTATTTTTTTCTCTACACTATCTATTCCCTCGTGGAATTTGAAGATTCACAAACTGACAAAAACAATAAGGCCTTTGAGGTTTCGTATGAGCTCAAAGCATAAGGTACCTAGCGTTGTACAACTCATTTTCCGTGAAGCTGTAAGAGGTTGACAATACTGAGGAGCCGAAAAGGGACCTCAAAATTTGGATGATTGACATGGACTATTAACTGTAGGCGTCATAGCATGTTTCTCTTTGTATATGCTTTTAGTTTTTGCTTACTCGGATGAAGCAAATTCACATGTTTTCTGTACTCCTACAATTGACTTATACTATACTTACAAAGTACAAAGGAATTAGTTCGGTGTGGCTCAGCAACTTCGCTTAGAGAACGAGGTGTTCTAGGTGACCTGCTGTGCTTGTGCCGTATATGTTCAGTGTGTCGGTGTATGTTGTGCAGGCTGCCTCCTGTTAGCTTGTGATGTTGCACTTGACTAGGGTCTTTTGTCCCATTGTAAAAAATACTGTGCTATGGCTGATAGACGTGGATTTCCATGGAGATAGATTCTGCAGCACTGCAGGCTAACTTTAGCATCAACAGTGACATACACAAGATAGATGTGCATTTTGGTGGGTTCAGTCTGATGGGATTGCAGCTTTTAATTTTGATGGCTATTACTTCAGCTCCTAGCGGTTTTAGTCTGATGGTTTGCAGCTTTTCATGGGTCAATCAACGGATCGGGGTCCTCTGAATTGCTTCAATCAATTCAGAGGATACCCTTTGCTGCATTACCATGATCTCAGCCGTGCATTTTACAATCAAGGGTCTTCATTTTCTGTAACTTTTAATACTCCAACAGGCCCACATCATTTTCTTCCACCTTCCGATGGAGTCTTCCAGCGGCCTAAGGTGGCTGCGCAGCTTTGAGCTCTCCCATCAAAAATCCAAAATCGATCAACAATAGATCAAGAAAAATAAAGATCAAGTAGCAGCACCCCATGGTACATTCAAAACCAATCGATTTTAGATTTCCCAAAAGAAAATCATGGAGCAAAGAAATTGCTAGCTAGTGGTTCCGTGTGCAAAGTGCAAAGGCCAATCTTCAAGTTCCAACACATTCGTTACCCAAAATTCAATCGATGCTGGAGGCGCTTCATCTATGCGAGAAATTAGCCACCCTGCCACTCCGCCAGCAAGCTTATGCTATTGTGGAGGGGCAAGCTGCAATGAACTTGGAGCTTCAGATTGCGTGGGTAGCTGCTCGGAGGACAGGGGATGTGTTGAAAAGTAGACTGGGTGGGCTTCTAGTGAGTTCTCAAGGCTGCACTGCAGTGAAAGGATGCATTTCCAGGCGTCGACGGGAGACCGCAGCGGTCTAGTACAACGCCGCAGCGACGGCAAAAGGCATTCGACGGCTCTTGCTAGCTAGCGATGAGCGACGTGGTGACTCCGGCGACAAGCTAGCAATGGCTGTCGGGACAGTGTACGACGGCCACGGCGGGCGAGGTGGCATGTGGCTACAGCCTACAGGGTTGCACGATTGCTCAGCAAGGTTCAATGGCTTCCTCAGGTCGGTGGTATGCTGCTCAGAGAAGAGGGGAGCCGTGAGAAGGAAGAAGCCGTTACATGCTATTCTACCCGTAGATCTCAGTACTAACGGATCAGATCTTAGTTAATGCACCAAAGGGTATCCTCTGAATTGATTGAAGCAATTCAGAGGACCCCGATCCTCAATCAACCACTATAAAATGGACCAGATTCCGTATGGAGTAGTCCATTATCTCGAGGAAGTTGAATCCACTTATGAGGAATGAAAAAAAGAAGCGGATGAAAAAACCACTCATTCAGCACTAGCCTATTGGTAGAGGGACTTGGAGCTGGAATCGCTAATATTTTAAACCAAAGCTTATTGCAATAAAACTCCAGAGTATTTGATTTGGCTTTGAGCCTATTAAAAACTTACATTTCACCGTAAGAACTGAGTAATGAGTGATTAAAGCCAAGTCTTTTACATATTATTGCACTCTGTCCCAATGCCGATGTCCTGTTATTCTAAATTATTGCAATCCCTCTGTAAATTTGTTGGCTGTCAATCCGTGTATGCACATCGTACTATGCACCAGACACCTGTCATATGATTGACAAGGGTACATGTGTTCTCTGATTCCCATATGCACTACATGATGTTTATATTTTTCAATATACAGGTAGTGATGATCTGAAAGATGGAACAGAGAAGGAAAAAAAGTGACACAAAGGAGTTTGTTCCAAAGCATATGTTTAATGTACAAAGTACTTTTGTTCCAGGCATATGGTACTACCCTAACTTACCCTCTAGCTTAGTACTGTATAACTTTCTAAGCTTTCAATCATGAAAGGTATTTGATTTAACGATTTAATCTTGGACATCGTCATCACTGAATCTTGCCTGTTTCTTGGAGAACCATCTCAACATCTCGACCTGTTGAGTCTTCGGAGTTCGGACTATGGGCAAGGAAGTAAGCAGCTGGGCATTGATGCTATCCAGCTCATTCATGCCACAGTAGTTAACCAGCAACAGGTCAGTACTCACTCAGTACTCCCTACTGCTTTACCTTTGTTGCTAGTAGCATCTTTTATTTTATCTGTCCGGAGGCCGTTTGCTTGTTCTGAAAGTCTTGAGAGAGCAACTGGCAGAATGTTCACACAGTGGCCCACGTCCCCACACTTAGCTACCAAACTCTAAAATGTGCTGTCCATGACTAGATTATGGGTTTGTTTATATTATATGATTTCATGGACCACACCTGCTAAGAGTTCAGACAAAAAAACTTTAGAATGGGTAGCAGAAAAAACACTTGCATGTTGCCTCATTAAGGTATACGTATGAAAAAAAAACTCCAGAAATTCTGTCTGGAATGTATGAAGTACAACGAGGAGGCGCGACCTTGGAAAGAATTTCATTCTGGGGGCACGCTCAGGTCCCATCTATTCTGTCTGCAGATTCTGTAGCGAAGAGAGTGTCCTTCCCTGGTTCCTGGACAGCCGAAAAGGAGCTTTTTCATAGGACTAGTCTTGCTCTTGTTCTCTCACACTACATGCACAAACAGTTTTTTTTATAGGAAAAACAAATATAGCGTTCTCAAATACTACTGCAGAAAGATAGGACAGATATCCGGGGAGCCGAGAAGAGCAGCCAGTTCTGGTCGCCCTAAACAAATCGTTAAACATCGATTACAATATTCTACTACTGCGTTTCCGCCAGTGGATTGGCGATGGACACACGTGCGGTTATTATCTAAATCGCTATCAGCTCTCGAGCAAATCATCTCCTACCGAGATTAGTGAGCAAGTACGCTAGCCTATGGTAGGACTCTGATTTGCCCGTAGGCCTCTTCTGGCGCCTGTCCTATGGGCCCACCACTGCGTCCCCCGCCTAACTTCGATGCTCCCCGGCGCTTCGCTGGATGGGACCGGTCCACGGTGCGGCACGAATAGTGCCGGGCTGCTTGACATTCGTGGGCCCGTCATCTGTCAACACACCTGGCACTGACGATGTAGACCCGGTGTAGGAGTCTCTGCCGCCGCTTTGCATTTCCTGGCATGTTTGCCCGCAGCCCCTCACAAATGCTGGATTTTAGCACAGCAGCGATTTGATGCTTGGCACTGGCATCATTTTGGTTTATTAATTATGACAACGGCACAATGCGCACTTGACAACTTGACATTCCTTGCAAGTGAGTTTTAAAACTGTACCAACACTACATTATACAGGATCAATAGAGGCCTAACAAATATTTTGGAATGCTTTAATTCCTCAATTGGCTTATCTTATTTCTTCATGTCTCGTCTCTCTATTTCAATGTTTGCCTTAACCATTCATGTTCTCTGTAGCATTGTTTTCACTCTTTGATCATACATGTATTACAGCATGTATTACAGGTTCTAACACCCACATAAAGGCATATTGTTGTTCTTACCTTCTCAAACTAAGAAGTACAGAGAAATGGAAGCTCCAATGTTGCTATGGCTCCATCCAATACATAAAAGCTCTCCTTTTTGCAGAGAGTTTTATAGAAGCTGATTTTGCTACGCATTCTCATTACCGTTCAATTAATCCTCTAAGGCTTTGTTTCAAAAGCGGTACTTTTTCCATGCCAGGAAGTGAACAGTTTCCTTTACTGAAAAAGGCTGGTAGTAGGACACTAGCATCCAGTTTCTGTAACACACAGGGTGTCATATGCAAGAAAAGCGCTGAGCTGAGAAGTGAGAACACACTCGTCTCGGGCCCCTTTGCCAGCTTGTATCTTTCAATTTCTTACGTATTTTTCCGTTGAAAAAGAAAAACCTTTGGTTTTACACCTCATCACCGCCCCGTCCCCCACACACAAAGGCGACGCAAGTAGCTTTGCTTTTCCCTGCTCGCCCTCGCTGTTTCTCCATCCCGTTCCTCCACAATTTCCCTCGGTTTATTCTGCTTTGCCTTTTCCAAATCGCCGCTTTCCTCGTGCGCGTGTCGATTCCGTCGTGTCCGCCGCCGGCTCCGAGGCGGTCGGATGTGGCCGAGCTGACCGGAGAGGAACACCTCGCCTGCCATGGCTCCGCCGCGGCGGGTCTACGAGACATGGAAAGGGAACAATGTAAAGATCCTGCCTTCCCTCACCTCTGCCCCGTATCTGGAGTTGCTCTGATGGGTTCTTTATTTGGAAATTCCGCTTCTTGCTGTATCTTTTGGTAGACATGGTGTCTGGTAATCTGTACTGCGTCAATGTATGCTCTACTGTTCTTGGAGCTCGAGGCATGAACAGTACATCGCTTCGGATGCCCTTGCTATCATGTCACGTGCTGTGTATGTGGAATTGCCCGTGTGCCTGCATTCTGACGTGTTTAGCTTGCTGTCTGCAGAAATTCTTTTGTGGTGGGAGGCTGATATTCGGACCTGACGCCAAGTCCCTCATCCTCTCTGTCTCTCTCATCGTAATACCGGTGGTGGTCTTCTGCGTGTTTGTCGCGCGACATCTCCGTCACCACTTCTCGGCTTACAATGCAGGATATGCAATTCCTGCAGTAGCAGTTGTGTTTATGATCTATGTAAGTGCATTTTGCTGGTTCCTGCAGGTAGTAGCCACTGACTAAAAGGGGATCAGATTCAACTGAACAAGGGCGTTTGTTTCGTGTTGTGTACATTGTAGGTGCTTGTATTGCTCTTGATTACCTCAGCTCAGGATCCAGGGATTGTACCTCGTGCATTGCATCCACCAGAGGAAGAGTTTACATATGGGAATTCATTATCCGGAGCCACACCAGGGAGGCTGCAATTTCCCCGTGTAAAGGAAGTAATGGTTAACGGGATGCTTGTGAAAGTAAAGTACTGCGATACCTGTATGATTTATCGGCCTCCCGGTGTTCTCATTGTTCAATATGCAATAATTGCGTAGAGCGTTTTGATCATCACTGCCCATGGGTTGGACAGTGCATTGGACAGGTACACAATCTTCTTTACACTGAAAGTTATCACAGCTTGTAATTTAATATTTCAATAAATTCATTGAACCATGTCTGTTAATTCCATACTTCTACCGGAAACAAGCATGCTACTTTCATACACTGTGTTTTATTTGTTTACTTGAAAGACTACACACATAAGACAAGTTAGAACGTTTATTGTCCACTTAAAGCTTAGCTACACTCAAGACCTTGGAAAAGACAAGGCATGATACTTTCACATACTTAGGCTGCTTGAAAGACTAGTTCAGCTTTGAGCCAGCCGACAATAACAAAATTGGAACAGAGGAGTACATGAGACCAACTACATGATATTTGTAGTTACTTTTTAAAAGTATTAGTTTCGTTGTTTTGAGAAATGCATTCCACAGATATTGCTTAAGAATTTATTTGATTCACATTGTTATACGGTGTAACATTAGTCAGCCTGCTTTTAGTTAAGGGAATTCCAAATGCTGTAAGGAACAAAAAGTTCAAATGCTGTAGTAATTATTTAGTAAGTTACTGATGTTTGTAGTACATTCCATATAAATTTATATGGTAGGTTAAAGATGCAGTGTGATGTAATGCCCCCATTCAGTGCACTTATATCTCTTTAAATTTTCGATCGGATGAATGTTATGAAATTGAATGTGGCATTCCATAGTGTCTCCTTTTGTGCTCGAAGACCAGTAGAAAGACAAGATAGGTTATCAAACAGCAGTCATACCAGTATAGGTTGGTTAATTAGCTGGTACAATTTTGACCTGGTTAACACAGTTTTTGGTGTTATCTGATGCAAACCTTTTGTTGTTAACTAAACACCATTTAATCGACATGTTTCTAAATCAATCATTATTTGCTCAATATAGGCCGTGATTCTGTTTGTTAGTTGGAATTGGAGTTGGCCTTTTTCCATCCGAACCAGTTTCGCACATCACACGCATACTGATTCGTTTCACACATGCATAACTGATCAGTTTCACATCATAGGAACACACATTATATTAAGTGACTGTAATCCTGCTCGAATCTACGTGTAACTAGATCAACTGCATGATGTATCTCATTTAGGTTTGTAAAGAACAAAGTGTTCTGTACTTTCTTTCATGTTTATGTAGGAATTTGATATTATGTTGATCTTTTCTTCCTTTTTGTGTCCTGATCTTTATTTGCTTACTTTTACATTGTGCAGCGCAATTATCGGTTCTTTTTCCTGTTTGTTTCTTCCTCGACTCTTCTCTGCATTTATGTATTTGCAATGTCAGCATTCTACATCAAAGTTCTCATGGACGAGGGTTATCCAACAGTATGGAAGGCCCTGAAACACTCCCCAGCTTCTTGGGCGCTTCTGATATATTGTTTCATAGCTCTTTGGTTTGTTGGTGGACTTACTGGATTCCATTTGTATCTCATTAGTACCAACCAGGTTAGTTTGTTGATAAAAGATTTCATAATCCATCCTTTTTTCCCTCCACCAGGCTGTTTCACTCATGAATGCAAGTTCTTTTGATGTATTTGTTCAACAAGTCAAATATCAACCAAAATGTGCTGTTACATTCATTGACATTAAATTACGATATAGATTTGTGAATTGTGATGCCTAAAAGTGAGATGGTTCATATCCTACAGCAAACAAGCTTCGCTATAGCTATTATTTTTGTGTTTCTTCATGGACAAAAATGAAAAAGAAATTCAGTTTAATGAATTTACCAAACAAATTTTTAGGCACACTTAGTTTTAAGTATGCTTTACCATTTGATATTTATAAACTTATCAAGACTCACTGTATAATGTACAGAACGACATGCACAGCTCTATTTATATATTTATTTTGCGATGTAACTTGAATTTGGTTGGATTATAGGCTCAATATTTATATCCTCTCTAAAAAAGCTTTAATATCTATAACTATAGGAAAAGGATTTTTATCATTGTTCAAACTTCGATGATATATCTATGAAAATGAACTAGTGGCGCTAACATTTCTGCTCTGGTGCTTCTATTTTGTAGACCACATATGAGAATTTTCGATACAGATCAGACAACAGGCCTAATATCTATGATCAAGGATGTTTAAATAACTTCCTAGAAGTCTTCTGTAGTAAGACTAAACCTTCCAAACACAAGTTTCGGGCCTATGCACAAGAGGATGTGCGGCCTCCAACAGTTAACTTTGGTCGAGTTGCAGAAGAAGAACCAGTTGGTGGTCCTAGGTCAAAGGTAGAAGACGATCTTGAAATTGGTAGTGATCTCTTGAAGATTTCTCAGCGGCGCAATTATGAGGACGTTGATGTTGAAATGGGAGGTCGTTGCAGCAATGATTTGGAAGGCATAGCTACACAGATTCCTGCAGTTGGAAGTGATGTGCGTGTTCGACATTCGAGCTGGGATCGGAGAAGTGGGAACTGGGACATGTCATCAGATGTACTTACAAGAAGTGCATCAGATGTGATTCGAAGTAGTGTATTGGGCACCGAGGCTGCACCTCCGTCTTGAACAGAAACTAATTAGTCAATTGTGCATTAATAGCATGCATCAGCGTTTTGGATAGCAAGACTGTTAAACTCATGAGGGCATAGCCAAAGATCAAGGAAGAAAAATCCCCATCATGCATTTGACTTTGACTGCCATGACATTTTTTCGATCATTGAAATGTAGAACAATTGTTTAGTCAAAAAATGGTGCTATTGGTTTCGTATATTCATGATTTTGAGCTACTAATTCACTTTTACGCAACGTTATCTATGCGGTCCATTCTGTAAATTAATTGCTGCTGCTCAATTCTCATTCTCAAACTAGTATTCTTTAAAAATGTTCAGTCCACATCTCAACTAGCCTTTTCATCATCATGCGCCTTCCAAATTGTTCAGCAATCCAATTGGATGTATGCCCAGTTAGGCCTCACAAAACTCTGTGATTCCACTGAGTTCAATCCTGAACTCATCATCCAATCAGTTCAAAGCATGCAACAAGAAGCTGTCATCATCCCTTTGTTTGCAAGCATGACTAGTCATTTGTTTCTTTCCGGAATTGACTTTTTGAAGGTTGATATTTGTCTTGTTTGCAATGGGAACTCGTTTTGAGGAGCATCTTTCTATTGGCTTCTGTATTCTGACTACGGCAAAAGGACATGTACTGTTGGACCAGACCAGAGCATGAAGCCTGGTGACAGGGACAAACGGGAAGACCTCAGAATCGCCAGGTCCATGTCTCGGACTAGACCAGAGCTTGAGGCTAGTAGGAAAATGCATGGCTTTTTCAGGGTTGTTTTCATTGAGTTCTTGAGAGGTTGAAAAAATTTATACTGGGAAGCTGGTCCTTTCAATCATTTGCATTCCAGTTGCAGTATGTTCTGAAAGTGACTGCCACTTGCTTGCTAGTTTTGAAGCGCCTATGCGAAGTCCACTCGAGAGTGGAGTAGAATCGTTGACGTAATTAAAAATAATCCATGCGCTGTACCCCCAAGAAACAAGCAGACACACACACAATTTTGTTGTGTTGCTAATATGTCACATTCCTAACCAACTTCTTAGTACTACAACCATTTTCAAGTTTCAACTGCTAAGAATCTTGCGGCAGGGAGGATACCACATTCCTTTTTCAACTTTCTTAACGCGCTTTTTTGCTTCATGCTGACTCCTGGCCAAACTCTTTTCTTTCTTAAAAAATAAAAAATGAACCCCGAATATAACATTGTTAGTGACGATTCCATGAAAGCAACCTTGTTCAGTGACCAAGACCTCACTGCACTATCCACTTCGTCCATAGCTCGTTGTCGATTTCGCGTAAATTCCGTTCCGTGCGATTCCACGTCGGAGGCCCAGAAAACACCAGCAGCAAAGGAGGAACGTCGTCGCAACTCGTTTGACCGGAAGACATTTTTGTCCTGGTTTGCGTTGTGCATGGAACGTAGCAATGCCGTTATTATCCATTCGAGCCCTGACATTGTAGCTGATGTGGTTTGAATGACAAGCTGGCGTTGAATGTGACCGGACTCCTGTGCCAACGGCGGCGCTACAGCAGTTTGACGTCCACGCTACCTTCAAAAACTGTTTAACTCGTTTTGCCTGACGGGTTAGTGGATTGTAAAACATTTGAATCTTTCAGATTTTTTTTTGCCGGTGTTTGTTTGGGTTCAGCGAAACCTTCTTTACCCAGTTGTCAAAATTTTACTCGAGTCCCCCGCACCGTCCGTGTACTGTTCATACCAACATTCCATCGTTGTTGCCTTGTCTTGGCTCATACACGGGGTCAGTTTCGACATGTCATAGGGAAAATCCTGATAGGAGCTCTATTGTATTCAGCTTTGCAGCTCAAATGATGTATGTTTGTAATTAAGAGAAAGTCTCCCTTCACGCATTCTATTTTCACTGATTAATAAATACTATCTCTGTCCAAAAATATAAGCATCATCTTGATCACTCATCTTATTCAAATTTTTTGTTAAAATATTTTTTTATAATTTGTTTTATCATCGGCTATATTATAAGTATCAATTAGTAATTTTTATTTTTATAAATGTTATGAATAAGACGAATGGTCAAACACCATAGTTGAAAATCAACAAATAATTATATTCTTAGATGGAGGGAGTACGAATACACCCTTAAAAAAACATGCATTCCTATTTTTGATAGGACCAGTGCAATCTCTTCCTCGTGTGTTTCTTTCCTCACGACTTGGCGTCTACAGTACTACTCCTGTGATTTGGTTAGGGAAAAAAAGTATTTTCTTTACCAATGTCTTTAAAGATGGCATTTTCCTTACCACTATTCCTGCATTTTCGTGTGTTCAAATAGGGCTTAAGAAATTTGTACTTTTTAAGAGAATAAATTTGTATTTGTGCTGTTATCTGGTCCATAATTTTTTTGGCTACCGTTTTAATATTCAGAAATGTACATGAATATTTTATTATAGAAATTTAGTACCCTCTTGCCGCTCTCCCTTGTCCTATACTTCCTTGCCCGGCCCTTGCTTGTGACTAAATAATTCTGCTATATGTACAAGTATTTAGTTTTAAATTGAAAAAAAGTAGTCAAAAGCTTAATTTAGGTAGCGTGAAAAGCGAGACAATGATCGATGTTTTGTCACGGAATATCTTCTGGAAACTCTGATGCAAGAGAAAGCATGGCATATGTAGGATATCGCGAAGTAGATTGATGTTCTATTATGAACTGCACATACGAACACTCTCCTGTAATGTTTGATGTTTCCATGAATGGGCCCCTCACATTGCAGGCCTATTGACATGGACGATGTGTGCAAGTTCCCCTGACATGCCAATCAGGCAAAGCAAGTTTCCTGACAATGCACGCTCCCATTGAAAAGAAAAGAGACAATGCGCGCTCACTCGCTTAGAGTGTAAGCAGGGACTACTATCGTCAAAAAAGGAATGTAAATGCAGACTTTTTCGTTTTAATCTACATATATTTGTCGGTGATAAAACCCTCCAATTAGGAAGTTTGAACTGTTGCTTCAAAGGTTTTGACTCCAGAAAGGCGCACGCCACAACCTACTTTTTCAAACAATAGCAAGCTTGCCTCCCTTCTCATGATGCCCTCAGCCCTGTGATAAAAAAGGATCTGGCTTTTGCCGTGCGTTCAGCAACGCTTCTTGCCTCGTCTTTCCAAGACAAGCTTTGCGGACCTGTTAATTTTTTACAAGATCAAATGTTCTGATTTAGTTAATTAATACTGCAGACAAAACCAGCAGCCTGAAAACCTAACAGAGACGTGTGAACCCGACCCGTGATGCGATTTCAACTCCACGCTCATGCATGCCTTCCTGGCCCTAGTAATCATGCTCTGAGATGGAATGTCGCTTTTGTTTCGTTTTCCTTTGTGTCCTCCAGTTTTCAATTAGCTCCCGTACGAATCGATCTAGAAGTTCGAACAGGATTAATTCAGGCCTGACGAAATGTGGATGGATTCGCAGCGCTTTGCGTGCATGCCTGGCCTCCTCGAGCTAAGAAACTTGACCTCGTCGATCAGATTTGCCGATCCCGATCCCCACGCACTTTGCAGCAAATTGTGCAGTCCTCTAACCAGATGAAGTTTAATTAAATATCATTACTTCTTCATGCTTATGCAAAGTTCATACTCGCCGTCAAAGTATTGAATTCGATTTGGAGCACGGGAATTTGACGGTGTTCGATTGCATTCTTGCAGAGAGGACCAACACCGCATCTGTTTATTTATTTATTCTGACGAAGAGGAAAAAAAATTGTATTCGTAATGTGTGTTTGATACGGCATGTCTGTTGTTGGGTTAGCCTGAACGTCAGAGCGCACGCGCGCGCCCACGCCGTTTTCCCTGTTTTTTTTATAATCAGACACTGGAACTGTTGTAATCTCAGATTACAAGTGTAGAGCAGAGTGCAGCGTCCGTTGACCATACACTAGCTGTCTAGCTCTAGTATAGTCAGTAAGTAGTCTAGTGCCGGCCATGCGGATGTGAATTATACTGGTACCAGCGTTTAACACTGCTTACATTTATTTTGCTTATAATGTTGATTTTTTTCTGTTAATATTACTTATTCTGTTCAGTTGAGTAAAACTGTTTATATTTATTTATCAAAACTGCTTGTTTTTACCTATGAACACCAGAACATACAGTTTCTCTGGTTTGTCAAGAGTGTTTATGGGTAAGCATTTTTGCAATTCTAGCAATCTAAGATATTTATTGAACGTAAGTGCTTCCAATAAGCAGTGCCAACAATGGCATCCTAATGTTGCAAGAAGCAAAAGCATTATAAAAATACGGTGCACACACACTTGTTAACATTTTTCAGCTTTTCTTTAATTTGATTGGATCGCCAGTCAAGGGTTGACTACACATGTTTTTAAAAAGAAGAAACAAGCGTATACGTTGGGGAGAGAGACACACGCGTAGCGCTGCTGTACAAAGAAAAAGTATACTCTGGATCTATTTGCGTTGATTAAAGAAGTAACCCTTTCGGTGCTTAATTATAAATTATACTAGTATACTAGTACTGTGCATGCAACAGGAAGTATGATCCAGTTCCAGACTACCGCCGAGATGCCACGTCAGACCACAAACAGCGCCGTACGTTGACCTGGGATCAACGCTGGGACACGCTGCCTGTGCCTGCATACCGAGCTCGAAGACGCCGAGGTGGCCTTTTCTGCCCGTGGAAACGCAACTCGCTGGAGTTTTTGCGTGCCGGGGACGTACTACCCAGGTGCCCCACCAGCAACAGGAGGTACATTGGCTTTCGCCATGCAATGCTTACTTGGACGAACATTTACGGCTGAAAATAATTGTCGGTCACATTTTTTTTGTGCGAGGAATTCTCGGTTAGATTATTCGTGCTAAACGAGGGATGTATCAGGGAATGTGTCTTCTTCCTCGTGTTTGTTTTCGAAACTCAGAGCAGACTAGCAGAGATCGAATGGCACATGTGCGAGAGAACGTTTGCCCGATCGATCGAGCGGTGAGCTCCAGAGCTCATATGCCAGAGGCATGCGTGCCGACTGAACTGATTTCCGGGCGCGTGCATGGACCATGTCGGTCGTGTCGTCGTAGCGAGCCTGAGAGGTGCACGCCGGCACCGGCTCTTGCTCTGTTTCTAGAAGACGTTCTAGTGGTGAAGGCAGGTTATTCCTCTATCCACGTTTTTTTCCCGAAAAAGCGCTGTCATTCCTTTCGTTAATAATGAAATAGAGGGAAACCCAAAGGTAAGAGATTCAAATTAGAACTTGCCTGGCCACGTTCGTGGTCCTCGTTTCAGCTTCTCCTTCGTCCTTGCCTGACCAAGCATCCTTTATAATTACTCCCTCCGTTTTTTTATTTGATGACGTTCCGACAGCTTGACTAGTTATTTTCTAGTTTATTCTTTGTGCCCCAACGTTAACATTTTATCGAAGGAGGAGTATACTAATATATGGAGCATTTGAACACAAGCCAGATTAGGAAAAAAAACTTGGAATTTTGCAGAAATTTCGTAGGAAGCACACAGTCTAGGGACATACCACGTGGCGAGTATTTTGTACGTACTACTAGGGGCATCCAATGCAAAGGTTTGACGCGCGGTGATTAATAATTAGGAACGGATAGAGCACTTGATTTGACCTAGGTTGACTGACCCATGTCGGCACAACGCAAATTGGTGTCTTGATGCTTGTAGGGGGCGTAGTACTTGTACACTCGCTAATCGTCGCATCCGGATACATGCATGCGAACCCCTTGGGCAAGGTAGCCATCACGCTTTGACTCTCACAATAAGACAGTATTGGCAACAAGCAGCCATGCTGTAGCTGTATGATTACTAGCGAAAACCTCCAAATTAAACTCGATCGCCCGGTGGTGGACCTAATTAGGTCGACAATCAATGTCATTTCTTCTCTAGTCGTAGAGGCGGGGGCCGCCGGCGGGTACGTTCAAGTTCGACCAAGATCCGATCGACGTACAGAGAGGCAGCTTATTTATTTATTTATTTTCTTTCTCGTTATAGGCAGCGGCAGTCAGCGGGAAGACTCGGTCCAATCTGAACCCCACCTTTTCCCGGCGGCGGCGAAGAGGCGAGAGACGGCGGCACGACGCCGAGCACATGTTCTCCCTCTCGCCTCGTAGGTCTCTCTGAAGTCTGTACACAAGTTTCAGTCGCATGTACATGTCCACCGCATCTATATCTATCTATCTATCTATATATATATAGTAGCAGCTGGCTAGTCCTCCTCGTGCCACGAACGGAATCGACGTGTCTTTGAATCCCATCGTGTCTTCTTCGTCTATTCAAAGTCTCCTCACGTCGTCGTACGTGCGTGCCGTCTATAGCTGTTAGCCAGACCTTGCATTCGAGATCGATCGATCGCGCAGCCCGGTGACGGCGACCGTGCGTGTGTCGTGTGTGCGCGGCCCGGAGAGAGAGAGAGATGGCTGGAGGATGGTGGTGGACGCCGGCGGCGGAGGAGGATGACGGCGCCGCGCCGAGCTCGCCGCCGGTGCTGTCCGGGGAGTACCAGGCGCTGGAGATGTCCACGATGGTGTCGGCGCTGGCCCACGTCGTCGCCGGCGGCGACGACGACGACCCGGCGGCGGCAATGTCCGGCGGGTACGCGCACGGAAGCTACCACTACCCGGCTGCTTCCGCACCGACACCCGAGTTCGCAGCAGGTGAGCGCGCAGCATGCACCATTATTCTATTTCCAGAGATCGTTAGCATTAAGTTGCTGGTTACCAAGCCACTGATGAGGAACACAACCCCAACAAAAAAAACAACACCACCTTGGCGTGACGTGGCGCTTTACGCTTTTTTAGTTGATGAGGTTTCTTCTCGCAACGGTTTCGTGTTTTGCATGTGTTACTCATGCAGCCAAGAATCTAAGGTTGGTGGATTTGGTGGTGCCACGCACACAGAAGCAATTTTTGTTTCATAAGATTTGATGCGAGGATGCTTTCCTTGCGAAAGGAGGAATGCTACCTACGCCATGAACTACACGCCGTCCGGAAGCCCACGTGTTGATTCATGATTAATTACTCGGTTAGATTTTTATTTATAACAAAAAGGACCAGGCAATGCCGAACTTTTTAACAAGTGTTTATAGACTCTTTGATTTTAGGGATGAAGCAGAAAATAAAGTAAGTTATAGGACAGCTTAGAACTTGCTGCGTAGCGCGCGGAGGTGCCGAATCAGAATACAATTAATACCTAAACGTCGATTTGACTGGAACGAGAAGCCAAACCATTTTGCCGTTATCTGGAGATGCGATGCGACATTATTACGAACTAGGTCGATACCATGTGTGCACAACATGCATGCGAATGAGGCTGTGCATGTAGATATCACACACAAGAAAGATTAGGCAAGCCTAACCCTCTTCCAACTCCCACCAAACTAATAATCCACTAGAGTCCAGAGATATCTCATTTACTGTGCTAGTGCAGCTCAAGAAAGATACTTGCAATACGTAGGAACTCGCAAGTGTCTCGCGAACTGTATTAGTAGCATACTCCCTCCCGTCGTTAGGAGAATAGAACTGAAAAACTAAGTCGGCTATCCGGACGACAAGAATTCAAAAATGGAGGGAGTATATCGTTTCTACTACAAATATATACTTCCACCGTTTTCTGATATATAAGGCTCGTCATCTAAAAATTAAACTTTATTGCAATAACCTTGTGTGGGACTATTCATCTTTTTAGAAAAAGTTGTGCATTAGTTTATATTTGGTATACTGAGTTTATAGCCGCCGATTAGTTATACCCTCGGACGTACGATAGGAGGCTAGAGTATGCAACTGGTAGGTATATAGTATACGGATATGCACGTATTGAATACCATTCACAACCAAAATACGACCCGGCCTGATGGCTCCAGAGTCCAAACAAAGCAGAAGTCAAATGTCACGCACTATATATCCATGACCATGACCTTACAAGAGCATACGAACCGTACTCACCTATCGCCGATCGACGCCACATACACAGGGGATCGTCACGACGTGCAGCGAGGAGCGGCGGCGGCGGCCATGGACGAGCACCAGTCTTCCCCACGGCCGCGAGCGGCGGCGACGGCGGGCGGCGGTACCGCGGCGTGCGGCAGCGGCCGTGGGGCAAGTGGGCGGCGGAGATCCGCGACCCGCACAAGGCGGCGCGCGTGTGGCTGGGCACGTTCGAGACCGCCGAGGCGGCGGCGCGCGCCTACGACGAGGCGGCGCTCCGGTTCCGCGGCAGCCGCGCCAAGCTCAACTTCCCCGAGGACGCGCGCCTCACTCCGGTCGCCGCCGCCACCGCGGTCACGCCGTCGCCCGCCCCGTCGGCGGCGGCGGCGGCGTACCCGACCAGCAGCGCGGTCTCCGAGTACCTGCAGTACCAGATGCTGCTGCAGGGCGGCGGCCACGGAGGCTTTCCTCATCATCAGTACTACGGCGACGGCGGCGCCATGAGCAGTTCGTCGGGCTCGTACTCGTTCCCGGCCTCCTCTGTCACCGTGGCCTCCGTGCCGTCCTCGTCGTCCTCTGCTTCTGGCTACGGGGGCGACGCGGCGCAGTGGAGCTGGCCGGCGGAGAGCGCGTGGAGCTACCCGGCGACGACGGGTTCCTGGTCCGGTTCCAGCAGCTACTATCCGCCGCCATCCCAATAGCCCACGTTCGTCGTCGTTCGGTACTTACTGTACTTGCACGATCTTCTTCCTTTTCTCCTGTTTCATCTAAAGAAACCTTCAAAAGCTAGTAGCAAAGAGTTGGTTGTGAGCCGGCCAGAAAACCATTTCGTTCGACTTGTGTATCCGTGCAAGAATCCAAACAAGGTTGCACGATGATGTTTCCCTTCTTCCCTCGGTGGTGTTCATCTTGTATTAGCCATGCAATTAGGGTGGTTTTGGTTGCAACTTAATGGAAAAGGCACGTGATAAATAACTTTCTTATTAGAATACTTTGTTCGTGAGGCATGTGGTGCTTATTTTGTGAACCGGTTGGACAAAGCCAGTAATTTGGACGGGATCACTTTTGATGGCCATGGCTTCTCCCATCAAATAATTCCTGCAGTTTTGATCGAAATTTCTATTCTGTTATAGGAATTAATGCAAAGTAAGTAGGGTGCTTCTCATACGACACTTTAGTTAAATGATTTTAATTGAAAGATTTCGACATGCTTAATTGGTTTTGCTTACTTCCCTCAAAAAATTGGTTTTGTTTGAGAAAAACATTTCACTCTGTCAAACATTGAAATTGAACTTTTAATGACAGTTTAATTTGAGAGAAAACATTATCATCGTCCTTTTATGATTGTGATACCATTCAAGATTAATCTAACCAAAGAAGATATTCGTGCCTTACAAATAAAAGATACAGGACATACTAGAGATTACAAAGTGATTTTCGAATCCTAACCAAAATATATTATCCACGCATATACGAACGTGCCATATTCTGAAGGTTGTTAATAACACAAAAAAGAGATATACACATAATTAAAACATGTGCATGTGCTATCCAACAATGTAGCTATACATACACCACATAAATATTGTGCAATCAAGCATCATGCAAGGACAACTACAATATATATTGTTCCACTAATGAATATATATAGGACAACTACAATGTATATTGTTCCACTGATGAATATATATAGGTAGCGGTCCATGTGTGTAAATTTTAGTTATTAGTTTATTACCAGAATCACAATATGTATGGCATAATGTATAGCCCACGATGATGCTCACATGTTGCAGAATGCATGAGGTGCGAACCATCGCGTGAACAGAGAGAACAAAGAGAAGATAATTAATTATGGATGACTTTTGTCATCAATACTACAAAAACTACTTGTGCCGCGAACATGGATTTGTGGAAGTGAAGGATAGGGAATAGGCTCGTATTTTCCTTGCTGCTTATGAAATGTTTTCTTTTCTTCACTATATTGCAAGTATCTCTACCATTCAACGGTAGGTCTGTATAGCTACTACTCCTATGCAAATAGGCAAATAGCAATGAGTTCGCGACGCTGACTCCATGCTGTAGACAAAGGGGCATACCGAGATAACCTCTGGGTGATGATACATATCCTTCAGGTTGGCGAACCAATGAGAAAAATCAGTTGTGTGTAATCCCCACAATTCTACCACGTTTGCAACCCCTTGCATTCAGGAATTTTTTTAAAAAAATAATCCAAAAAAATCTAAAATTTAAAAAAAAAACTGACCCAAACTAAATTTTCAGGATCTAGACGTTTTTATCACGCCGGATCATATGGCGTGATTAATGAAGGAATCACGCCATATGATCCGGCGTGATTGGGTGACACGTCAGCGTGAACCGCCACGTCGGTTGTCGCTGCGGACCCGGGTTGACTGAATCACGCCGGATAGATTGGCGTGATTGCCTCCCAATCACGCCAAGTAGATTGGCGTGATTGAGTCGCGTCTTAACCGCGCGGAGGCCTCTTCTTCCTCCCTCTCCTCCATTCTATCTTCTCCATCCGCGAACCAGAGCCGCCTCCGCCGCCGCCCGCACGCCGCCGGCCGGTTTTCGGCCCTCCCCGCAGCCCATTTCGCCGGATTTCTTGGGGGACCCCCTGCAAGGTATCTCAACCATCTCCACCGCGTAGATTTTGTTTTAATGGTGATTTTGCTTAGGTTTAGAGTAGCTAGGGTTTGTAGGTGTAGATGTTTTTGGACGAGTAGAGAGGAATGGCATGGTCGGCATCGATAGATGGATAGATTGTAATGTTTTATTGACGTGTAGGTTTGGTTGCATGTCTCGTTTCATTTAGTTGTTTTAGGTTAGATATGAATATTGATATTTGTTAGTGTTTTGGGTAGAAATAGTATTAATGTGTTATATTTATTGTAGATAAATAGAATAGTTCGTTTGTTTCATGGTGGGACTATTGATGGAAACGGTGAGATGGCTGGCATGTTGCAAGAATTGAGCACATTTGAGAAACCACCAAGTTTTATAGAATTGTTTGATCGTGCTCGGTCAATCATGGATGGATGTGTGTCTCGTTAGTTTACGTGGCCGTTTTGATGCCGGTGGAGGTGGACGAGCACATTGGGTGGTTATGAATTTGGGTAGTGAGCACGATTGGGGCTTATACAAGGAATGTTTGAAGGATGCCCGGGTTAAATGTGCTTGAGGTGATAGTTGATGTGGTAGGGAATGTGGATGAAACGGACACCGTAACCCACCCGTTGACTCGAACGTGAATTCACAAGTGGATGAAGGTGTTGAGACACCGACTCAAGAAGTAAGAGTGAATGTGGAAAATAACAGCTATGGTGGAGATGTGGCTACATTTGACTTGGCAGGTGGTTACAAATGATTTTTGTGATGACACGTTCGAAGAAGAGGAACGCGAGTTGGAGGAGGAAAGGAATGTGGAACAAGAGGTTCGCTCATTGTCGGATTCAGATGGTGAAGATGAGGAACTCGAGATGCACGCAACGAACGATGATAGCCGAGCAAGTAGTGATTTTGGTGGTTTTGGAGCAGACGGTTCAGGTGACCATGTTGAAGTGCCGGTGGATAATGATGCAAGAGTGGGTAGTGAACCCGTTAGTTTTAACGGTGAAGTGGAGATAGATTGGAGAAAATATTATAGTGAGGAAGAGTTGCGTGCATTAAGGGATATGAATGTTGAATTGCCTACGGTGCCTAATCACCATGATCTCCGTCATACCGAGTTTGCTAAATGTGACAACGGTTTTGCGTCGAGAGATAGACCGGCAAATAGTCGGCACCCTATGATTAGAAAGGGTCGGATATTTGATAGTATGGCAGATTTAAAACACTTCTTTGAGGATTATGCGGTCCGACACCATAGGCCTTACTACGTGATTAATTCCAATCGATCCGAGAGGTATCATATCAAGTGTCAACGAGCCGGATGTCCTTGGGGTGTATGGGCCGGAGTAGTGAAAAATAGCGGGGACGTTGGAAGGTGACAAATGTTAGGCAACCTCACACATGTGGAATGGTAGATGTATCACATGTGCATTCACAATGCACCGCAAGATATCTTGGTCTCCGTGTTGCTCCAATGCTATGGGCTGACTCACGTGTCACGGTTGCAGCTCTAATTGAGGCTATCCATGGTTTCACCGGTTACCGTGTAAAATATGGTAAGGCATGGAGGGCAAAGCAATACGCAATGGCTCAACCGTGGGGAGACTGGAAGGACTCTTATAGCAAAGTGCCAAAGTTGCTTAATGCTATTTCCCATTACAATCCCGGCACTAAGTATTTTATTGATACTTGTGGAAAAGCCGGGGCCGAGGGCCCTTGCCTTAGCCGGGTGTTTTGGTGTTTCTCGCAATGTGTAGTCCTGCGGTCCATACGTACTCGCCTCTTGCAGGAATTTTTCTCTTCCAGGAAATGTCTCCCAATTGCACTTCCGGTTAGCCTCGAGTTCACACGGATAATTCAAATAATTAGCACCGAATTCATATCACATCGAGTAAATTCTTCAATTCACTTACTCACCCATTCGTCAACATCACCAACTCGTATCGCCACAATAGTATCCGTACCCTAACTCCGATGGCACCACACCTCGCTCTGGCTGGGACACCACATTGACAAAGTATTGTTGGCCTCTCCTCACATGGTAATGACTTCCCATATGGCACATCCTCCGACAATTCTTCAGGATATGGATATAACGCCTTTGGACCATATATCCACTCCTGAAAATCGCATCCTCTCTTGTTCTCCTATACATACCAAAATATTATCTTATCACGTAATTTTTTATAACGAACCGTAATATTTTTTGTTAAAAGCAAACTACCAACCGTGCTTGTGAATGGACAACGGAAGAACGGGGTGTATGCCAACCCCGAGGAGGCCGATGCAACTCGCCCGAACACCACACTTGCAAAACGGAGGATCATGCACACGCCTATATGAAGCATCAATTTTCTCTTGATTAGACATCAAAGGAGGATTAGGCGGCGGTGGAACCCATTTCTCGAACAAATCATAAGGCTTGCCCTCTTGGTCCCAAGGAAAATACAATATCCTCTCATCATACGCCTCCGGACCCTCAATCCATTGAAAGAAGCTGCATTGCCCTACCTATAGCAAATTTTATATTGCAAGTCACTTCAATAAGGAACCACTAATAAAATAGATCACGGATGAGTATACATATCCCATCATTTGAACAACAATAGTAAGATCGGGCGGTCATCAACGGATGTCGGGATTGCTTCACGTATGCAAGAGTGTTACATTCACATGTAGGAATAGGTAGCAAATGTGGAACCGGTGCATCCACCGAGCTTACGTTGGGATACATCTCCCACCACCTATTTCCAGACTTCACCAACATACAACACAACAAATGCAACTACTTAGTTAACTAAATTACTCTCATGACCTTAAACCTAAAGCTAAACCCTAATTATCATCCTCCCACCAAAATAATCAATAAACACTACAAATCGATGGACAAATCTATAGCCATACCTTCCAAGATTAACCTTCAGAAAAATCAACCCAAATGAGCATCAAAGATTGGAGGGGGATGAAGAATTCCTTTTTTCACGGAGAGAGACCAATGGAGTGAGAGTGTAGAGAAGTGAGGAGGAGGAAGAAGAAGGAAGGGCTTGGCCGGGTATATCTGTTGAATCACGCCAAGTAGATTGGCGTGATTGAGGAGCCAATCACGCCATATGATATGGCGTGATTGGGTCAACCCCAGTCGCCGTCGCGAACCGACGTGGCGATCCACGCCGACGTGTCACCCAATCACGCCATCCGATACGGCGTGATTGATGAACGAATCACGCCATATGATATGGCGTGATAAAAACGTCTAGATCCTGAAAATTTAGTTTGGGTCAGTCTTTTTTAAAATATTAGATTTTTTTGGATTATTTTAAAAAAAAATTCTGCATTCAGAAGAAAAAAAATAGAAAAAAAAATAGCTAACAACCCGGCCAAGACCATCCTTTGATTTTCCTCTTACCTTCGTCACTGATCCTGCTGCAGTCGCCAATACGCAAGTCTGCTTCGAACTTGCCTCCTGATTCCTCTCCTCCCAGGTCTGGCGCAGCCAGCGACCGGGCTTCGAAACCATGGACTCGAACACGACGGCTGTTTTGAAACCCAACCGACCCACGCCACCCCACACCGGGCGCCACGTACGCACGTGCCCCGCATCCCAGTGACAAGCGGGCCCCACACCGCGCCGCCCACGGTCACCGGGGGACCCAGGCGAGGGCAGTCCTGTCACTTCAGCCGCCGTGTCGCTTTCGAGCTCCGCCACCAACCGCTCCCGCAGGTACCGTTTGGTAATTTGGTCAGCTGCCGCCGTTGCAGCTGGTAGCCACCAGCGGAGCCCGGAACCACCTGCCTGCCCTTCCTTCTCCCTCCACTCCACCCCGCGAGACGCTTCCAGAAGCTTCGGGAACTTGTTGCCGTCCCATCGCCAGCTCTCAATCGCGCAATGCCGGAGGAGAAGGATTACGCGCCCGTGCCGCTCGGCCAGGCGGCGGCGGAGGCGGCCGCTGCGGCGGCCGACCCCGAGGACCCCGTCAAGTCGCCGCCGCGGCCCAGCTCGCCCGCGACGTCCACACGCAAGGTCCGGATCCGTCTCGCTATCCAACCAGCTCCTGTTACTCGACCCTAGCCGCTCGGATCTAGTAGTCGCGCCTGCGTGGCCGCGCTGTTCCAGTGCCCCGCTTCCGCTTTTGGGAGGGCAGATGGCAAAGTCTGCAATGCGTGCACTAGCAGATCTTGCACCGCGTGAAGCAGGCACACGACCTTAAATGTGGGATTGCTTTAGTTGATCCTCAGGGAAATTTTATGCAAATGTTCCTGGTTCGGAACGAGTTTTGAACTTGTAACACCTTTCCGGTGCTGTACAGAAGGAATGCATATATGAACCAGTCATATAGTCATTTTTAGAGCTGCGCTTGAGTTTCTTGAAAATCAGAATTGTTTAAACTCAACACTGGAATTTCCTCATCAGATAAATGGAGATAGAAGATTATATGTCTTGGTATTCATAGTAATTTCATTTTTAAAATTTTTTTGCTAAACCGATAGTATCTTTTTTTGCTTCATTAGTTTACTGGACTGAAAGTAATACACGAAACCTGACGGTGTTACTTTCTGTATCCAAACACTTGAATGCATCTTCTGCTCTCATCTGCTAGATGGCTTTTCAAGCAGTGGTTTCATACTTGATACACTTTACAGGCATGCTTCGCTGTCCTTCAAAGTTGGGTGTCAAGGAAGTTTATGACTGGATGGTATGTGTCACAGAGAACTAGTTATGACATTTTTCAAGGGCTGCAATGATTTTTCTATACTCATATCCTCTTTTGCCTATTTTTCAGTGTAGTTCTTTTCCCTATTGCTGTCACGTTCTTCCTCACATGGTGGTTTATTCAATTTGTTGATGGGTTCTTCAGCCCACTCTACGCAAAACTTGGCTTTGACATATTTGGTAATTGTTTGTGCTCATACCTTGTTCTCGTCATGACAGTAATTATTTGCGCTGATACCTTGTTATTTTCATGGTAATTACTATGAGTGTAGTATTCAAAATGTGCTAATTTGCATATTTAAACCTTTTTTATAAAAGTATTTGTTTACAAGACATTCCCCCCATGGCTATTATTTGGATTTCATCTACATTTAAGCTCCCAAAGGACCTACTCAGGGAAATATTGCTGGTTTCCTTAGGAATTTAGTTTGTATACTGCTTCCATTTTCTCTGTGGTGGAAAAAAAAAAACTGGCCCTGAAATTTCCTGATTGGTCACATGATGCCTTGAACCTGTGGAATACCTGATGGACATTTATGATTAGTAGAGCCCTCTTTCCTAAATTCTTTTTTTTGTTCATGACAAATGCTTGTGTCAATATTACTGTGATTGTAGTATGTGAAATGTGCTAATTTGCATATTTATTCTTTTCATATAAGTACTTTTTTTTGCAAGGAATTTTCTCCTATGGTTCTTATTTATATTCCATCTAAACAACTTGACCTGCCCTTTAGAGAAGATCTCTCACGCAGATCAGGATCAGCAAAATCCCCGAACCTCCTTTCCTCCACCCTTTCATGATGGCCATATTGCCCGTGTGAGCGTGGGTGGGCCTTAAGTTGTTTTTGGTGTAGAGTGGGACGAGGGGATCTATTACCCAGGCCATGTAAATGTGCTCCCACTGGGATTCAAACTCGGGTCTCTAGGGTGCTACTCGGAAGCCTTAGCCACTACGCTAAGAGCCCCACATTTAAGATTCAGAAGGAATGCAATATTGGCGGTTTGGTTAGGAAATTTAGCTTGTACTGCAGTGAAAAACTGGTCTTGAACTTTCCTGATTGAATACCTTATCCCTTAACCTTGAATACCTGATGAACATTCATGATTAATACTAAGTTCTCTTTCTTAAATTCATTTTTCTTGTGTTCATGGTAAATGTTTATGTCAATATTTCAGGTCTTGGATTCTTGACCTCCCTGGTATTTATACTTCTTATTGGGATATTTGTGTCATCTTGGGTGGGTTCAACTGTCTTCTGGATTGGAGAATGGTTTATAAAGAAAATGCCATTTGTGAGGCATATATATTCTGCATCCAAGCAAGTTAGTACTGCTGTTTCACCAGGTAATGTAATTCATACATGGTTTCCAGACCTGTGTTCACCAGAATGTTGACTATTGGTATCCTTCTTTTCTTTAAAGCAGTCATTTGCATACTTTTTAGGAGCTTCCTTTAATTTTGCATTGCATGCATGCCACTCCATACATCAAACTAAGCGAACTTTAAATCAGGTAAACATAATGAGTACTGAATTTCAAAAGGAACCGGACCACTCTTGGCTTTGCAATATAATTTTTGAAGCTACATGCTGTCATGGGCACTATTTTTATCTGCTTGCTTATTGACTGCCATATAAACCATGACTTCTCTCCACAACATATTTGTATGCACCATATGTATCTTTATGTAGAAGCAGACACATTATTGATGAATTAATTCTTTATTTCCAGTTTTCTTGCGGGTTCTTTCTTCAATCAAAACAGTTTCTTATAATATTTTTTTCTCTCTTTCCTTTTGACAGATCAAAATACAACAGCATTTAAGGAAGTAGCAATAATCAGCCACCCTCGTGTTGGTGAATATGCATTTGGATTTATAACATCGACTATGATTCTTCAGGTACTTTTTGCACATTTGTTATTCAGAAGCATGTATCTGATGAGTCATTCCACTATCTCTGTAGTCTCCGTTTCTGTTGATGAGATTAGCCCTGTTTAACCTATAATGATTCTAATGTGAGTCCTATATATTTTAATCAAATAGGATAGGTCTTTCTCTTGCATTACTAACCGTATAACGGTTAAAAATTGCAACTGTAGTGCCAACTTTTGTGGGATTAATTATATCTCTTTGTTACAAATAACCAAGACTCATAATTATTTGGTTATTTAAAGCACTGATGATGTTTCCTGGTGAACTCTGAGGTGATGATATTATTGCATTGCAGACCGACAAAGGTGATGACGAACTGTGTAGTGTTTATGTGCCTACCAATCATTTGTATATTGGTGACATCTTTTTGGTGAACTCTGCCGAAATTATAAGGCCCAACCTGTCCATTCGAGAAGGCATAGGTTGGTTTCTTGCTCTCTGTTTCAGCATATTCTTTTCTGCTTCTGTGCAGTGAAATGAAAAGATTCTGCATCCACCCTTAAACTTTCAAAAGATTCAGTTTAAGAGATAGTAAAGCTATTATTAGGTTGCTCCACCCTTGTATAAATTATTCAGATGTTTATGTTTCCAGTGCTAATACAGCCTTGCAGCTGGCTTATGATGGATTATTCTTTTATGATTTTGCATTTATGTTTTTTTCCAGAAATTATTGTTTCTGGAGGAATGACTATGCCACAAGTGATCACATCACTAGAACCAACACCTCATAAGAGCCAGGTCCGATTAGACAGAGTGATGACTGTATGATGCATGAAAGTCTGTCAGGTATATCCTATGCGGCAAGCAGAAGTTGAAAGTTATTTGCTTTTTCAAAGTTGGTTTGACCTTATCGTTTCACTGGAACCAACTTTATTCATTCGAATATGAATGCAGCCAAAATGTGAGAGGTGAAAATGCTATTTGCCAATGAAGTTCTGCTTGATGTCAGTAAAAACTGTTTACTGCTTGAAGGGTAGAACTGATACATTGGCTTCTTCATCGGATTGTAGGATTTCTGAGAGGCTGTCTGTAGCTACACTCCTGAAATATTAGAAGCAGTGACACGGACCACAGTATGAAGTAACAACTGTTTGTAGATTGCATCTAGTGTGCGGAGCTAGTAGAGGCAGGAACAAGGATCACAATGAAGCAACAACTGTTTGTAGACTGCATTCAGTGCAAGGAGCTCCGTTCTTAAATAGTATCCTGCACAATGCTCCCACTGCCACCCGGGGCTGGCCAGCTAACAAAAAATTGTATCTTCAATTGAAGAGATATATGTTCTCAATTTCACAGTAAAATAGCGTGCTAAATCGTTCGATTGTGTTTTGTACTGTAGTTATTTGTGACTCGGCCCCCTGATCTTTGGATGATGACGACATATATCCATGACTTAGCATGTGGCGATGCTGAATGCCTTTAGTTCAGTCTCCTACTAATGACACCGCATTTTTAAAATCCATGTCCTAGTCTATTTGCATGGCGCCCTCTCCTAGGTTTCAGCAGCTGCATATCTCTCACCAGTTTTTAAGCCTGCATGGAAAGGTGCACAAAAAATATTAGATCGAAAACATCTTAAGTCTATACAGAGATAAGAGTACAATGCTCTGTGAATTGAGCCATAGTTGTGTAAGATACTGATTATCTAGGATGGACTCGCAAAAAATATTAGTAACTAATAAGGAGAAACAAAATAATTCAGTTCTTGCAAATTTCAAATGTGTATAATCTAATCGCACATAGTGTAAAGGTAGATAATTTTCACAAAACATGATCCAAACCTGGACTATCTTCGGCAGAAGGGAAAGGAGCATTCAGATAACAAACATATTTTTTTCAGATTAATAAGCAGTAAAGTGCGGCTGAGTCCGCCTCACCTTCTCCTTCCAATCCCCATCGGATTAGGCTTCCCTGCCGCTACATATACAAGCTAGATCCACCGAAACACAAGCTAAATCGAGAGAAGGAAGAGATCGATCGATGGCGTCGACGAGGCAGTCCCAGTTTAGGTTGCAAAATGCTACCTTGCACCCGCCTGCCCTCTCGCCGGACGACGACGATGCTGAAATCCCTTGGGTGCTTCTGGATGAGCGCGCCTACGTCGCCGACTGCACAAACGACACCACCGCCGAATCCACGACCTGGGACAACAAGCGTATCCAGGTGACCTTCTGTCTTGCCCGCCCTCCGCAAGTGTCCTACATATGCGTCTTCTGCCCTGGGCTGGAGCACACAGAGTTTCCCTTGGAGCCCAAGATCCTCACCACAGAGCAGGATCTGGTGCTCCTTTGCATCATCGTCAGCTCTAAACAGCACGTGTATAAGGATATGGATTACTTCATCTACCAGGCCGCAGACAGGTCCGCCGGCCGAGGGCCGTCACTCAAACGGCTCCCGCGGCCCCCGCCGCCCTGTGTATTCGGATCAACTAATGCTGGCATCCTGCGCTGCGGTTTCAGCCACCAAAACAGGGTCTTTATGCGCCGCCATGGCAACATTGCAGATGAAGATTTCTACGTTGTCGCTGGACTCTGTACAGCACGGGACCCTAAACCAGGGCAGTTCATCCTCTGCCTCTACAACTCCAAGGTCCCCACTCGTTGGAGTACCACCAGTGTCATCCTGAACAAACAACAAATTGACCAGCATGGCCGCTGCCATTTCAACTTCAAGGTGATCTCTATAGGAGGAGATGGTGGCACCATGGGCTTTGTTGACCTCTGTGTGACACTCCGTGTCCAAATGTTTTGAGTTAGCATTTTTAAAACTAATCTCAGGACTAGATTAACCTACCCAAGAAATTTCATTGACATGCAAAGTGTTTTGGGTGCCGAATAAATTCAAAAACACTTTGGTTTGAACTACAACTCAAATTCCTACCATATAAGTATGGTCAACCAAAAATATATGTTGTAGGGCATGTCAAATGAAAAATATAGGTCAAAACCCCACTGGATTTCATCAAGGTTTGGTACCCCAAATAAATCAGACAAACTTAGCATTTAAGCCTTTTCTCGGAATTTTCAGAATTTATCCAGAAAAGATTTTGGAGTAAACTCTTCGTGCATGTCACTTTCTAGAGTTGTACTATCCAGGAAAAATATAAGTTTTAATTTTCAGACCCGGGAAGACCACGTTTTTGAATTTCCAATTGGAGCTTTTGCCACGGATCGATAATTCGGGAAAATGAAAAGCATCTTCGGTGGGGCCCGCTTGTCGGCCACCCTGTGCGGCGCACGGGCGCGCGCGGCGCACGGCCGCGCCGTACGCCGCCGGCCGCGTGGCGCACGGGCCACTGACCGCCCCACCCGACCGGCCGACCACCCCGGCCCCCTTACCCCGGTCGGAACACCCCCCCTTCTCCATTCCCCTTCCTCTCTCACTCCGCGCCGGAACCACCCCGCTCCGCCGCTCGAGCTCGCCGCTCCGGCCGACGCCGACCACCGCGACCGGCCGAGCCGGCACGAGCACCGCCACACTACCCCCCTTTTCGCAAGCAATAGCACTCCTTTTGCGCGAGCACACCGAGCCACATTTCGAGTTTTGCTCCGGCGACCCCACCCCGACCACCAGACGGCGCCGCAGCCCGGTTCGCCGCCTCCGGTGAGCTCCTCTCACTCCGCATCGCTCCGACGGGTGCGCGCTAGTGTTGCGCCCCTCCACGACCCCTTCCCCCTCTCCCTCGCAGGCGAGCTGCTCGGCGGTGAGCTTTCCCCACCGCTTAACTCCGGCCGACCGCCACCCCACCGTCGACGGCCCACTCCGCTCGAGCTCATCCTCCACCGACCCTGCGCCGTCGAAGCCCGTGTCCCCGTGGTGCTCGCCGACCCGGCCCCGACCTCCTCGGACCTCCACCGGAGGCGAGCGGCCTCGTCGCACCCGCCACCGCCGCCCCTCGCCGTCAGACAAGCTCCGGTGAGCGCCCCGCCAACCCGACCCTACCACCGTGCTCGCCACATCGCTTAGAGCAACCCTAGGCCCCGCCGGCGCATGAGCACGCCGCCGCGATGCTCCGGCCGGCCGTGCCGCCCGCTCCGGTCGGAGCCGTCGGGGCCACGAGGCTGGATCACACGACCGGGATCCGGTGTGGCCACGGCCACACCAGATCCGGAGCGCGTGTGATCCCCTGTGTGGCACCCCGCGCGGGATTATTTTTTTTAATCATACGCAATGGCATTTTCGTAAATAGTTCGGAAATCCTTTTAAACTTAGAAAATTCATATACGGAGTTCTAGACCTCCAAAAATTGCAAACTAAATTTTGTTGGACTCCTTGAGACCTGTACTACTTAATGGAGCAGTTAGATTTACATTATCAGAAGCAAATTAAATGAGCTAATTTCCTTTTTGGAAATTCAAGATTAGGGCTTGATTAATCATTTAATTACCCCAATTTATGAAGCTTAGTTCGATTATTATCCATAGCATGTGCTCAAGGACCAGGGGCAATTTAATTGCTATTTTACCTAGCTTTTGTTAGGATTAATGAATTACTTTCCTGCACATGCGATAATGATTTAAATGCTTCATGGGAGTTGATGAAGGAGATTAAATTAAGTAATCACCTTAAATCATTTTCACCTCGCGGGACACCAAGTTAATTTATACTCATGAATTGCATGTAATTGATGAAATCTGCACGTATTCAGTAAAATACTCAATGTCATGATTTCATCAAATTTTACACATCACCCTTGCATCATGTAGGCTGCGGTGGTGAACGTGGTGACCAGCGAGGAGGAGCCGGAAGTTGCTGCTGTTGTTGACCCGGCTACTCGGGGTCAAGCTCAAGGCAAGCCCGGTGCACAACCTTTTAATTTAAGTATTTTTATTTTCATCACTTGTGTTTGTAGGTGCATGCTTGTGCATTAGGTCTACGGGAGTTGTGATGAAACCCTAGCATGCGGTAGGATCCTATTTACCCTGGTTCGATCACCCTACGCTAGATGCTTGCTTAAATAGGGCGATGATCCGTCGAGTGGTACGGAGACCACTCGTAGATAGGACAATCACTTTTTGGACACGATGCTTGAGTATCAAGATGAGAATGGAAATTGGAGGCCGGACGGGCAACTAGGTGGAAAGTGAAGGAGTGAAAGAGTCTTCAAGGTTGTAGCCCCGTACGTGCACACAAGGACCGCGTCGTGTCCGGCCCATGTGGATAAGTTTGAACGTCTTGCTTGCATGCTTGGTGTTGATGGGCCCGATAAACCGACGTACCGATGGTTGCTTTGTATGTTAGAGAGATACCCTACTCCCTTGGTTACTTGGCAGGAATTTGGGAGGAGAGAAGGGAGCACTCTACTCATGGATGACGTACGGGACGGCATCGCATGGGGACCCTTCTCGGGGGAGCTAGGCCCGACTAACACTACGGTGCCGGCTGGGAAAGGTTGTCTCATGCGGCTTACGGGAAGCGCGTATGTGACGTGCGGTCGGGTTTCTCTGCGGGATGTAAATCGATTCGAATCGCTGCCCCTCACGATGACGAGTACCACTTATCTCGTCCGCCGGAACGTAGTAAGAAGAGGAACATCGAGGATGATGGTTTGATTAATTTGCTGTATTGTTTAATTACTTGTTTGGAAACATGTAATGCAATAGCTTAGTGCAAATTAAATTTATTCTTTTGAGCAACTTAATTAAAGCTGCTAAAAGTTGAAAGTAAGGATTTACTTGAAGGCCGACTTAGAGCTTATATGTATCCTATCCCCCTGGCCTTTGCATGTCTAGGAGTCGGCTGTAGATGGCCACTTTGACGGGTCGATCTTGCTGAGCTCTAGTTGCTCGGGGCTTTGCTCTATGTGGTTTTCGAGAGGATGCCGCCGTGCATGACTTCGACGTCGGCGAAGACGTGCGCGGGAGGAGACTCGGGTGACGGCCACTACTCTTGGGAGTGGTGCGGCCGGATGAATAGAGGAGTTGATGTGCCGGTAAGATGTTCTAGGGCGGGAACATCTGTCTCTGCCGGATGCTCGTGATGTATCGCCGAGAGAAGCGATTGTATCTTAATTGCTTCCATTTGTTTAGTTAATTTCCAAACTTATTAGCTTCGATGTTTCGAGACTACGATGTACATTTGTGCTTGGGATGAATGTAAGACTTGTACTTATATTCATTGTTTTATGCTTATGTTGGTATGTTGTAATATCGGGTATCACGGCGCGTGATGCCACCCATGATGATCCTGGAGATGGAAACGCCTCTTCGTGAGGTGGGTGCGTCACGGCGTGGTATCGAGCCGTCTTGGGGATATTACAACACCTTAAGCAACCTATTTTCGAAAACTAGGACGTTATCGTGTGAGGACGTGCCCGTAAGGACTATAATAGTTGTAACGGTGGCAATGCTAACCCTGGGTTATGATTGTTTAATTACTTGCATCTACGGCTGTGGCTCGGGTATGTCTGCATTTAAATTAGCGGTCCGTGCCCGCGGACGGAGAATACGGGACAATGTTGGCTCGTGGCATACCACGAGGCGATCCTCTTTATGGATCGTTACTTGTAGAAGCTGTGCTTATTTTTGTAGTTTCTTTTGAATTTGATGTCTTGTTTCGGAATGAATCTTCTGCAGGTACATAACAACGCTAGTAGGTGTGAGTCGATAATTTAGACTGACTTACGTGATTGAGTACGGGTTGCCACCCCGAAATGCGTACACCGTTGAGACGGTATAAATTTTTGCTTCTTTCGTGGTGAGGACGAATAGGATGGCTAAGGTGCATTCATGATAAAAATGGCAAACCTAAAATCTGAATTTTTATAATCTCAGAAATTTCAGAAACTCGCTAAGCAAAGAAAATCCATAACTTTTTGCTCGAATCTTGGATTTGAGTAATTCCAGATGTTCTGAAAACTTAATGAAGTCAACTAATTTTTGGACGTGGTTTGGGGAAGTTTGGATCCAGGGAGAGGGAGTTATGCTCTGCTTTGTTCAGAGGTGCTGTGTCTGTTTTCAGAACGACAGCCTGGTTGGTTTTCCCCATAACTCCCAGCTCGATTGTCGGAATAAGGCAAATGAGCACTTTCTGGAAAGCTTGAATCACGAGCTACAACTTTGGTAGTCTGAGGAAAGACTGGTTTTGAGGTTGCAAGGTCGAAAATCTCGGATTCCTCCCTCTGAACTGAAACTACCTCAACTCTGTTTTCAGAATCGTATATCGGTACCATTTTGACCATACATTGGTGCTCATTGGTTGAGTACGGGTGATCTTGTACTACTTGGAAAGGTTGAAACATGGGTTCCAGCTTTTGTATTCATTTGGAGGACCAGTTTCGAACCGAGCTGGCCGGTTTTGGTCAGTTACTACTCGCTGTACAGATTACCGATCAGAATGGATAGTCTGGCGGGTAACACCCATAACTTTTCGCTCGATTAGCGGAATGAGGTGGTTAAATACCCGATGGAAAGCTGAGATGATGATCTAAATTATTGTTAGTATAAGGAAGGACCAATTCTATCGTTTCCTGTGCTAAAATATACAGTTTTGTTGACTGTACGGCGTTGGATCGCCGGGACAGGATTTGGTCTAGTGGAGGATATTTGCCCTTTGTTCACCATCATCTTTTGCTTGCTCACTTGATGCTTTTGATTAAGCATCCTTTCTTTCAGTGCATCATGCTTACGTGGGAAAAATTTGTTTCTTACCCTTCGCAGATGCCGTCCGACAGTGAGCCCAACCGCGAGCACGCTGACAGCACGTGGTCCGCCGGGGAGGAGGCCTTGACGGAGACTTCCCCGGTTTGCTGTGGGCGCTGTTGGAGACTCTTGGACACACCCAGCCCCCGCTGTACTTCACCCAGCGTGATCGAGTTTCTGGGGTCGCCTTTCACAAGGTGAAGGCGGAGGTTGCTCACCACCCCGACGAGCGGGAAGGGTTCACGGAGTACCAAGTGTTCTCCAAGGACACCTACCGGGGCCGAGCTAAGATAGCTCGGTTCATTTTGTCGAGTTTGTGACCTCTCACGAGAGACTCCTTGTCCGGCACCCCCTTCGAGCTGATCCCGACACTTGACTACTTCGATGAGGTAGTCGAACGCCGTCTCGGGAGGATTGGCCGCACGGAGTTGGGTTACCATGGCGTCGCACGCTACGCTCGCGAGGCGTTACGGATCCACCGGGACGCGGACGCGCTGGCTACGCGCCTTCGAGACCGTGTGACCGAGTTGTCCCTAGTACGTCGCGAGCGGCGGGAGCGCTTGGATATCCTTGCACGGGAGCGCTCCGGCGCGATCCGGGGTCGCAAAGCAAGACTCGGGAGGTCGCGAGAGTCACGGGTGAGCGTGATGACCTCATCCGTGAGAGGGATGCCCTGTTGGTGCAGCGTAACCTCTTGCTTGGAGGAGCGAGACGAGCTTCGGCGGGAGAGGGACGACCGCACCCGTGAGCGCGATGAGGCACGCCAGCGGTTGGTGGGCCGCAACGCGCGAGTGGCTCAGCAGGAGCACTATATCCACCACCTCCGGACCAACCTGATGGTTGCACAGCGGTTGGAGCGGGAGCAGCTCCACAACATTCGGACGTTGGAGCAGCAGGTCGCGCGATTGCAGCAGCGAGTTGCAGGCTGCCCTGGCACCACCTCCACCGCACGACGACGTGTCCGACGTCGACGACCCGTAGGAGTAACCTCCTTCAGCGGGAGGGTGTTGGGAATAGGCTGGCGGCAGCTAGTAGCAGATTATTTTGATGCTCGATAGCTGGACTAAATCGAGTAGTACCATCTAGTGAGGGATATTTGGAGGTGTGAGTGTGTTTGTATGGCTAGATGGAAATGGTTGTATGAACTAATGGATGTTATGGAAATTGTGGCACTTTTGTGCTAGTTGGGAGCTTTGTGATGTATTTATTTCCATACGATGTTTCTTTCTTTTAAATGTTCATACCTTATCGCGAGTCGTTTATTGATTGTGGGAATCTTGTTTCCTTACGGATGGCCGATAACGTTGAGATTTTGGACAACGGTTGGATGTGGTCGATTGCTCGCACCGCGGCGGTTTACCTGCGATGCTATGGCGAGGCCATGCGGTACGTTGGGATACACCGAGCCCCACTGCTACGTAGGGAAGGAGTTCTTGGAGCGAGGAATGCTCACTTGTACCATGCACGTGGTTGTGCCGGGCAAGGCGGTACCTCCACGCCAAGAGTCGTGGATGGTGACCACGACGGGTCTCGCGATCTTCGAGCGCATGGGACTTGGCAGCGGCGGCAGCTCTCACCGGGCTTTGTGAGCTTCACGCACCGACCTTGTAGGGACACCTTACCTCTACCTACCGGTCGGTGACCCCTACGACAGCCGGCTGGAGACGCCGCATGGCGGTGTTGAGTGACCCCGGTACACCCCACTTCAACCCAATGCTGGCAAACACCGCGTGCTATGCGGACGTCTGTTTCGGCAACACGAGTATCGGAACCGCGAGGTGAGCCTTCTCATGGGAGCCATGAGACGAGTGAGGCTAGAGTTGTCCGGCGGGACCAGCAGGTCACCTCACTCACCGCGGAGAACGCGGCATCTGCGTGGACAGCTCCGGCGGCGGCGGACTGCGGTGGCTAATCTGCAGCGGGAGGTGCGGACTACGGCTCGGGCCCGAGACGAGGCAGCGGCGGCTCGAGACGCAGCCGACGCCCGCTACTTACGTTTCCTCACCGCGTATGGTCCGCGTGGACCAGGACCTCGGGTAACCTTGTTCCTCCGTCGGGGAGAGCAGCTTGAGGACAACGACGATGCGGAGGAGGATTGAGCGGCACCTTAGTGCGCGGCTGTAGGGAGTAGCAGCCGATCTCCCTGCTTGTATCTTGTTTTCCCTTTGGTTGTAATCGGAACTTGTTTAGCGGAAACGTGATCGTACTATGGTGTTGACGATGATGTATTGAACTTTGGTGCAACTTTGATCTATGTTGATGCGGTGTGATGTGTTGAATGATGATGTTTCTCATTACGTAAAATGCCGCATTACTACATTGGTTTTGCTACTGCTGTTGGTTTATTTAATTGCACATTTGGTTACCCTATGGCAATGAGTATTCTTTTGCGAATCAAGCTGGATTAATGGGTTTCGCGATTTTGCTTGGCGAGAATGGTGAGAACGCGCAACACCAATGATCTCCATGGCGAGAGGCCGAAGCTCGGCCCAAGGTGCGGGAGACGAAGCACCACCACCGCCACCTGTCCCTAACCCTATGGACATGATGGCCCGGTTTTTCGCGGCTATGCGCGATAATCGGCAGCGACGAGAACGAGTTCTGCGGGAACTCCGTCGGCAGGTACCTGCCGGGGACGGCAACCGCGGGCGCCGGAACCGCGACGCGGCGCCGCGGGAGGCCTCATACCGGGAGTTCCTGGGTACCCAGCCCCGAGTACGACGGCTCCGGCGAGCCGATGAGGGCGGAGGACTTCATCCGTCTCACCGAGTCCAAGTTTGGATCTGCTCCACTGCACCGGTGTGCGAGAAGACGCTCTTTGCTACGCAGCGGTGGAGGGCGGCTGCTAGTGCTTGGTGGGCTACCCACCGGCCACTACGGCGCCGGCACGCAAACCACACGGGAGGACTTCAAGAGGATCTTCCGCGCTCATTTCATACCGGCGGGTGTGATGCGTCGGAAGGCGAGGGAGTTCATGGCTCTCACCCGGGGAGGCCGCGGCGTCCACGAGTACACCCGGCGGTTCAACCGGCTGGCGCTCTACGCCCACGAGCTGGTGGACACGGATCGGAAGCGCAAGGACCGCTTCATGGAGGGACTCGGCGGCTGAGTTGCGGGACCGCCTTACCCTCAATATGGCGGGTAGCTTCTCGGAGTTTGTGAACAATGCCATCCTCGGCTGAGGAGGGCTACCGCGAGGGTCCGAGGCGGAGAAGAAGAGATCCGCGAGTACTACGGGGCCATCCAACCCACCCTCGGCCAAGTATCGCATGATCTACACCGACCCCTCCGGACAGCGCTACCGCTCTCGGCCTATGGTGGCGCCGCGTCGGTCGGCACCCCCACGAGAGGCCCCCACCGCAGCGAGAGGCCCCCGCAGCGGCGGCCGATGGGACGGCGTGCTCCGGCACCCCGTCTGCTCGAGAATGCTGCGGGGAACCGTCCGCCACCACCGGAGCACCTTGCTTTGGATGTGGCCGCCCGGGACACTTTGTTAGGGATTGCCCCTATCAGCGGCGGGGCAATGCTCCCAATCAGCAGCGCGGGAACAACAACGAGGCCCCGGCGAAGACGGGCGTGTGAATTACACGTCTCCGAGGAGATTCGGACGACGCTCCTGTGATGGCTGGTATGTTTTACTGTTCGAGATCATCCTGCCCTCGTATTATTTGATTACGGAGCATCGCATAATTTTATCGGTAGCATGTTTGTGGAAAAGTTTGGGTTATGCCGTAGCACGATGAGTTCATCATATTTGATAAAGTCGGCTAGTGGTCGGATCACCGCTAGAGACGAGGTTAGATGGGCACCAGTCACCCTTGAGACTAAGGTATACCCCACAGATTGCATTGTTCTTCCTGGCGGTAATATAGATGTGATATTGGGTATGATGTGGATGAAATACCACAAGGCCGTGTTGGACATAGACGCTTTCACCGTCAACTTGAATTCCCCATTGCATGGTCGGGACGTTCTTCGGTCGACCTATCCTAAGAATTGTACTCCGGCGGTGCACCAAGCTATTGTCGAGGGTCGACCGATATCCCAATTGTCCATGAGTTTCCGATGTGTTTCCTGAGGATCTTCGGGAATGCCTCCGGACAGGGAATATTGAGTTCAAGATTGAGTTGCAGCCGAGGCACGGCTCCGATCTCAAAAAGACCTTACAAAATGGCACCCAAGGAATTAGCGAGTTGAAGGAACAATTGAAGGAACTATTGGACAAAGGTTACATCGAGACCTAGTTCCTCACCTTGGGGATGTCCGGCTCTATTTGTCAAGAAGAAGGACAAGACTTTGCGCTTATGTGTGGATTACCGACCCCTCAATGCGGTCACGATCAAGAACAAGTATCCATTGCCTCGCATTGATATTTTGTTTGATCGGTTGATGGGAGCTAAGGTATTTTCGAAGGTTGATTTGCGCTCGGGTTATCATCGAGATCAAGATCGGGGCTGAAGATGTGCCTAAGACGACCTTCTCTACACGGTACGGCTTTGTATGAGTATTTGGTGATGTCTTTTGGGTTGACCAATGCACCGGCACACTTCATGTATCTTATGAATTCGGTATTCATGCCCGAGCTTGACAAGTTTGTGGTGGTCTTTATTGATGACATCCTGGTGTATTCCAAGTCCGAGGAAGAGCATGCCGAGCATCTTCGCATTGTTCTCCAAAGATTGCGAGATCACCGGTTGTATGCTAAATTCAGCAAGTGTGAATTACGGCTTAAGAAAGTTCCATTCTTGGGTCACGTCATTTCGGAGGAAGGCATATCTGTGGACCCAAGCAAAGTGCGGGACGTGCTTAATTGGAAAGCTCCGAAATCGGTACCACGGATTCGCGGTTTCCTAGGCTTGGCTGGTTATTATCGGAGGTTCATTCCGAACTTCTCCAAGATTGCCAAACCTATGACCGAGCTTTTGAAGAAGGAAAAGAAGTTTGAGTGGAGTCGGGCTTGTCGGGAAGCCTTTGAGAGTTTGAAGAAATTGTTGACATACGCCGGTGCTAGCACGGTCGAACCTTGAGAAGCCCTTTGATGTTTTACGTGACGCATCGGGCGAGAGGTTTGGGTGGAGTTCTCATGCGGGAAGGCCGAGTAGTTGCTTACACTTCCGGGCAGCTCGGAAAGCACGAGCGGAATTATCCTACTCACGATCTTGAGTTAGCGGCGGTAGTACTCGCTCCGAAGGTGTGGCGGCATTATACGTTGGGTAATCTCGTTCGCATCTACACCGATCACAAGAGCTTGAAGTACATATTCACTCAAGATGATCTGAACATGAGGCGGCGCCGCTGGTTGGAATTGATTAAGGACTATGAGTTGGAAGTGCACTACCACCCTGGCAAGGCAAATGTCGTGGCGGATGCACTCAGCGAGGAAGGCACATTGTAACCTCCTTCGAGGCCACTCGGTCGATCGCGGATGGGCATTACATCCAAGTTGTGCCCCACGGGTCGCTCTACAACTTGGCATTGATACCCACCTTGCGCGACGAAGTGGTAGAAGCGCAGAAAGCTGATACCTGCATTGCCCATCTCAAGAGGAGGATAAAAGAGGGAGATAGGCAAGTGGCATGTTTCCGTGAGGACGACGCGGGAGTCGTTTGGTTCAAAGACCGCATTGTGGTGTCGAAAGTTCCTGAGCTACGTAAGAAGATATTGGATGAGGCTCACCTAGCCAAGTATGCTATGCATCCCGGCAGCAATAAGATGTACCATGATCTTAGGACGAAGTATTGGTGGACAAGGATGAAAAGAGAGATTGCTCGTTACGTCGGCTGAGTGTGACACTTGTCGTCGGGTCAAGGCTGATCATTTGAGACCCGCCAGGGCCGTTGCAGCCACTCGGCGTACCATCTTGGAAATGGGATGACATCAGCATGGACTTTATTGTTGGCTTGCCTACCACGGTCCGGAAGTTTGATTCTATTTGGGTGATCGTCGATCGATTGACCAAAGTGGCACATTTCATACCGGTGAGCACACGCTACCGAACACCTAGGTATGCCCGGTTGTACATTGAGCGGATCGTGTGTTTGCATGGTGTACCTAGGACAATCATTTACGATCGAGGATCACGGTTTGTGGGACGTTTACGGGAGCAACTTCATGCTTCCCTAGGAACGAAATTGATTCGAAGCTCGGCTTATCACCCACGGATCGATGGGCAAACGGAGAGAGTAAATCGGATATTGGAAGACATGTTGAGAGCCTATGTTACGGATCACGACAAGAAATGGGATGAATGCTTACCTTTGGCAGAGTTTGCTTACAACAATAGCTACCAAGAGAGCATTAAGATGGCACCGTTTGAGGCTCTCTATGGTCGCCGATGTCGTACTCCACTCGGCTGGTCCGAGTCGGAGAGAGGACCATCTTTGGGCCAGAACTTGTGCAACAAGGCGAGGAGCGAGTATTGGAAATCCAAACAAACCTCAAGGCGACAAAATCAAGGCAAAAGAGCTACGCGGATAAGAGACGCCGACCACTTGAGTTCCAAGTGGGTGACCTTGTGTACCTTCGAGTCTCACCGACCAAGGGTGTACAAAGGTTTGGCGTGAGAGGCAAGCTCTCACCTCGCTACATCGGGCCCTACCCCGTTGTTGCCGGATGTGGTACCGTTGCTTACAAGCTTGAATTACCGACACGCTCGCCGGTGTGCATGACGTCTTCCATGTCTCGCAGCTGAAGAAGTGTCTCAAAGCACCCGTTGACCGAGTGCTGGATGAAGTGGTACCATTGCAGCCCGATTTGACCTATTCCGAGCGGCCGGTCAAGATTGTCGATACAAAGGAAAGAGTTACCCGAAATGGCGCTCGGAAGTTCTTCAAGGTTCGGTGGAGTCACCACCCCGCGAGGGAAGCTACGTGGGAATCAGAAGATTTTCTTCGCACTCACCACCCGAAGCTTTCGCTCGAACCCGAGGTACATAAACCGCCTCCTCCTTACTTAAGCTTAATCTCGGGACGAGATTTCTTTAAGGGGAGGGCTGTGACACTCCGTGTCCAAATGTTTTGAGTTAGCATTTTTAAAACTAATCTCAGGACTAGATTAACCTACCCAAGAAATTTCATTGACATGCAAAGTGTTTTGGGTGCCGAATAAATTCAAAAACACTTTGGTTTGAACTACAACTCAAATTCCTACCATATAAGTATGGTCAACCAAAAATATATGTTGTAGGGCATGTCAAATGAAAAATATAGGTCAAAACCCCACTGGATTTCATCAAGGTTTGGTACCCCAAATAAATCAGACAAACTTAGCATTTAAGCCTTTTCTCGGAATTTTCAGAATTTATCCAGAAAAGATTTTGGAGTAAACTCTTCGTGCATGTCACTTTCTAGAGTTGTACTATCCAGGAAAAATATAAGTTTTAATTTTCAGACCCGGGAAGACCACGTTTTTGAATTTCCAATTGGAGCTTTTGCCACGGATCGATAATTCGGGAAAATGAAAAGCATCTTCGGTGGGGCCCGCCTGTCGGCCACCCTGTGCGGCGCACGGGCGCGCGCGGCGCACGGCCGCGCCGTACGCCGCCGGCCGCGTGGCGCACGGGCCACGACCGCCCCACCCGACCGGCCGACCACCCCGGCCCCCTTACCCCAGGTCGGAACACCCCCCCTTCTCCATTCCCCTTCCTCTCTCACTCCGCGCCGGAACCACCCCGCTCCGCCCGCTCGAGCTCGCCGCTCCGGCCGACGCCGACCACCGCGACCGGCCCGAGCCGGCACGAGCACCGCCACACTACCCCCCTTTTCGCAAGCAATAGCACTCCTTTTGCGCGAGCACACCGACCACATTTCGAGTTTTGCTCCGGCGACCCCACCCCGGCCACCGACGGCGCCGCGGCCCGGTTCGCCGCCTCCGGTGAGCTCCTCTCACTCCGCATCGCTCCGACGGGTGCGCGCTAGTGTTGCGCCCCTCCCGACCCCTTCCCCCTCTCCCTCGCGGGCCGAGGCTGCTCGGCGGTGAGCTTTTCCCCACAGCTAACTCCGGCCGACCGCCACCCCACCGTCGACGGCCCACTCCGCTCGAGCTCATCCTCCACCGACCACTGCGCCGTCGAAGCCCGTGTCCCCGTGGTGCTCGCCGACCCAGCCCCGACCTCCTCGGACCTCCACCGGAGACGAGCGGCCTCGTCGCACCCCGCCACCGCCGCCCCTCGCCGTCCAGACAAGCTCCGGTGAGCGCCCCGCCAACCCGACCCTACCACCGTGCTCGCCACATCGCTTAGAACAACCCTAGGCCCCGCCGGCGCATGAGCACGCCGCCGGCGATGCTCCGGCCGGCCGCGCCGCCCCGCTCCGGTCGGAGCCGTCGGGGCCACGAGGCTGGATCACACGACCGGGATCCGGTGTGGCCACGGCCACACCCAGATCCGGAGCGCGTGTGATCCCCTGTGTGGCACCCGCGCGGGATTATTTTTTTTTAATCATACGCAATGGCATTTTCGTAAATAGTTCGAGAAATCCTTTTAAACTTAGAAAATTCATATACTGGAGTTCTAGACCTCCAAAAATTGCAAACTAAATTTTGTTGGACTCCTTGAGACCTGTACTACTTAATGGAGCAGTTAGATTTACATTATCAGAAGCAAATTAAATGAGCTAATTTCCTTTTTGGAAATTCAAGATTAGGGCTTGATTAATCATTTAATTACCCCAATTTATGAAGCTTAGTTCGATTATTATCCATAGCATGTGCTCAAGGACCAGGGGCAATTTAATTGCTATTTTACCTAGCTTTTGTTAGGATTAATGAATTACTTTCCTGCACATGCGATAATGATTTAAATGCTTCATGGGAGTTGATGAAGGAGATTAAATTAAGTAATCACCTTAAATCATTTTCACCTCGCCGGACACCAAGTTAATTTATACTCATGAATTGCATGTAATTGATGAAATCTGCACGTATTCCGTAAAATACTCAATGTCATGATTTCATCAAATTTTACACATCACCCTTGCATCATGTAGGCTGCGGTGGTGAACGTGGTGACCAGCGAGGAGGAGCCGAAGTTGCTGCTGTTGTTGACCCAGCTACTCGGGGTCAAGCTCAAGGCAAGCCCGGTGCACAACCTTTTAATTTAAGTATTTTTATTTTCATCACTTGTGTTTGTAGGTGCATGCTTGTGCATTAGGTCTACGGGAGTTGTGATGAAACCCTAGCATGCGGTAGGATCCTGTTTACCCTGGTTCGATCACCCTACGCTAGATGCTTGCTTAAATAGGGCGATGATCCGTCGAGTGGTACGGAGACCACTCGTAGATAGGACAATCACTTTTTGGACACGATGCTTGAGTATCAAGATGAGAATGGAAATTGGAGGCCGGACGGGCAACTAGGTGGAAAGTGAAGGACTGAAAGAGTCTTCAAGGTTGTAGCCCCGTCCGTGCACACAAGGACCGCGTCGTGTCCGGCCCATGTGGATAAGTTTGAACGTACTTGCTTGCATGCTGGTGTTGATGGGCCCGATGAAACCGACGTACCGATGGTTGCTGTATGTTAGAGAGATACCCTACTCCCTTGGTTACTTGGCAGGAATTTGGGAGGAGAGAAGGGAGCACTCTACTCATGGATGACGTACGGGACGGCATCGCATGGGGACCCTTCTCGGGGAGCTAGGCCCGACTAACACTACGGTGCCGGCTGGGAAAGGTTGTCTCATGCGGCTTACGGGAAGCGCGTATGTGACGTGCGATCGGGTTTCTCTGCGGGATGTAAATCGATTCGAATCGCTGCCCCTCACGATGACGAGTACCACTTATCTCGTCCGCCGGAACGTAGTAAGAAGAGGAACATCGAGGATGATGGTTTGATTAATTTGCTGTATTGTTTAATTACTTGTTTGGAAACATGTAATGCAATAGCTTAGTGCAAATTAAATTTATTCTTTTGAGCAACTTAATTAAAGCTGCTAAAAGTTGAAAGTAAGGATTTACTTGAAGGCCGACTTAGAGCTTATATGTATCCTATCCCCCTGGCCTTTGCATGTCTAGGAGTCGGCTGTAGATGGCCACTTTGACGGGTCGGTCTTGCTGAGCTCTAGTTGCTCGGGGCTTTGCTCTATGTGGTTTTTCGAGAGGATGCCGCCGTGCATGACTTCGACGTCGGCGAAGACGTCGCGCGGGAGGAGACTCGGGTGACGGCCACTACTCTTGGGAGTGGTGCGGCCCGGATGAATAGAGGAGTTGATGTGCCGGTAAGATGTTCTAGGGCAGGAACATCTGTCTCGCCGGATGCTCGTGATGTATCGCCGAGAGAGCGATTGTATCTTAATTGCTTCCGCTGTTTAGTTAATTTCCAAACTTATTAGCTTCTGATGTTTCGAGACTACGATGTACATTTGTACTGGGATGAATGTAAGACTTGTACTTATATTCATTGTTTTATGCTTATGTTGGTATGTTGTAATATCGGGTATCACAGCGCGTGATGCCACCCATGATGATCCTGGAGATGGAAACGCCTCTTCGTGAGGTGGGTCTGTCACACTCGGAAGGGTATCCTATTCTGTGATGTGCTCAAAATCCTGGAAGGAGGAAACAAATCCGTTTCCCCAATTGGCTATGTAGCATTGCCTACAACGCCATTCATGACAAACTCAATGCCCACAGGAGATGGACGCAATTGTCGGGACATTGCTGTCATCGAAACGGAAGAGGGCACCATGATCAAGTACGTCGACATGCAAGTGCAGTGGAAGCCTCACGAAACACCGGGTTTCTACGTCATGGATGGTTGGGTGTCCAGAACATGGAAAATCCCGGTGTCTGCTACTTATTTAGAGCATAGTTGGGTTCTGGAATGCAGATGTGAATCATCCCTTTTATGTGTTGATAAAAACCAGCATTTTCAACTGCTGCCTAAGATGGTGGACAGTGTAGGAAGGCCTCTGCCTCCATTCAAGAGACTCAATATACGTCAACCCACACTCAGCTTGATTGATGATGGTGTTGTTTACTTCATGATCAAGAAGGCTCGGGTGGATGACAGGGCGTGGGTGATTGTTGTGGACATGAGGGAGAATACATTGCAAGGAGCATGTGAGTTTGCTGCAGAGAGAACTTTTGATTCAAGTTTCACCTATATGCACAGTAGGATATCAAAATATCTGAGAAGACCTTCAGGTAGTTATATTCCAGCGTTGCATCTCTTTTTCTGCAGTTAAATCTATAAAACTTCTAGTTTACCTACTTTAGTCTTGAAAACAAAGTCCACTGCCATGCATCTGGAGATATAAGTTATTATTATGTTGTAACAACTAACTTTTGAATGGTTCTGTTTGAGATATAAGTTATCATTATGTTGCTCCACCTAGAAAATTATTCGCTGATACAACCTAACCAATGGTTTCTAATGCATTCGCTGATTCTTCTTCTCTCATGATTTTGGACCGTGTGTGATGTATAGTTTTCTGTCTCTGGCCTCTGATCTTTGGATGTATCTGGTGATGATATTAATGACTCAGCATGCTGAATCCATCTAACGCTTATACATCCATCATGGTTTTTTTTTTAATACACACCCTAGTCTATTGGCATGTATATTTCCAAGTTTTGATCCCAATTTGATAGTTGCAGTTTGCGAAGGTAGCACTGTCCCAATGATCAACTTCAAACAATTTAGATATATTACAATTGAGGTAGCACTGTCCCAAAGATCAAAGCTGCATGCTTCCCAGCTGTCATAGGTAGGTACTAGGTAGTGTGCTTCGAGATAAATTACCATCTCTCCTTCTACAATCAAAGATTCGGAGGCATAAATATTCGGAACTGTTGGGAATAGTGAAGGGATTTCAGCATATGTTTAAGCTGCATTCTAAGGTTATATTTGCTGAATTTGCACATGGATAATAAGTTAGCTTTATATTGAAGATTTTAATATAGTAATGTGTGCCTTTGAGGCAAGCGCATAGGTGCATTTGGTGGATTGTGATGACATGATTTTGCTTAGGAGGCTGCATAATTTTTATGTAGGTGAGATTATAATGATGGATCAGACTGTTAGTGACTAACGGTTTTGCCTGGTGCAGGCACAAAGGGAACCCTGAAACGACATGGGACGGCGCTGCTAGGATCCTCTTCCAAGAGGCATCTAGGGATGTTAATAGACTGGGAAATTGCACACCCAGAAGATGCTGAAATGGAAGACTTTGGTATGGAATTGGATTAGAGTGAGTGTGGTGAGTATTACTTGTCTTACTATTTTGTGAGGAGCCAGGGATCGAGAGGTCTGCCATTTGGTTTCCGATACACTATTTATTTACTAAGTTTATATCTGGTTATTAGGATGTAATAAGGGATACATGTTATTGCCACTAGCCCACTAGGTACAACGAAGGCCAAAATAGAAGATTTTAAGCCTACGATACACATGGTGGAAAGAAGAATGATCTACCTGTCTTTCTTACACAAGCTAGCAAACTAGAGATAGTCAACTCTGTATTATTCTCACTGCCTACATACTACATGACCTGTCTCAAAATACCAGCAACAGCCATCAATCAGATAGACTAGTGTTCAAGCCATTGTTTATGGCGAGGTTTTGATGTAAATGCAAGAAAGATCATGGAAAATGGTGACCCGACCAAAGCTGAAGGTGTGGATTAGTGGTTCGACTTAAAATCCACTAACGATGACGAAAGCATTGCACAAAGTCCTTAACGGAGTTACCATGGGCCCATCTCATTTGGCCTGATGATGCGAGCTTCCTCGACGATGAGTACCCATTGTTTTTTGTGCTGCAGGTACAACCATCGGCCTCTGTGGAGTGCGCCAGTGCGTAGCTCGTCCTCATCGCGTCCAACTACCCCAATAGCAGTGCCATCTCTATAGTAACCAACGTGGGAGACGTGCCGGAGAGGTTGGTGTTTCGCTCCACGAATGGGAAGCAGAAGTACGTTCGTGATCAAGGGCAGATGAAGAACTAGAGCAGCTGCCTAGCAGGTTATAGGAGGGAACGCAAGTCAAGTATAGCAAACATTTCAATAAGTTGGATGAATTAACCCAGGTCCAGTTTGCAATGCCGGTCCCCTAAAACTCTTAAAACATTAAAGCTAGGTTAAGAAGACCTAAACTCATAAGTGTGATGGTATAGGATTGTCTCACCCGTGCTGCCTTGTGTTTTGGATACAAGAACTGCAGGAAAAATACAAATATAGGAACTGCAATATCTCAGTATTATCATAGAATGGAACATCTGACATGAGGGATGAGCACCAGGTAGCTATTCTCTTGTGGTGCATCTTGTACTTAGTGGTTACATCTTCAAAGCTTTTGGTCGTCCTACTCTAGAAAACGTAGTACACTGACTTGCATATAATTAATGATACTATATAACAGTTAAATTTTAACTGTAATGTCAACTTTTGTAGTTTTGTGTGGCTTAAGTATTTATAGCTCTTTGTGACAAATGATCAAAGAGCCTCGTTGATTTGGTGATTCTGATTCTCTATAGTCAGCACATTGATGATGTTTTCCTGTTGAACTCTGAGGTGATCATATTATTGCTTTGCAGACCGACAATGCGTTTATGTGCCAACCAATTATTTGTCTATCGGTGACATCTTTTTTATGAACTCTGCTGAAATTATAAGGCTCAATCTGTCAATTCGAGAAGGCATAGGTTGGTTCCCCGGTCTCTGTTTCAGCATTTTCTTGAAACAACAAACTTTCGAATGATTCATTATGAGAGATAGGATGCTATTAACTAGGTTGCTCCACCCATGTAGAAATTATTCAGACTGTTATGTTTCCGGTGCTAATATAACCTCACCACTGGCTTCTAATGGCATTGTGTATTAGCCGATTATTCTTCTATTCTGATTTTTCTTTTATTCTTTCTACAGAATTATTGGTTCTGGAGGAATGACTATGTCACAACTGATCACATCACTAGAATCATTTGCATATGAATGCAGCAAAAAAGAAAAAAAAGGTGAGAGGCAAAATTGCTATTTACCAATGAAGTTCTGAATTCTGATCCATATCAGAAAAACCTGTCTACTTCTTGGAGCATAGAACTGATATATGGACTTATTCATCGGATTGCAGGATTGCTGAGAGAACACAGTAAAGTAGGCACTAGGCAGGAACATGGATCAAACTGATATATGGACTTATTCATCGGATTGTTCAGCATTCAGTGTAAGGAAATCTGTACTTGACAGTGACCAGCAACACAATAGTCGTACACTGCCACCTGGGGCTGGCCAGTAACAAAAAATGACAGCCTTATTTGAAGCGATATATGGATTCTAATTCACAGTTCAGCAGTTTGCTAAGTCATGTTTGCCTGTAATGCTGAACAAGAACAAGACTCTAGCTCCTGATCTTTTGATGTTTCTGGTGATAGTAACTATGAGTTGCAGTTTGCCATGGAAGCAGATTTTTCAACTTCGCCGAAAGGTTTGTACGCAGTGAGGAGTGACTATGGTCCTTAAAGAAGAGAGCACGATGGGTGCGTTTGGTTGAATGTCAAGGTTGGATGGGATCATCCTATCCACATTTTCTCGGACTGGATCATCCAACTCATTGTTTGTTTGATCTGGATAGGGTCATCCATTGTTTGTAACGATTGAATGGAAGAGAAAATATTGAATGAGAGTAATTGAATCTTATTTGCAAATAATAGTAGTTAATTGTTTATTAATTAGCTTACTTTAATTTTTATAAACAATAATCTTGTTACAACAATTCATAATAAATACTAAAACATGCTAATTATGCATAATTATATTCTAATCCACATGATTTCTGCATATTAATTAATATATTAATGTTTATTTATTCTAATCTCACAATAACATATACTAATTGATATCACAATAATAATTGTCTTTAATTATTTACTAATGATCATGCTTAGTCAGGTTTGATAGCCCTATCCGGCCAAATTTCTCGGATATGCTCATCAATATCTTTGAAGCATATTCTCTATTCCTGTCCACCCTATCCAGTATGACGGTGAAACAAACACTGGATTGAACAGATGTGTAGTCAATCCAAGTCAATCCAGTGAAACAAACACACCCGAGTGTTTCACGGTGATGAATGGAAGCCTTCAGCAAATCCATGGCGGCCGGATGGTGTTTGAGTTACGTTTTTCATCCGTTTTCTTTTTAGTACCGCTATAGGTCCAACCCGATTGTCCAACTCATGTACAACTCAAACTATTATAAAAACTATGTATCATCATATGGAAATTTAAAACACTTGATTACCATATATTCATCCAGTTGGAACAGAGTTGGACATTCGGGTTGGCTCTATACCAATTCCCTTGCTTTTTCCAGCCGGAGAGAGAAAAGCTTTTTTCAGCGAGGAGTGACCATGGTCCTTAAGAGAGCACGTTAGTGTTTCACGGTGATGAATGGAAGCCTTCAGCAAATCCATGGCGGCCGGATGGTGTTTGAGTTACGTTTTTCATCCTTTTTTTTTCAGCCGGAGAGAGAAATAACCCGTGAGATTTTGAAGGTAAATATATAGGTATTGCACGAATGACGTTCCCTTTAGCAATATCACTCGTACCATTAGCTGAAGTAATGTGACCCAAAAAAAAGGAATTTTTTTACTCAAAGTTAGTTGTGTCTGCCCAATGCCACTACTCCGAGTCGGAGTCTCAGCCGTCGCCGGGCGAGTCCGCCTCACAATTCTCCTTCCAATCCCCGTCGGTTTCGGCTTCCCTCTGCTCCTCCCTGCCGCTACATATAATACTGCACTAGATCCATCTAAACACAAGCTAAATCGAGAGAAGAGATCGCCCGATGGCGACCAGGAGGCACTTGTTTAGGTTGGAAAAGGCCACCTTGCGCCCGCCTGCCCTCTCTCCGGACGACGACGCTGCTGAACTCCCCTGGGTGCTCCTCGACGAGCACGCCTACGTCGCCGACCGCACCAACAGCACCACCGCCACCTCCGAGACCTGGGACAACAAGGTTATCCAGGTTACCTTCTGCCTCGCCGCCCCGTCGCGCGTCTCCTACGTCTGCGTCTTCTGCCCCGGGCTATCGCACACCGAGTTCCCCCTGCCGCCCAAGATCCTCGCCATGGACGAGGACCTCGTGCTCCTTCGCATCATCATCAGCTCGAAACAGGACGTCTTCGAGGACATGGACTACTACATGTACCAAGCTGCCAGTGCCGGCGGGGGCCCATCTCTGAAGCGGCTCCCTCGGCCCCCTTGGCCCTATGCATTCGAGTCAACCGATATTGGCATCCTGAGGCGCGGCATCAGCTACAGGGAGCACCCCGAGGGCCCGAGTAAGCGTATCTTTCGTTCCTATGTTGTAGCTGGGCTTTGTAAGGCACGCAGTGCGAAACCCGGGCAGTTCGTCCTCTGCCGCTACAGCTCCGAGGTCCCAACTCATTGGACTACCGACACCGTCTCGCTGAATGATCAACAGCTCCGGAATGGCTGCTACTCTTACCATATCAACAGCACGGTGATCGCCATAGGAGGAGATGCTGGCACCATGGGCTTTGTCGACCTCTGGCGGGGTATCCTCTTGTGTGATGTGCTCAATGTTGGAGGCAAACCTATCCCCCGCTTCGCTATGTAGCACTGCCTCCAGAGCTCCATCCTGACACAATCGCTACGGGAGATGCACGCCTTGGTCGGGACATTGCCGTTGTGGAAGATGAAAAAGGCAGCATGATGATCAAGTATGTTGAGATGGAGGTTCAGTGGAAGCCTGGCCAAGGCTTCAGTGGTTCCCATGCCATAGATGGTTGGGTGGCCAGGACTTGGAAGAGGCCGGTTTCTGCAGCTTATTGGGAGGATGCTTGGGTTGAGGACTGCATATGCAAATCATCTCTTATCCCAGCTAACGAAAACCCGCATTTTGAACAACTGCCTAAGGTGCTGGATCGTGAAGGCAAGCCGAAGCCTCCATTCACTAGACTTGATGTCTGCCAACCCACCCTCAGCATCCATGACGATACTGTTTGCTTCATGGTCAAGAAGAATCGTGGGGATGCCAAGGCTTGGGTGATTGCTGTAGACATGATGAGCAGCACATTACTAGAAGTGGCTGAGTTTGCTGCAGAAAGAACAGTTGGCGCGACTTTCGCCTATGTGCACAGTAGGATATCGAAACATCTGAGATGAGGAATGAGCGCCAGAGATATTCTCTTGTGATGCATCTTGTATTAAGTGGTTGCCTTCAAATCTTTTGGTCGCCCTACGAGAAACCGTAGCAGACTGACATGCATCTAATTAAATGATACAGAATCCGTACTGTCATCCAATAGTAAATAGCTGAAAGCGTGTAGATTTACAGTCCCCTCCTTAATCTGGGTGACGTGGCCTTCTTCGGTCGCGACACACCATTTTTTGGCGTCGTGGCGTCCTCTAAGACGAGCGTTCGGACCGCTGCCGCGCGCCTGGCCCGTCTCCCGGTTGTTATCCCTGCGGTCTCTTATAGTTTCGGCCCACCTCGCTGCCGTAGCCCGTTCGCGAGCATGTAAGTGTTGGCTTCTGGTTACCCGGCCCTATTGGCCTCTTGGCCTAGGCCCGCGGAGGATGCTGGCAGCCACAGCCCACAGGTGTGCCATGGAAGCCGGTCGGGAGGGCAGTTCATCCAACGTCTCCAGCGTCGTCGTTGGATGAGTTCGGTCTGGTAGCTCGGGGAGGAGGGAGATGGAAACGTGGGAGCTCGCCGGGCATGGAGTTCCTTTGCGCAGGTCGCGGCATCGCCCATAGCCATGCAGTTTCCCGTTCTTCTAGCTCGCTTAGACGTCGACGATGTTTGTTGGCCGGGATTGAGCCGAGACAGGGCATGGGGTGAGGCAGGGCGAGACGGGACGACCTCCATGGCAGTTGAGAGAGAGAGAGAGAGGAACGAAGAGGTGCTGCCTGCCATACGAAGACGAAGAAGCCAGGCTACTCGGACAAGAACGTGGTGTACTGGTGTTGTGCATATTGTTCACATGGACCCTTCCCTTTGTTTGTATTTCACATCCTAACCAATTCAAACAACAATGGTACACAAGATTCTTGGATTTATTCTTATTCACATACCTGTTAATATCTGTTACAAAAAAATACTCCTGCTTCATGGGCGCGGCGGAGCGCGTCATTTTCACTAGTATATATAATCACGCTAGCTATACCCGGGCGGCGTGCGGTGATCACGCTTGCGGCCTCGATCCAATTGAACGAGAGGTGTGTTGTTGATAGGAATAGGATGCGCTAGACCGGATGTGCAGAGACTTCAGAGAGAGATACGGGAAGAGGCGAACCTCTGGGCAATAGCCAGAGCGCGTGGCCTTCGGGACATGCTGTAGATTATGGAGGTTGATTAGGTTTGTTTAACTCAGTCACAAGAACGTGTCTTTCCGAAGGGCATTAGGTGGGAAAAATCTAGAAGATTGGTACGCACTAGTGGCAAAAGTTTTGTCAACCAATTTAACTATCCAAAGAGATGTGTTTATTTGGGATTTACATAGAAGTGGTGTTTTTACTACTAGTTCTATGTATTCGGCTTTTCTAAAAAAGACATTGTCCCACATAAGTGTCCCATTTGGAAACTGAAGATACCTCTAAAGATTAAAATCTTTTTGTGGTACCTTAAGAACGGTGTCATTCTCACTAAGAAAAACCTGGCCAAACGCAATTGGAAAGGAGACTTGAGATGTTGTTCCTGTAGCTCTTTAGAGACCATAGAACATCTTTTTATTGAGTGCCACTTTGCACGCTTCGTTTGGAATACAATCTATGGCCCTGTTCATTCCCCCCCCCTCCCCCCTCAAATTTAGCACTGTCACATCAAAGAGAATCTTACTATTTATGAATATTTCGATTAATTTAATGACAAAACCCTTTGACGGATTGGTGTTAATTTTCGAGATGAATCTAATGAGCTTAATTAATTTATGTTTTGCTAAAGTGATGCTACAGATAACTGTCTTCTAATCACCACTTAATTAACACCATTAGATTCTTCTCGTAAATTAGTCTAAGAGCCTGTAATTTATTTTATAATTAAATTTTATTTAGTAATTCTAAATAGTAAGATTCTTTTGATGTGACAGCTCTAAAGTTTAGACCCCAGAAAACGAACACACCCTATATCACATTTGAAATTCAACCTCCGTCCAGCATTGCCCATATGTTTGGTACATGGCTTAATGCCATACAGCCCAAACCGAGGGACCAAATTTGTGTAGGTTTGACAGCTATATGTTGGGCTATTTGGTTGAATAGAAATGATGTGGTTTTCAATAAATCTAAGACTAACACTATTTTACAGGTAATTTTCAGGGCTACATATTGGACTCGCACTTGGTCATTGCTATATAAGGATCTAGATGCAAGGGACAACTTGAAGAATGCATGCCGGCTTTTGGAGACTGTCACCATGGAAGTGTTTGCTAGATTTGGTTGGAAGTTTTCTAATAGAATTACAGCCTAGCTGTTGTCCCTCTGTTTGATCAACTTGGTTTCCCTCAAATTGCTGCTCTTTGGAGCGTTTGTAAGCCTAAGTGTTGGCACCCTATAACTCTGTATTGCTGCATCGCTTCGTACTCCTTTTCGAAGGAGTAGAAGCGGGAACAGTTGTTCCATTATCTATAAAAAACAGGCGTGAATGTAAAAAAATTTGAACCCCAACCCCGAGCCAGTCCCTAGCAGTGTACCATTTTCTTCTCCTTGTATATATAATAGCGTACAGTTCTCTCCTGCGTGTTCGAAAAAAAATAGGTAGAAATAGGATGAAAATAAAAAAAAAGTAACGACAGAACAGCATGAAACATAAATCTCAACATAGTTGTCTGGAGCTGCTGCAACAGAGATATGTTCACTCGCAAGAAATGTTAGGTAGGCAGAGCGGTGAAGTCACTACACAAATTTGAACCATACAAGTACACACATATATATAGAGAGCAAGACACCAATCAAGATAGCACCTTTTGTTCAAAAGAGTAAATATGTAGTACATGATTTTTTTTTCTTTTTGACATCAATAGACAATAATATTTGAACCATGTATTTTTCACGTATAAATAAACTTCACCCTCGTTCCCCCACCCACGAACAACATCAATGGCCGATTCTTGTCCTCGGCCTTGACCGCGCCTAACCCGGCCTGTTCGCAGTTAGAACGCCCCGCCATTTTGCTCGCTTGCAAGTTGCAACGTGGCCATGCCCAGCACTCGAGTCCGACACGCTGGCGTCGCCTTCAGTCAACACCATTGCAGTGGTGAGCGGGTGTGCTAGCGTTCAAGCCGTTGTCAATTTTAGGAATTTCAATGGGATCTTTTTTAGGGAGCGAATTGATTCCATTGATTGTAGTCAAGGAACATGCTAATGATTTTCTTCTTGCCGGATACCGCACGTACGAGCAGGTTTTCAAGCGGTTCAGGTATTGAGGCCCATTGCCTGTTGGCTAAAAGCCCAAAAATAGCAGGCCCACTATACCCCTTCGTTCCCAGAAAAGAAGAGAATCGTCGCCTGCGGTTGGGAGATCCGCCTCTGGCGTTTTACGTGTTTGGACTGATTTCAACCTTCAGAGTTAGAAGTGTGTGTTGAGGATTGCATTACATCTAAAACATGCATGGTGTAAAGAACGTATAGATAGTTTTCCATTATAGGACTATTACCTATGGCAGGACAGAACCTAACACACTGTTATTCCCAAACCAAGTGCATCCTTCATGCTTGCAGGCAAGAAACAGCTAACAAAATCTTATATAGGAATACCATCTGGAAGTTTGGCTGCATTACCATGTATTCTCAACACCACACTACACAGCCCACCAGCAATAATATTCATCTTCTCCTGAATGCGAAAAATGCAATCTTTTAGTTTGTCCTTGCTCACAACATTACTTTGAAGTTTATATATATAATATGATGCATATACGTGCATGCAACGAACGACTATGAAGTCACCTCGGTCACCAGGGCTACATTAGATGAGCCATCAAAATGACGACAGAATAGCGCACAATATGCACCAGTTCTCTTCCTACACAAAATAAAAAAGTAATGGTAATTATTACTTAGCGCAGCAAAAAAAACACAATAACTAAATAGAGGAAATATTATGTTTACTAAATGCTCACCCTGAAACATCACATTTCTGCTGAACATATAATTTAACGACAACATCCAGCCATTGATAGTTCCATCCTACAAACAGCTTAGAGGCAACCTCCTTCATACTCTGCTTCAATTCTGAAGCGACACTATAGTGGAAGTCAAACTGCTCAGAATGTGTATACCGTTCTAGGAGAGGATCATACACTATAATCTCATTATCAGCAAAATTTCATGCATAGCACACCCAATGATTTCTTACATTGGCATGGAAGAAAACCTGAAACACGATTACATTCAAGTGGAACGATCAAATGTCAAATGATAACTTACCCTACGGTTTTAGGTAATTTATAATTAATAATGTTGGTGTATGTAATACCATACTGCATTTTGATACATCATAACCGAGATGGTCACCAAGTAGTTGATCCCGAATGGAACAATGCCCCAATAATGGAATTCCAGCAAGAGCATGGACCTATGTTTTAAAAAATGGGAACATCATATAATTACCCTTTACAACTAAAATTGCCCAATATACATCCACTACACGTCCACACTACCAATATGTAGTAAACAATACCACCATTTCAAATTTTACTACTTTATTAAGTTGTTTGTAATAGGACACGCACTTTAATTCCATATCTGCGACCAAGAGCGACATAAATACCATTCACAAAAATAAATACATAAATTCCACAATTCCATCTTACCATGAAGTCAGACTCCATAAAGTGTCTCCATCGTGTCCGAGCACGAGAAGCATATACATCATTGTCAAGCTGAATAAAACGCCTCATTATAGCATCCATCATGTCGTGAAAAGTCAGATAGACCCAACATTTGATTATTGAATGCATCCCCTCTGACCTCAATAACCTTTGGTATGTTGTGCTCTATCCATGGCCTTCAATTACATAGCCATAAAGAGAACTCATCAGTACCACGATTATATGGAAATACTACACGTACAGAACATGTGAATTCAATGCCCGCATCACTTACTCTTGAGTCTCTAACAAAGATATGTTGGACTCCAACCATTTCAAGAAGCGGCTGGTATCTGGCTCATTGTAAGTAGAAACCAAGTTTGTACTCCATGTATCTGTTGGAGTATGGCATGGTATATAATGATCCATGTCAATTTCTTCCTTCGACGAGTAATGGCTCATTTCCATTATCATTACTTGGATTGAAACCTCCATGCCTTGCTTTGGTTGACTAAAGCCATTAGCTCGGATATTGCTTTAGTAGCAAGTAAATCTCCATGGATCATGGAAGAAGTGCTCTCATTTCACAATATATTGTGGGCACCATGATTCATATACATACATGAGCACGTTGCACAAACTGCCTACATTGGCAAAATCTATAAAACTGACATCATCCGGACCTTTCAGTTTTTTCAAAGACGAACCTTCAATACTAGATTTGCCTCCCTCTTCAGCAGCAGCAGACATAATAAGTATAGGATTCCCCAGTTCAACCATTGCCCATCTACGCCTTATAACTTTGCCTGAAATATAATGGAATACATAAATCATCGTACCAGTTACATATAGCAATATTGTCGCATGGCAAGAATAATTTATTGTCATATACTAACACCGCGCTTAAATGTCAGACTCAAAACCAAAAACAAACACAACATACCTGTGCTTGCAATCAAATCCGTGGCCCAGACGTAACACACATCCCTTAGGTTCCTTAACTGCAATATTTAGTTCAATACATCCGTAATTCTAACGTGACTCCATCGATAACTATACATTGTGGACAACTTAATTTCAACATCAATAACATAAACATCATGCCAACAGTACCAACCTTCATAGACCAGAACCCAGCATTATCTAATGACCCATACTTCCTAGCCTTAACTAAGTATGTCATAGACGATCAAGCGTAAAACTTGCAATGCGAGGCAACAATCCATGGTCCATGTTTAGGTCTCCAAGATCAATGCTATCTAAGTACAACACCTGCATATAGATAGGTTAAATAATTACCAGCTAAAAATGATAAGGAGGATCACTGTATACAACATATTTGCATATATAAGGTATATCCTATGAGCATCATAAAATTTTGATGTAGCCAATACATAAATAATCACTATAAATAACAGTAGCATTGGTCTAACCTGCAGAAATAAGGGACATCCAGTAACATTCGGAACCCGGATACCTTTAGATCTATCACTTTGTAATTTTCTAGCAAACTCAATAACCCTTTCAAAAACATATCCTGCCCAGTCGAACTTGTGTATCTCGTCACGATCTTGGAGAGCATGCCAGTACTCGTAAGATACATAATTGTGCTTTGCACAAGGACACAGAAAGGTCGACATCACGAACACCACAAAGACTACGAGAGAATGCGTCTTCCTCCTTTGACATCGTGGGTCCATATTCCTTCTGTAAAACTTCTTAGACCACCTTCAGACTACGGCCTTTGACGGCAGAACCAAGACATTTAATGATGAAATTATCACCATCCGGCTTCTTCTTGCTTCTTTTTCCCCAACCAATCTACCTGAAGCTGGTACCCCAAAAACCAATCCGACGTCCTCCTTCCTAAGCATCAACCTTAACTTATCCCCTAGCACTACTGTTTTAGATTTGACATCTACATGCATCATCAACCATACGGAAAAGTTACAGTCGATCTTGTTCAAGTTAGGACATCTTAACAGCCTGCCGAATCCAATTGTTGTAACCAGCCGCCTCTTTACATCATCGAATCCGGAAATAACCTCGTGAAGCAGCTTAGCCGAGCTCCTAGACGTAACAGAAGGCGATTCCAATGTCTCGCCGATCCAAATAGATTGATCATCGGTAGATCCAGCCACCGCGTCGGAGGTCGCCATAGAACACTTAAATCACACAGGATACAGACCTATACCAGAGAAAGTAACAAATCCATCTATACGAAGATAGAACTACAGTATATACGGAAATGCGAGATCCACGAGAGAACAAAATTGCATGGGAAGTTCAATCTTACCAGGAAACTAATCTTTGTCTGCTCTTTGCTACCACTGCTCAACCGGACGCAGAGTCGAGCATCTCAAATTGCAAATGAAGCTTACCTTCCGGAGCTTCACCTCGACTTGAAGGCTTGAAGTTGAAGCACCCCCAAACTCACCCCAAATATACGAGTGCAAAAAAAATGAACTTTAAACTCTGTCCATTTTTCCCAGCCCTGCCTCAAACTGAGTACAACGGGACCCTCATCGGCACTATTTTAATGAGAACGCGCGGCCTGCATTTTCTACCATAAACTTCTGCCGTGCATTTCCCTGGTACTACTTTTAAGGATGGGATCCTCTGCATTAGCCTAAATTAATGCAGAGAGCACCTTTACAGCATTAGCTCTCATCCGAGCCATCTATGCTCAAGAGGATGGCCGAGATTGCTTGCCACTTCCCCCAAATAAGAAATTAGCAATGGGCCTACACAGATTCCCTTTCCCCTTGGAATACGATCATGGTTTCTTTGCATCAAGCGCTCGCCGCCGGAAGAATGCGCAGGTTGTGCCTCCACGAAACGAATGAATAGCCTAGGATAGAAAATGACGACTCAACGGATGATTGGTTCTTCAGCAACCAAGCTCGACCATGAGCGCGCAGACCTTGCCTTGCTCTGTCTCCAAAATAATTTGAGTTCCTTCGTCATGGCGGCCGGCGTGGGCTCATTCGTCTCCAAAATCAGAGCGCTTTTGTTGACCCATCAAATAGAGGACTCGAAGTGCTTTATTGGCCGGTCCTGCAAGAATTGCAAGCTGGTCACTCCTCTATCTCTCCTTTGGGCAAGAAGAAAATACCAAGCTAAACTGAAAAATCAAGATAATCATCGATGGACTCCAATCCGATTGCCTCCACGGTTTTGAGTTACAATTCCGCATTATTAGTGTTTATTGATGGGCGAGGGAGAGACAAATCATGCCACGAGGCCACGAGCAAGCTCGGTTTAGCCTCCCAATTGCTCAAAGTTGTTGCACATTTCGATCTGGATCTATTAAATTAGAGGTCGATTGTGGGTAGTGGAGGACACCAGCAGATTGATTTGGCAGTTCAAAGGTGAATATCAACATGATTAAAACGAGGAAGCATATTTGCGGCCTTTGCAACCTCCGACGAGCTCGTGCTAGGGCGTCCATGCGGCCTCCGGCGAGCACGTGAGCATTCTTATGGCCTTCGAGAGAGCAGGAGTGCTGTGGGACCTTTGCTCGGTGCTTGAGGCATCGGATGCATAGATGGAGAAAAAGCTGGCAAACAATCGAGTCGTCGTCTTGGATACGAACGTCCCGGATAGAAGCTAATGTCAAAATGGCTTTCTCTGCATTGATACCTGCAAGCAACAGGAAATGCAGAGAATCCCGATCCTACTTTTAAGGATTCCTTTGACCCCCGTGCCCTAGAATAAGAACGGCAATCTCCACATCAGCTCGTAGGCAGTAAAATGAGAGTCCGGCTCTACTTCGGTGTTATTGCAGGACTCTTTAGGGCATGTACAACGCTAATAAATGAGCGGGCTTTTGAGCTGATGTGGCAATATATTTTTACAAATAGCCCATTCAACCCTTAAAGAGACGGCTGGGTGGTCTCTTGACGAAGAGACGGTCTCTATCACGTGTTTCGATATAAGAGACAACTCGAGCACCATTGTACATGTGAAGAGACGACTTATGTCATACAATCATTAATCATTAATAATATGCATTTATTAAAAGATATCATGTAGTGTCTCTCCTTTGTATAACTACGATTGTTTCATGTCTCTTTACTTGGATACATGTGTTCAAAAGACCACAGTGGACTCTTCTTTATACATGCCCTTAAAATGACGGTGGTACGCACACCCACACCCATGCACGATGCACGTCCGCCCAGTGGAACAAGGGTCCCTACGCCAAAGTCGGTTGGGTGAGCAGGACATGGAAAAGGCCAGCAGTGTGAAGGGAAATGTCCCTTCGTTTTAGGGACCCTAGGGACCCCCCACCCCCCACCCCCGAATCCAACGGAACCAGGTGCACTACACTGAACCAGGTGCACTACACAAGCTCCCTATCCACTATTATCAGAGTGCGAAGCACAAATAGCTAAGGACCAGCTGCCATTTACTAATCCGGTAGCGTTTTCAGACAGACGACACATTGGTTGCAGTACCGCATAGGCATAGTGAAAGATTTAAAGATACATACATGGCAACCTGCAATACCATTACATTATCTTCACAACCCGTAGTTTATCACTGAAAGAAATTTTAGTTTACACTTGCAAAAACCAGATGTAACAAAATAGTACTTCCAGCAATGGGATCATGCCTGTGTGATCGTGCTGTGTTACAATTTTACTATCGCAAAGCTTCAGTTAGTCAAACATATACTGATTGTGATATACGAAATCGGTAAGACAATGCACAACCAACGGGCCTTGTAATTTAGAACAGCACAACATCAGGGGTAAAATCCTTGTAATAACCTAAAATGGGAGGAAAAAATTTAGCGGGGAAGGAAAGAGACAATTAGGCCCCAGTGTTGAGGAAAGCAAGAGAAAACAAGGTTGGGATAGTACAGCAGAGATAAAGCAACAGTGTAGGAGAACATCACATAGGATTCACATTTGAAGTTCAATGCTTCCAGAATAAAGCTCCGAACCGCTGAGTAGCTTGAGCTTTCCATGGAATAGCAACTATATACTCTGCATCTGGGAGAAGGAAATCCGGATCGTGTTCCCCTCGAGTGAGCTAGCATGTTTTGATACAAGGGCCTCTGTTGCCTCCTCTTCAGTCTCAAACAAGACGAGAGCCTGCCTCTTGCCGTTCACCTCAAACAGCTTAGTGTTGACAACTGAACCATGTTCAGACACGTGGTTGAGGATTGCTTCCTCAGAGATCTCTTGTGGAAGAGCAGAAATGTGGATCATCTTTGTTGGAGCACAGCAATGTCGGTAGTTCTTGACAACATTGCTGTTGAACCGGTTAAGGCTTGAATTTAAGTAGTCATGGGCATCAGGGGCAGGAGTAATGTTGGGATATTTTGAGTAGTTAACTTCCAGTTTCTTCCCAAACAGTATAGCCCCCTAAAAAAATTTGGCATCCAAATAAAAGGTGTTTCAATCTACCTTCAGATAACATGTGAACAAGAAAATAGTAATGCAATTGGATTTAACAAATTACCTTTAGATAAGTCACAGCTAGCTCTGCCTGCAACCCATCAGCCATCTCAACAAGGGCATGATCTGGTTTGTTACGCAATATCTTGATCCGTACTATATTTCCATACAAAGAAAACAGATTGAAAAGCTTATCCTCATCAATTTTCTGCAAAGAACATTGAATCATTGCCGTAATAAGCCAAGGCTTTCTCACAATAGTACTTGAATGCTATATGATAAGTATTAATTAAGTTAACAAAATCTTACAGGAATAGGAAATAGAGATATCAATCAACAAAACTAGTGTTTCTTCTCTTTCCAGAGGGGGAGAGAGAGAGAGAGAAACCAAAGGCCTTCAACTAGGAGAAGCTTGATGATAACAAGACAAAGTAGCAGATAATCTTGAAGAGGTAAAACAGGCCAAAACTTACATCAGTGTTCAAATTACTGACTATGAGTGTGCACCGCTCATTGGTACCAGTCACTCCATGAGGTAAACTTCCACCAAATGCAGCAGCAATCATTGCAGCCCTTCCCATCTGGCATACGAAATGCAAATGTTTTGTATTAATATTCAAAGAAATTGGACAAGCCACAAAGGGAGCAGCATATTTAACTAATGAAGTTTCTGCTCAAAATACATCACCGAAGAAACCATTCAGACACTAACCTGTGCATATGAAGCTGTAAACCAAAAAATAAGGTAATGTCAGGTTCTTTTTTTTCACAAATATCAGTGAGATACTAATGTAAGGTTGAAGTGAAATACCTCCAGGTTGTTGGAAGGCAAAGAGACCAGCTGGATCAGGATAACCTTGCTGCTCCAAGAAACACTAATCAGAATTGCATCAAGATGATCTAGGCAGAAAAGTGTAGACAAGAAAAGCATAACCCAACCTGAGAGTTTCTTGGACGTTGTTCTGTAGGTAATGATGGATTAGTGAAGTCCCTGAAAGAAAAATGTGGAATCCCAATCAGGCAACTTTCATGTTTTAGGAAAATATAATGTCACAGGAAAGGCCAAGCTGCTAACTGATGTTACACGTGTAACAACGTGTACAAATGAATACCGAAAAGTCAACTCACCTAGACCGATCATTGTTGTAGTGGACTTGCAGTTCACTGAGACTGGATATTCAAGAAAAAGAAGAAAATATAAGGAATAGAAATTGGGCAATAAATGAATTTGTGAATAGGTATGTCACAGCCCATACTTTGAGTATTGAATGTCTAGCTGGCAGCAACCATCATATATGTTCCTTCCCTGGGATATTTTTGTTATGTAAGTATAGAGTTGATATCACATAAAGATGCACAATTGAAGGACATTAGAGCAACCATGTAACATTACATGCAAGGAGCCAAATGCTTCCACAGCTTCTTGGCGGGACTGATACTGGATAAGGGCTTGAAAACCTGAATGCAACAAGCAAACTGTAAAGACAAAGAACGAGCCTTTTGTATAACTATTAATAAAGGTAACAATTTTTCTTATCTCTGGGGCAAAGTTGGTAACACACTGTTTTGGTACAAACATCATACAATATGTACAATGTGACAACAGAATTGGATAATCCGTAATTAATTGCAATGTATGATACATCTTGTTAGTTTTTACACTAATTTTAGAATTTACTTTATGAAACAGGGAACAATCTTGTAGGCCCACATTAGAAAATATATAGAAAGCTTATATAATACAGATCCACCTTACCATTCACATGCAATCTGTAAGTGAGTCAGGAAATGCATATCAGGTGTACGTGTGTGTGTGGAGAAAGAGAGAGAGAAGGAAAATCTGACCAGCTGACTTTTGAAATGTGACAATCTTCTCCACAAATCCATAAGCTTTGAAAACTTGGTGAAGAACCTCCACTGTTATAGGATAGATCATGTGGTGGATAGTAACTAAGAGGATTCGGTTGGGTTCAGATTCCTGAGGCCAAGCACCGAGGCAGAAAAGAGGAGATAGAAAGAAAAGAATAAATAGGGAGGAATGTGCATATCTTGCTAGAAAGTAAGAGAGTAGATAAGACATGAAATCTAACTGAGCTATCTAAAAGAGGAGGTAGGAAGATATAAAGTACAACTAATCATACTTCCAACCAATTCAAATGTTTAATCTAGCAGTATATGTCAATTTTTTTTAGTATTCTAGTTTTAGCACTATTGTGATTGTATGTCCAACTTCTAGGAACCTTTCCCCATTTTAGCCCTATGTTAAAATGGGTTGCTTCAACTCAGGGTATTACTCAATCAGAGTCAATCCACAACTGAAGTACTAGACCAAACGAAAAAGAAAATAAACAGATGCAACCAACAGAACCAATATTGCAGAACATCATTAAGTAAAAAAGAAAGTTTCATAGGCACAAATTATTTGTTTGGTAACTTATTAATCGATTTATTTACTAAATGAGGCTATTAACATGGACATAATATATGTGGCTCTTTTGTTTCCTTTTTCTTTGCATAAGACAATAGAACCCACATTACAAGTTGGATGTCATTATCATGCAACTAAATGCCAATTAAGATCATCAAGAAAAAAATAAAGAACCATGTAATAGCCATAAGTAATATGTTTGCTGACAAAACAAAATAGTGATATTGACGGATTGAGTCATTTCATGGAATGTAATAGACTAATAGCTGATTTGCATGGCATACCTGATCAGAATTTCTTCCATGGGAGCTCTGATCAGTGGTAAGCTCTTGGTGGGATGAGAATTGCATGTATACATTCCGTCCCCTGAAATGGCGATAACAGTGATGCAAAGAAATGATTTATTAGATATGAAAGCCAAATTGAAAAGATAAAAGTTATTCGGATGCTTGAAAATAAGATAATCAGAGTAGGAAGCCTAAATCGTCTTTCTCAGCATTTATAAATTTCAAGATTCAAAAAACAAGTGTGATATTCAGCATGGCCTAACTACACAGCAGCTTACATTGCCAAACGTGTAGGAAAGCACGCCATAACTATATAGCAGTTTACATGTCTGATGTGTATTAAACTATGTTTTTGGATCCCTTGGCATGCATAAATCATCGGTCAATGGGCCATAGATGTACCTAACACTAGGTTGAACGGTGCTGTAATATTGCAGCGCGCTCACAGAGGCATGCATGTCTTCCATCTGCAGAAGAGCCTGAACCACCAATACAACAACAGCTTAGCAACAGAAAAATAAAACGATCTATTGTAAGAGCACGAGGGAAGGAGAACTCACCTGGTTCTTGGCACGCAGCATGACGATCTTGGAGACCACCCCAAACGGCTGCAGCAGCTGAAGCAGATCGGACTGCAATAGCAACCACCCGGTGAGTGAATAACCAGTAAAAATTAAGGCTTTCGCCGCACAATCAAACAAATCGAGTTAAAATCCATCCCAGAAAACAACAAAGGCGGAAAGATTCAAGATTTCCCCGTTTCCAACCCCTTCTCACCTCGGCAATCTCGTGCCCAACGTTCCGGATGTGGATTACCTTAGACGGCTCCGCCATCCTCCCGCGCTGTACCACAGGCAGCAGCAACTAATCAACATGAAATTGCTTCGATAGAACCAATCGGGAAAACGGGGAAAGAGAGTCGGGAAGAGATCTAGAGCGATAGAGCCCCAATCTTTGCGCCAGAAACATTACCTTTTTCGAGGGTTTAAGCTGGGGGAAAGATCTAGGGTTTTGCCGGCGACCGCCGCTGCGGAGGAAGAGGGGGGACCGGGGGAGAGATGGAGGAGAAGAAAAGTGGGGGCCGAGGCGGGGGTGTAGTGTGAGCCGCCTAGGGGTTTCTCTGTGTTTTTACCTTTTGGATTCGGCAATCGGCAGGTAAGCAACGGCAACGGCCCCGTTTATATCCTGCCTCAGGAGCCTACGGCAACGGCCCCGTTTATATCCTGCCTCAGGCTCGAGCCTCGGACTCCGCTAGTTTTTGGGCAGACCTACCAGGAAAGCCTGCTCAGGTAGACTGTGTATGAACTCCGGCCTGTTTGTTTTCTACCCTTTAAAATTTAGCACTATCACATTAAAGAAAATCTTAGTATTTATAAATATTTTAATCAATTTAATGATAAAATCTTTTTGACAGATTGATGCTAATTTTTTAGATGAATCTAATGAGCTTAATTAATCTATGTTTTGTTAAAGTGATGCTATAGTAACTGTCTTCTAATTACAACTTAATTAACTTTATTAGATTCGTCTCGTAAATTAGTCTAGGGGCCTGTAATTTATTTTATAATTAAACTTTATTTAGCACTCCTAAATAGTAAGAATTTTTTTATGTGACAGCTATAAAGTTTAGACCCCAGGAAAAGAGAACACACCCCCATAGTGTATCTATACCAATATAATGAGCTGTACAAATAGTACTTCAAATATTTATTTGAATTAATAATAATGTATGAACTCATAGTGTATCTATTCCAATATAATGAGCTGTACAAATAGTATTTCAAATATTTATTTAAATTAATATGATATTGAGCAAGACGAAACTAATTATCAGATAATAAATTCTAATGTATAAATTGATAACATGTAAGAGTACGTAGTGTGTATTAGCAAATGGTCGTTTTAAATTCTGATGTAGAAACTGATAGCATGTGATAAGAACGTTTGGTAGTACGTTATTTTACGTAAACGTAAACGGTTGTTTTAATTTCGATGTAGAAACCGATAACACGTGAGTGTAACGTAGAGCGTATTATGTTACTTTACGATAATGGTTGTTTCAATGAAGTGTAGATTTCTTAATACAAGATCTTTTATATTAATTACATTCTATCAATTTTTAACGGGTGTGATATAAAAAGACAAGGTCGTTGAAACAATAAAAATGAAAAGACATTGTCGGATTCCTCTCTAATGGTATCATATTCTAGTTTTGTTTCTTCCTCCATACGTATTGATGTCCTCCGTTATTAAATCTTATTTTATGTTTCCTTGTAGAAGCTTAATTTTGTATTGTTATGACAAACCTTACAATTTGAGTTGAGACTTTATCTAACCAGTTTCAACTTTAAAGTTCTTGTGTAAAGTCAACATTTTTCTGATTTGTATTTTTTTACTTTGTTCCTGAATATTTTGACTTAGAAATTATACATTTCTTTTGTTTTAGAGTTTATTGATTTTTTACTAAAAAAATATTTATTTATGTGCCTGGGAAAGTATTTTATAGCGAGAGAGAGAGAGAGAGAGAGAGAGACTGCAATGGGTCAATGATTGCTCCAAATTGAAAAATGGGAGTCGTTTTTGCTAGGAAGAAAACTACATATTGCCTTAAGTACTATTTAGACTTCGATTGTGTGATAGATTGTTTGCAAATAAGTGGCAAATTATCAATGTATTCTATTTATTGCCTTCCTAGTTTGAACGGTTTTGTGGTACATATTTAATCAGTTAATAGTAAAAAATCCACCTAGAGAAGGGTTTTGTTTTTGTTGAAACATTCAAAAGAGCCCCCTTATATCTGATTCAAATTATCAAATTCAGCATGAGAGATGTCACGAGTTTTCCTAAAGAATAATAGACTATACAAAAGAATGGTAACTCGATACAAAATAAAAGATAAAATTATTGCATTGAAGATTTCTTTAATTGTTCTTCCTTCCATTATGATCATGGAGATTGATAAATGAATCACAAATGCAGGAAAGAAAATGGGCACATGTTAATGCCCTCGTCACACAAGCTTTTTGTATAGTGGTGGTAAACATGTAAGTGTGTAAATCCTAGTTTGAACTCATTATATATACTCATCGAAGGCATGCTATAATTTTTTTTCCAGTTCCACATTTATTTTTACTTGTTGCAAAAACGAATTGTCTTAAAATGCTACTTTAGTAAAGCTAATTATACTATTTGTTGTTTACTAGCCCAAAATCTACTGCATTTGATATAAATTTACTTATTTACATGCAAAAAGATAAATAAGGTTTGCCGGAGAGTGAACTCACCTGTCACCCATACTCCGAGCAACCTATACTCGTGATTGAGGGTGTGTTCGTTTTCTGGGGTCTAAAATTTATAGTTGTCACATTAAAAAAATCTTGCTATTTATGAGTACTAAATAAAGTTTAATTATAAAATAAATTATAGGCATTTAGTCTAATTCACCGGATCGAATCTAATAAGGTTAATTAAGTCGTGATTGAAAGACGATTCATCGTAGCATCACTTTAGCAAAACATAGATTAATTAATTTATTAGATTCATCTCGAAAATTAGCACCAATCTGTCAAAAGGGTTTTGTCATTAAATTGATCAAAATATTTATAAATAATAAGATTCTCTTTGATGTGACGAGTGCTAAATTTTAGAAGGTAGGAAACGAACGGGGCCCGAGTCATGACCAGAAGAAATCATCCAAGAAAAGCTTTCATGGCAGACTACGGTATTTATAATTTTAAAGAGATGTGCACATGCTCATCTTCATAAAGTGAGATATGTACCTGAGTTTAAAAAAACAGCTCTGGGCATGGCATGATTTACAACACTATCAACTGACGATAAATAATGCTTCGTGGTCACCCTGTCCACCTACAAATTAAGGGAGAGAGGCTTAGCACTCCATAAGGTCGTTAGCTTGTTATCTACTAAGGGAGTAGGTCGTTGGTTATAAGTGCGGCATCCCGTTTTTCTTCGAGCGTTTTTACGGTACACTACTTTTAATATAGGCCGTTCATTCTTTCTGATCCAACGACCCAGATTGATTGTTACCACCTTAACTCCCACCGTGATAACAAGTGGTAATTCAATATGGTAACAAGTGGTAACAAATTTAGTAATGACAGTCCGTAATCCAACGGTCCAGATTATTTTGTTACCACCTCGCAACTTGAGGTGGTAAAATATACCGTAAAAAGGACCTTTTCTTATACTAGTTGTTAGTGTGTTGATCATAGGTCGTATTGAATGTGGTGTCTGGTGTCTCCCTACTCGATCGACGTCGGTGCAAGTTTTGTGTTGGTGTACATTCTCACTTAATGAAAAACGTGTGTATATGTAGTTACAAATTTTTTTAAAAAGAAAAAATCTCTACAATACGACCTCCTCCCCGTGTGGAAGAACTGCCGTGCGTGGCGCTTCATAGCCATGCATGTTGTGCTAGCCGTGCCCCTTTCGGAGCTCAGACGAAGAAGCGGCCAAGTAATTAGCTCCTGAAGCCGATTGATGCCGCATCAGGAAAACATCGCAGATTCGTCGCACACAAAATCAGCGTAGCAAATAACCATGCGAACACAACTATACACAAGCCACAAGGGCATCCATGTCAGTTCTGAACATAGTGAATTTCCCATTCTAGAAAAAAAGAAGAAGAAAGGTAAATACAGCCGGCCGGCGGCTTTGTTAATTCCTCAGAGAGATTGAAGAAGACGGTAATACTGACTATTGCCTAGTACCATCAATCTTTACATCTTCAGTCTGCAGGCTCCCAATCTACCTATCTGAGTAATCTATCTATCTAACTACTAGCTCCCCTCTACGCATGATGATCAAGCAATCGATCGGCGATTACACACACACGCCTATGCCTATGTACTACTACCATCTACGCCGCCATTGTTCCCTCCTTGCTTTGCTTTGACATCACAGCCAGGGGGACGGCCACCTCGTCGTCGGCGTCGGGCGCCCTCTTCCTCTTCCTTCTCCTCTCGGCCTCCGGAGGAACGCCGTCGTTCCCGCCTGCCGCGTGCGGGTCTCGAGCCGGCAGCCGCCTCGTCTCCCTGTATATGTCTGCCAGCCACCGGAACCTCGGCCTCCGCCTCTCCTCCCCGTCGTCAACCGCGCCGCCGGCAGCACCCTTCCCGGCGAGGAACCGCGCGGCGCTCCTCCTCCGACGACTCTCCGCCGCCGCCGCCGGCTCCGCCTTGCTGGCCGCAGCCCTCGGGCACTCGGTGACGATGCTGCGCCTGTGCGCGCTCTTCATGTCCGGCCCGCCGGCGGCCTCGCCGCCGTCGTGCCCGTCCTTCCCCGCAACATCGTCCCTCCTCCTCCGGCTCTCCACCTCCTTATCCTTCACGCCGGGCTGGTCCTGGTCCGCTGCGCGGCACTTGACGCTGTCGGCGCTCCTGGTCTCCGACGACCCGCCGTCGCCGCCGCTGAGCTGGATGAGCTGCTCCGCGGCCTCCAGGTCGAGCTGATCCGCCGCCTCGCCCGCCACGGCCCCTCCCACCGCCACCTCCTCCTGCCGGAACATAGCCCACCACACCAACCGACGAACCGCAGACGACGATCGAAGAGAGAGATCGATCGAGATCAGTGGATGGACGATCGATTGAAACGAACGCGGGGTTGTAGTGGTGCGGTGGACGGTGGTCGTAGAATCTGCGGAGAAGGCTTGTGCGCGGGCTTAAATATAGGGTGGGAGGGGGCGTCGCCGTGTTCTCGGGGAGGGAGGTGCCGAGGAAAGACTCGGAAGCTGGCAGGAAGGCGGAGGGACGCGCCCCTTGTCTCTTCCCGGTTTAGCCCTTGCTTGGCGCCTCTGCCCTCCTGGCTAAGTTAAGGAAATCCTCGTTGCGACAGCGGCTAGCAGCTGCTGCAGCGCATTTGAGACCTCCTGGGCGGGGTCCAGGCTTTGAAGAAAGCATTAACCCCGTAGGATTGCCACAGTAGTTATTACACTGCTCAACTCAACGTGACCCCCTCGCGTTCCAGGAAGAAGGAACTACACAGTTTCGCTATGGAGAAATTACAATAAGCATCATTTTTTTTCTTTTGCGACGATGCAAACATTGTTCTCTGCAATGCTGATTGATAGGCACGGGCTAAAGCAACTAACGGGCGGACGTGTAAAAGCTCTGCCGAACTTTTTACCGGCCAGCCCGCATCGCCGAGCGCTTCTAGTTCACCCCGTTCGTTTTTCAACGGCGACCGACCGGGGCACCGGCGTGCGCGCGCAGAATGAGCAGCCCGATCGGTGTTTTCCTGATAGGGACGTGCGCGCTGCTCCACTTCGATCAACGCGTCTCGTCTACTCAACAATTTTTTTTCTTGACGCGGCCGTGCAGGGCCATGCACTGAGTTGACCTGGACCGAGCGGGGGAGGAGACGAGACTGGCAGTTGGGGGCACCACTACTACTGCTGCCCGCTAATAAGGAACCAGTCCGTCGAATCCCAGATTATTGCAGCGAGCCGTGACGACAGACTTTAATCTGGTGGTCGACGCGCACTGTGCATGTCTTCTGTTGTGGGTCTAAAACAATCAGGCCCCGTTGGTTTCCACCCTCTAAAATTTATATACTTGTCACATCAAAGAGAATCTTACTATTTAAGTAGATCTTTTATTAATTTAATAACAAAACTTATGTCGCGACCCTCCCTCTAATTTGCGAGACGAATATAATGATCCTAATTAATCTATATTTAGCTACAGTGATGCTACAGATAACATCTTCTAATAACACCATAATTACTCTCGTTGGATTCGTCTCGTGAATTAGATAGGGGTCTGCAATTAGTTTCTAGATTAGACTTTATTTAAGATCTTCAAAATGATAAAATTCTCTTTGATTTGATCCCTCTAAAAATTATATAGCTGGAAACCATCAGGCCCTCAGTCATTCCCTGTAGCAGGTTTGGAGGCTGCAGGTCCGTCCTTTTCAGCTTTGACGGCATCTTGGAAGGCCAAGCACGGCGTTTCCAGATGCGGTTCGTGGCGAATTGCGTAGCAAATCCATCATCACCCTGATCACCTCGACTTTTGCAAAAGCTGCTGATCAAACGTCGGAGGAGTTCAGGAAAGTCAACTAACAGCAGAACTCGATCTGCAGCAAGACCCCACGCGCAATATGATCCGTGTACAGCAGCAACAAGACTCGAGAGGGCAGGAGCACCTCGCACATCAGGTTATGCCGGACGAAGGATCCTGCACGGAGACACAGAAAGAACACACATCACACGCGCTACCAAGACTTGTAAAAAAAAGTACATCCATCGGTCGTCTCCTGATTATTTGCATGGATAGAGTGTTACAGGTATCGGAACAAAATTTATCGCTTTTTACTACGTTCTAAAGCTTCCAACTTTATCTTACTAAAAAGAGCACAAGATCGTTTTTTAAACTGTCATCAAAGACTAGAAAAATGACAGTGCCAACTAAAGAGCTCTGCATTCGGCTAAAAGGAATCTGCACGTATTCTGCTTGTACTGTTGTAATCGTCGACGCCTAATCTATTGCAATTATGAAACACCCAACCGAGACATACATGAGGAACACGGGATACAGCGCTAAGGCCTTCCTCCGTGGGTTAACAGCAGCGCTCATGAACGGATAAGCTGCCCAGGAGCTCCATGCTAGCGTTATCGTCACCACAACTATCTTCAACACGACACTGTCCTTCAGCAGGCAAATCAGAGCCCCAACATCCAGAGGGAACAGGCAGTATCCAAGAAGACTGAGGCTTTGGAAGAAGTTGATGCGCCCACCCTGTAGTGGAACATTACAGTCATCACAAAAATTACCGGGCATGTATCAACCGATATGTGCTGAAACTGAGACTCGTCACAAGCAGGGAGAAGTGACATGAGAGGACGGGCATACCAGCAGTAGAACGTTGAACGTGAGAACAATAGCACCAGCAGCTAATACAGCAAAGGCGACAGCAAACACTTCAGACTACAAAATAAAACCCCAGTCATCGAAATTAGTATGCAAAATATCATAAAATATACTGTATGAAATGTGCAACAACACTAACCCAACAAAGGGGATTAATGTAGCTGTTAACCATATAATACACCCATGACATGCTAGCAAATTATTAACCACTTTTACATACACATGAGACCATTCCACCAATGGAAGAAGTGTAACAACACCCTTGACTTCAGAAAGAAGCTCTCACTGCTGAATATTCCTTTTTCACAAGGGCAGGTCTCCTGTCCTAAATATTTATCATCAACGAACACCTTTCATTTTTAAAGACTATCCTAAATATTTATCATCAACACACACCTTTCATTTCTGAAGCATGAGAAACACTATATTTTGCCTAGATATGCTTCCTAATAGATGGCAAATTGGCAATAAACTCAGAGTAAATAAGCCATATGTTGAAGGGTGAACACTGCTTATGAATTATAATTGTTTCAACTTTGAAAGGCTATGTGAACATTTGGGTAGAACTATTGAGAGTTTGTCACTAATTTAATCAACAATCTCTTCTTAATGTTTTCTTTGCAAGGAAAAAAAACAACTGTTGTATCTTTCACTGAACATGCTGCCTCAACAGCGTAACCCCCAATTTTATTACTCCAGTCCATTATAGGCATGCCATGAAAGTTATATTTTCACATTTTGAACGCATCAAGGGTACATGGCTGAAATTATTGGAACTCTAGCTTTCTGGGATAATGGTCAGAACACTACTGCAGACAGCAGGCTGAAGGAACTTTTCCACTACTGCGACTACAGTAGAATAGGCATAATTAGGTCATTTCAGATCAACAAAGAGGGCCTAGAAATCGTGTTGAAATCAAGCCGAATAACACAGATGCTTCAAATAAAGAACATGAAGAGGAGCAAACTACTACTATTACAGTTGCTTTGCGGTCTAATATTTACTTAGTGCCCAAACAATTAACCAGCATCCCCAAATGGTGAAGCTGCTTTCCGCTCTAGCACGGGCTGTTCGTTTCTCCCTATCTAATTTTTAGAGGGGTCAAATCAAAGAGAATTTTATTATTTTGGAGTACTAAATAAAGTCTAATCTCAAAACTAATTGCAGACCCCCTATCTAATTCACGAGACGAATCCAACGAGGGTAATTATAGTGTTATTAGAAGATGTTTACTGTAGCATCACTGTAGCAAAACATAGATTAATTAGGATCATTAGATTCGTCTCGCAAATTAGAGGGGGTCGCGACATAGGTTTTGTTATTAAATTAATCAAAGTCTTACTAAATAAGTAAGATTCTCTTTGACGTGACAGATATCTAAATTTTAGAGGGTGGAAACGAACGGGCCCATTCGTGCCCTTTCCCTGTCCCCTCAATCAGGTCATGGTGCCACTCTTTTCAGATGTGCAATGGATGAAGACACGGAAAGAGTTAAAAGTATATTGCCCGCTACTCTTCTTCATGTATTAATCCCTTGTGCCACACAGCAGTCAGCAGCCATTCAGTCATTCATGGAAGGTCGTGCCAAGAAGGCCATAAAAAGCGGATAGTAGGTCAGTAAATTGGTATTGGTATTTTCGACGGCATGTCATCAACGATTTTTTGACGCTACAATGCATAATGGTGCCACAAGTTCGCTGCTCTCAATAAACTCTGAATATGATCGTGACAAATGCACTTCAATAAACTGAACATGAATGATCAGTTCAGATTACTTGATTCACCATGTCATGTAACCAAATGTATCATGGATGAGATAAACAATGTTTTTTTTAATCTTTAGTCATCAATTTTAGTTCGGCGGACTAGACATGGCTTATGTTATGACTCTTTTGGTACCAGACTGCAACGATCGGCTACAATGTTACTCCCAAGTTCTTAAAGTGAAGATTGGTCACATTTGCATTTGATTTCACATGACCAAAGCATCGAAGCTGATTAAGAAACTGTCCAGATGCGGTGGGTACCTTCTTGACGGTGGCAGACCAGGACAGGATGAGGCCGAGGAAGACGATGAAGAAGAAGGGTCCCCAGAGGTCCCAATCGCGCAGCGCCTTGCCTGGGTCCTCGCGGAAGGGGTTGGGGAAGACGACGAGCTTGAGGTTGCTGACGATGCGGGTGAGGTCGCGCTTGACGGTGTCCCAAACGGGTTCGGTGAGCGTGTCGGTCTCGGGCCCGAACCCGTCGGAGCCGATGGGCACGGCGACGGAGCCCGAGCCGGGGGCGAACGGCGGCAGCGCGACGGGCTTGGAGGCGGCGGCGGAGAGCGGCGCCGAGGATAATGAGGAGGAGAAGACCGGGATGGAGGCGCGCGTAGGGGAGGCGGGCCGCGCGGCGGGGAGGACGGCGGCGGGGGACGGCGCGGCGTTGATGAGGTCCTCGATCTCGTCCATGTCGGAGCGCGCCGACGAGGGGTGCAGCGGGATGGTGTCGCCGCGGCCGTGGGTGTGGGGCTGCGACATGGTCGCGGGGCGGAGGGATCGATCTCGCGGCGGGGTGGCTCGGCGAGGGAGCGCGGGATGACAGAGGAGGACCGGAGCCTGGTCAGCAGGCAGCGGAGGCCGGAGAAAGAGACACGTGGAGACAGAGGGAGCCGGCAGACGAAGCAATCGGAATGGTGGACCGTGGACCGTAACGTTTTTTTTAACTGTGGACAGTAACGTCTGCGGCGTACTACGAATCTTTTTCATTGGGCCGAATTAATCAGATGTTTGGGCCTTTTTCGCGCGAATTAAAAAATTGGACGTGTTTGACTGGTGATGATCTATCCCGCGTATTCCAACAAATAAGCTTTGACTGGCCGCAGTATATAGCTTCATAAATTTTGGTAACAGCGGTTAACTAAAATCTCTGACACCTTGACTTTGGGTGAGCAGCAGCGGAGATAAAGGAGGACATTTTGACGCTTGGAAGAGTATAATCCGTGAAGATAAGCACTGTATACATCAGTCTACTAAACATATTTATGATATTTTGCGCATGCACATCTTCAAATGCATGTATACTGCCATTGAGAATGTCTGTGAGATATTTTGTTTCAGGATTTTTGACATCTAACTCGATGCTGAGAAGTCAATTCGGTTCCGTCATCACGTTTATGTTGCCAATCACTGTCCAATCGGATTCATTTCCGTATATGGCTTAATCCGCCGAGGCTTATCGTTTTGTTTGCCGAGCTCTATCCACCTCAAACTCTTCTCCATGTAAGAGTGACACATCCCAACTGCGTTACGGGTCACTTTCTGAGTGAGGTATCCATCACCATCGTGTGATTGTAAGTGGATGCTCAGCACTCAGCAGCATTTGGATGCGCATAATTACAACCGGTGCGCCTAATCATGCTGTAACTGGGCTAACTTTTGCGCAGCGGGTGTTCCAAGCCAATCTCAACAGGTGTTGGCGCAATGGCACGGCCTCAGGCGGCGTGCAGGCCAATGGGATAAATTAACGTGCCGGCGAGCAAAAGCCGAAGCGTCCGGTCAAATCAGTGGCCCGATTCCTGGCGCGTCACGCTCACGGCTGCAGTGCACGGCACCCAGAAAGACAGCGCTGCTGCGGCCTGAGGCCCGAAGCGCCGGCCGGCGGGAGAGAGGGAGCCTTCGATTCCAAAACGGTCGCGGTCTGCTGCTGCTGCTCCTCCTCTTCTCCCCCGCGGCTCGTTTTCCCCTCGCCTCGCCACGCGCACGCCTTCCCTGGCTACACAGCTGCAGGCTGCTCGCTCGCTCTCCATCCCCAACCAACCACGCAGCTTTTTCCCTCCCCGCTCCGCTAGGCGATAAAAAGCAGCGAGGAAAGTGGGGCGTGCCGCGGCGCGCGGGTCGCCGGCGGGTAGGATTTTAATTTCTCCACCCTCTTCCCCTCGGGCCGCGGGCCGGCCGGCGGATGGCGTCGTCGCGGGTGGCGGCGTCGCAGCCGCAGGCCGCCGCGGGGTCCTCGGACCTCGCGCGATTCAGGAGCAGCAGCGGCATCGGATCCATGAACATGGACGACATCATGCGCAACATCTACGGCGACGCGCCGCCGCCGCCGGCCGGCGGGCCGGCGGACCCCGTCCCCATCGCCGCGGCGGCGCCGGGGGCGCCGCGGTCCGGCGGACGTCGTCGGAGGTCTGGAAGGAGATCTCCGCCGCGGGGGCCTCTCGGTCCCCGCTCCCCGCTCCCCGCGCCCGTCGCCGTCGCCGTGCCCACCGCCGGCGGCGGCGCGGCGGAGATGACGCTGGAGGATTTCCTCGCCAGGGATACCGGCGCCGCTAGGGCGCCGGCGATGGAGGGGCCCATGGCGCTCGGGTTCCCCGACGGCGATGCGGTGCCGGGGGCGGGCATCGGCGGCGGGAGGGCGCGGAAGCGGGCGCACATGGATCCCACCGACCGCGCCGTGGTGCAGCGGCAGAAGCGCATGATTAAGAACCGCGAGTCCGCGGCGAGGTCCAGGGACCGGAAACAGGTGCATGCCATGAAACATTTCGTCGAACCGAGTTTGAGCTGCTTTTCAGTGTACCTCTGATGGTTTCGGTGGCTAATAATCTGACGCTTCCGTTCGGACATCAATGCAGGCGTACGTTGCAGAGCTGGAATCGCAGGTCTCGCAGCTCGAGGAGGAACAGGCAGAGCTATTGAGGGAGCAGGTATTGTTCTTGTTTCTGCTTGCATAGGAACTAGAGGAAAATTGTACTGTATCTGCCTTCGTACACATGGATTCACACTTGCAAGGCAGCCTGTTTTCATCATTTCGCTTTATTGAAGTAGTGTTCGCTGGTGCCTTGGTGATTACATGAGCAATCTATGCTAGCCAGATACAAAAAAACATAGCTGCAAAATACTGTGAACGTCAAAGCACAGCTACTATCTTTAAATTGGGAATATAAATTCTCGCGTATCTTATAATCAATAGTATACGCTGATATGTTTAGTTATTTACAGTGTATGCATGTACGTATCCAGTAAAAATAAATGGGTTTTTAGTGAACCACACCATCTGTGCTTTCGCATCAAACTTTTTTTAGCGTTGCATTCAAGGACTTGTTAACTAAAAGATTATTAAAAACAATGAGAATTAGGTATCATTACAAACATGCTTTTTATGCCATCAAATATGCTTATGAATAATTCATAAGAATTTTTCCCTTCTGTACCATCACGCCATTTTAAATAAGGTTTGTTCCACTCAATTGTTCTTATTTTATTCTTAATGTTTCTCAGGAGGAGCAAAACCAGAAGAGACTTAAGGAGGTAACATTGGTTAGCTTACATTATTGCTAATAAATATTTTTAGCCTACATTGGTACAATGATATTTATTCTTTTTTTGCTTGAGGGATTTATGTATTTTAATCCACATCAGTATTTAGAAATGTTTTTGTAGTAATGTCCCATCATTAGAAAGCACACGTTCACAATCATTTTTGCTTTTTTTTGGCATCTTGTAAATGTTTTGTTTACTGGTTTTATGGCAAATCTCTTTTTTCTTGATCTTATTTTGCTCAGGGTGCCGGAATTCTTTATAAGTGATTCAACAAGAGAAACAAAAAAAAAAAAAAAACAGAATTTGACAACTGTGTGAACTCTGAATAGGGTGCTGATTCATTTGTGACTCCTTAGCACATTAGCTTTCGTTCTTTTCTTATTTCTTCATAGGCTGTGTTAGAACTACACTCATGTTCGGTAATTAATTCCTCCCCAGTATAGGGTACTTCATGCATTTTTATATTTTATACCTCTAGAGGCACTTCATGCATTTTTATATTTTATACCTCTAGAGGCACTTCATGGATGTAATAAAATGTATAGAATGGCTTCATCTTTATTGAAGCATCATAATAGCAAGATACATAGTATTATCCTTCATAGATTCACACTATCAGCCGATCCTTATCAATCTTTTGTTATGATACTAAAATGTTTTGCAATGTTTATGCAAGTAGCTCATATTTCAACATATATTGTTGATGGTTTTTGTCTAATCTGAAGCTAATCTATTTATTGCAGCTGATGGAAAAGCCAGTGCCAGTTATAAGGAAAAAACCATTACAAGACCTTAGACGAACCAATTCCATGGAATGGTAGAAGACACCAAGCTCTGTTGTCAGTCTCAACTCTCAACAGAGGTTCTTGCTCTCTTTTAGATTTATTTATATTTCCCATTTTTCTTTGGCAGCCTTTTAGGTGAAATGGAAACAATTTGTAGAGGAGGGATCGTGCGTGTTTAAAAAGACACGCCATTCTGAATTAACCTGTGGATCTGTTGTCGGCATGCTACTCTATGTTTTCTTGTCAGTGTGGTTAGTGTATAAACAAAAATGAGCAGGGTTTGCTCAAATTGCACAAAGGTATCCTCGTTACCAACGGCATCTACTTTTACATATATGAATCCAGCACTAAGTGGTACAGTAGCCAATAGACAATTGTTCATTAAGAAAAAAGAAATTTACAGTACAGGATTCACCGGAAATCCTGGTGGCTGCTATACCGAGGGCTAAGGCCATGTCCCAGTAGTGGTAAATCAGTTAGCAACTGCAATCTCAGCAGCAAGGCTCAAGCGAGGATGCAGTAAATTGCTTCACCGGAAATTGCTTGTGAATGCTTAGGCTTACAGGTTTCGAAAGGGATTGAATTCCCATCTACCTAACTACGAACAAGACATGTTGTCTTTTCTTCAATAATTAACTATTAGAAAGCAATTGAAGTATCTAACTATCCAAACTTCCTTAATAGTCCAAAGAATCTGATGTTCCTATTTTTATTGGCATCAGGAAAAAAAGACAATTCTAAAACTGATTCTGTGTTTATATGGACAATTTCTAATACCAATATTCCATTATTTAATGTAGATCAGCTGTGTATACAGGTTACAGGTGCACTGATGAGAATAGAATGTAAATTAATAGAACACTACATACAAATCGTTACATAAATAATGTGAATACTTGGCTAAGTGACTACATTAAAAAACATTCTCAACCTAAAATAATCCAGTTTGTGATAAGATGGCTTGGAGCCAATAGCCACCCAACAGTTTGTAATCCCAAATGCATTGCTTATGCTGGAAGGATGTTTGTCAACCCTGTATCAGTAAGTGAACATTACCATGGGAATAAATAAATAACTACAGCAGTGAAGATACAACAAGAAAAGGATCCTGTACCGATTATTCAGAATATCCAATTCAACAAGCTATATCAGCCATCCAATTCAAGTAAGTCCCAGAACACATATTACTTTATCTACTCGCTTAATTAAGCTTGCATCATGTTACCAACTATAGACAGCTAAAATACTGAAAAAAAATTTAGTCAACCCTTTTGTCCTAAGAAGGGAACTTTTCCAATTTAAGCTTTTAAATTATACTTAATAACAAGGATACTGCCCAAGATATTGAATAAGAGGCAATCTGCACATGAGAAACACAACAATAAGCTATAACGCCACAGATAAAACATGATTAAATAGTGCTGCTGCACAGACAGGATGCATATGCACAGTCTTTTTACAAATTGTTACAAGTTAAAAGATATCTATCTAAGCCTGGATGGAACAAGACATCCATCCAAGTAGAGGGTAGAGGAAGTGAAACATTGAACTTGAAACAATGGTGGACCCACTAGTCAGCGATAGTGATCACGTGGGCCAGAAGCATGCTTAAATGACCAAACTGAAACATTGCGCTAGCGATTTCAGAAGCTCCAGCCTTGCAAATCAGAGTGACTCCCTAAAGTTCAAATTCAAGTCATTTTATCAAACAATCAAGTTCATCTGGGGTCATCGGTCACCAGGCCACGGTAAATTCAGGTAAAATAAGCATGAAAAAGTGAAGCCAAATCTCCAAATTGCAAAACTCTGTTAAATAAAAAAGAAGGCTGGCAGCAACAAAGAAAAAATAATTAGAAGGAAATAACTAGGCACAAAACATGTGCCAATTAAGATGCACGGTCACAAAAACATTAAACAGTCATCATGTTAAATCCCCTAGGACAAAAGATAGTAAGGTACCGATTAAAGATTTTATATGCACAGCTTGTTAACCCTGAGTTAGTATATAGGAGAGCTGCGTATCATTGCATTAATAGAAGAGAGTACAAAGAACACTCTCACACACATCCCCACAACGAGAGAGAGAGAGAGAATATGTCATCTCCGCATATTCTTATTTCATCACTGGGCAGCACATTTTTGAAGGAATAACAGAAAAACAATACCACCACTCATAGTATAAAGGAAAGTGGTCACAATTCATTCAAACAAGAAACTTATAAAGCACTGTAAAAAATCCAACAATAGAAAAGGGGAAAACACAAAACGTATATGAGAGGTTTCAACACAAAATGGCTATCATGTGACATTACAACAAAGGACCATCTTCTCCTCGAGATTAACAAAAGAAGTCTGCCCCCCAAAGAAAACTCGACATGATGCGAATGTACTCAATTCTAAGTGAGTATGTGTTGTGGGTGGGGGGCTTGGAAGAATTTGTTGAACATCTTTTGTTTTCCCACAATGCAATGATACTAAGATCTTTTGCATATTTTTAGAATCTCTTCACTGGACTTTTCTTATAGTAAAAGGTACCGATTAAAGATATTGTCTTCTTTAAAATATATAAGCCATTATGATTTCATATAGAAAGAATGGTATATGATGCAAATAAACCTCACGATGAATCTAGTACCATCAATTTTGTCCTATCCATCTACATGACTATTTAGCTATTGGTCAAATTTAAGAACATACTTCACTTAGGACAAACCTAAATGACTATATTTGGTATAAAAAGGATATGAAGATATTGTTAACCCCTAATATGAGCACTACATCCCTCTCAATGGCTGTCCGAATCTGCAGCAGCTGCTACATAAGCAACAGCTCAACACTTTGTACAGCCAACACAAACTCAACTAAGCAAGCTAAAAAGAAGAGGTGCGAGAACTGCAAGACACAAAGCAAGTTATTAAACAAATAAAAGGCATTTGAAACATAGATAAAAACCAACAAATAAATAAACCTGGAAAAAAGGAAAACCAAAAGTATAATATCTCAACATAAGAGCAATATATAGCATAAATATATAAGAAAATAACATATAACTTTGTAAGAAAATGAAACATCACACCCTCAGATCTCATGGATATAGCATTCATCGATGGCACAGATTACTGCTTCCTGATGGAAACGTGCTGCTGCTGCTGCATGTGGAGAGAGAGAGAGAGAGAGAGAGAGAGAGAGAGAGAGAGAGAAGCTTCCAGATCCTCTGCAGTATTAACAGTCAGTGACGGGAGAGAGAGAGAGAGAGAGAGAGAGAGAGAGAGAGAGAGAGCGATAACAACCACAACAAACCAAGTGCCATCTCTGCATATTCAGTTTTCATCACTGGGCAACATGTTTCTAAAGATTTATTACTGAAGATCTAGAACCATTCATTGTTGCAAACTACAACTGCACAAATGAGAAAGCAAGAAAAGTAGAATTTATGATGAAATATGAAGTTTACAAAGCAATAGAAAAAAATAGAGGAATCAAAATAGGTGAAAAGGAGAAAATCAGAAAATATAAATATATTTTATCACCAAATGGTTGGCAACTTTTACATCATCTCTGGAAAGCCAACTCCTCCGATAGATGAAGGCATTAAAAAAGAAAAGAAAATGAAAATCAATAAACAACCAAATAATTTATATTACCAAATGGCCCTCTGACTATGTGACAGGCATATACCACCCAGCGTCATCAAAGGCTAATGCAGCGGGCTCCAACACTGGCACTAAAGCATGTCTCGGGACGGATCAATGGAATAGATGATGATGATGATGATGATGACACGACAATGACGGCAAACATGCCAGTAGCAGTGAGAAAGAAACAAAGAAACAAACACCAGGCCAAGCATATGGCCGGGCATCTCTCAGCAAGACAGATCTTCATTTCATTTTATTGGATACCTGACCTGAGCATGCCTCAGCGCCAAGAGTATGGAGTAGCCAACACAGCATAAGCCATCACAAAAGCAAACAGCATAGGTTGATCCCACCAAGCTCGAATCAGCTCAGTTCATCAATCTACCCACCCACAAGTGTCACCCATAATCATCATTGGGCCAAGGAGGCAAGGATATACTAATACTACCATATCTACAAGCCAGTAAAATGAAAAACAAAAATGGTCTAAAAGGGACTGCTAAATGTATTACAAATGCAGTGGAGTTAGACCATTCGTTGATGATTCCAAGTCCCACAAATTCGTTTTCAGGTGTCATGTCAAGCACAACCATCAACCAGTCAAAGTCAAACCAAATATGTTAAAGTTTAAAATTGCTCAGATAGAAGCAATAGAAACAGAAACAGAGGTAGTCGAACATATGATTTTTCACTGTATGCTGGCACAAAATAAAGGTATCGAACCGATTCCAATCAAAAGACCAAAAAGCAGTGTATTATCCAATGGCCCTCAGATTTGATAACTCTGTTCTTTCCATGATAGGCTAGTGCAGTGTGCTGTACGCTGGCACCGAAACAAGTTTCAGGTTTCGGAAGAAGAAGAAGAAGACGAGGAAGGAATAATCCATCCAAGCATAGGGTTCCGTGCTACCGGCAAAAGAAGAAATCGATCCCAAGTCCTGATGGATGAATGCATACACATGCAGAGCCAGCAGAGGGAAGAGGAAGAGGAGAGAGACGAGACTGCACACCCGAACCCCGAACGTGCTCCGGCGCCCAGAACGCCAAATAGACACGCACTGCACTAGCCGTTTCAAGAGCTCCAACCTTGCAGACGCAAAGCACGACCCCGTGGAGCTTAAATCCGGTCCGATCTATCCATCCATCCATTCATCGGGGTCGTTGTGATCATCATCGGGCCAATCGCAATCCGAGCGACAAGGGCGGAATAGATCTACAGCACGAATGCAGAAAATAAACCACGGGTTGGATCTACGCCGCAGTCCCAATCGAAATTTCCAAACCTCGGCGAAATCGAAACAAGCGAAGCGCAGAAAGAGGCAGCGAGGAGAAGCAAAACGTACGGAGTGGGAATGGAATAACGCTTCCCGCTGAGGCGGGGAGCCGCGGCCTACGCGGGCCGGAACCGTCGCATCCCGCCGCCCGCAGCCGGGAAAGGGGACGAGGGCTTCCGCCACCATCCCCAATCCCCGCCGCGTCACCCACAAAACCCCGTTCCATTCCCCGTGCAGCTCTGCTCTGCTTTTTTTTTTTTTTTGATGGACTCTGCTCTGCTTTTGAGGCGCTGGAGTGCGGGCCTCACTCCCCAGAAAGGAAGGAAAGGCCACGCGGAGAAGAGCATCGGACGAAAGCCCAAAAGAAAGGCCAGCTCGTTCCGCGTGGCTTTCGTAGTTACCCAGTCGCTCGGGCCCAATATCATACCAGCCCATGAAGCAAGAGCTCAGCCCGGTGGGCCGCACCCGCGTACGGACGTTCTCGTTTCACCAATTTTCCCGCGCCGCCTGGAACGACCGCACCGTCACAGACAAGTGAGTCCGCCAATCTGGCAATTGCAAGCACCCGGCAGTGCAGAGACGAGGAATCCGTGGCAAGCGCCCAAGCAGAACGGCATCATGTCACCATTGTTTCCTGTCCTGAGTGGCGCCTGCCACTACCACGACGGACGAATCCATCCATCGCACTCGCCGTAGTGGGATTCCACCGCATAGTTTCCACCATGCCACTCACGAATCGTCTGAGGGGGAAAAGACATGGGACCGACAAGATGAGAAATTCTTCCACCTGAATGACAGGGAAGTTGCATCGATGCCCGTCGAGTCGCATCGCATGAACGAACGCATCCGCCGTCCTCCAATCAAACCCACAGATTTTATTCGATTCTCTTCCCGATCAAGAACGAACGCAGGCAGATACGAAACACCATCTCCTCATCCCCGGCCAAGCAGCAGCTGACACCACCACAGATTTCATCGTGAAGCAATAATCCAAAGGATTAGTCCTGCTGACCCCATATCAGGAGCAAAAAGGATCTCCCGATCTGCTAGTCCCTGCTCTGTTCCTAGCAACGAGACGCACAGCACACCAACGGGGCCAGATCGTGCGTGCGCACTGCCGCCGTCCTGAGAGCCGTGAGCACTTATGGAATGATTACTGTATTCAAAATTATTTCTTTCACTCTCACCGCAAAAGAAAATACTTCTTCCACTCATGCGAGCCAAGCAATCAACAAACGTTTCCATTTCTTATAAATATGATGATGGATTTAGCCATTCATCGTCGAGGTATGTGCATTCCAGCTCAGTCACATACGTACTCACCTGCAGAAAAAAAAATCCTTCACCTACTCACACTCATCATGGGTCCAGATGCACCCTCTCCCTCTATTCTACATTTCCATTCTCCAAGCTGTACCGTACTGTATTGTCTTTGCTGTCGCTACAGAAATGTATATCGTTTCACTGGGGAAAGAGCTAGACCTTCTGGTAAAAGAAAACGAAAGAAAACCAGAAAGAAAGGAGCTGGACCCAAAAGAGCAGAAAGGCACGACTTTGTGCTGAGGGAAAGGGGCGCATTCATGTGGAATGATTCTCCCATCAGGCGTAACCACTTACTTAACGCGCCAAACAAGGGGGCGTTTGCAGATCAAGCAATGATGGCGCATAATGGCTGCGACCAAACCATATTTAACAAGGGTTATTATGCTAAGAGCTAGGAAGGCTCCATCATGCGAGACAAGTTCGGCACAACCGGCTGCAAAGCATGATTCTCATCTTGTATAATAATGCAAGCACCCATGCGCAACAGATTATAAAAATGATCTGTCCCGCGCTTTTTGTTCAGAATCGCGCCAAAGCGTGCAAAGAAATTCATCAACCGAACCCTTTCACGTCCATTCAGAATCGCATGCACATTACACAAATGGCGCCCGATGCAATGAACTTGGTTCCGAAAGAAACCGAGCTACCATGGTGCCAACAGGTGAAACATACATGCTAACAAGTTCAGTTCCAGGTTTACAGCAACAAGCAGAATACAACCATGAGAATAAAACAAAATGCAAACAACTAAAGTCCTAGGGGGCAAATGCATCCTTTTTTGTGCATTTCTAATCCTGCCTCCCACTGAACTTTGCCCTACCAAATTATTCACATGCCAATTTGGTGTCGAAGCTACTCAGACAGATGGCAAATGCCTGGAAAGCGGACAGTGGATAGCGGTAATCCATCGTGAACATATCCTTGGCAACCTTACCAAACTGCAGGATGATCTTGTCCTGGTCCGGTGGAGTAGGTTGTGATGGGGTTGGAGCCCCGGCAGGAGGGGCCTGGCTTGGTGCGGCAATCAACTGGAAATTCTTCACCGAGGCAATGGTTACACGGCCACGGAAGTTAAGGCACCAGCACTGCAGCTGTTCATGCCACCTAGGGGCCTTGTTACGAAGCACTAGAGGCCTCTCCTTGTTTTGTCCCTCTTCATCACCAGCGAAGCTGCCTCCGGCAATGTCAGAAAAGCGGGCACTGCTAAAGTTGCGGGAACTCATGAAATCCATGGACTGGTCCATGATGGATGACTTTGAGAAGGAGGTGGTGCTGCGAAATGACTCCTCTAATGCTCTGGGCAAGATCTGCTCAGGCTGTCCAGGGACTATGCCACCAGGCTCAACCGCAGAAGCAGGAATAGAGTGCATAGCACAGTGCATCCGCCTTGGGCCCCTTGTGCCAAGAACATTTAGCTCATATGCAACCTGAGCTATGTTGTAATTACCAGCTGGCACTTTAGGAGAGACCTTCTTGGAGTTGAACCTCCGGCTGGACCGTCCAACATGAGGAACCACAGCCCCATTATACGGGGGCTGTGTGTCAAAGATCATAAACTTTGTGCCAAGGAAGTTTGACCTGGAAACAACAACAAGTATCAAAGTTAGATTCCACAACCAAAAAAAGATAGACGAAGACAGAAGGTTCATAATCCATGTGCTGCTCGATCTAGAAATGTTGTCAGCAAAGTTACCTCAGTTTTCCAATATAAGTGCTGCTCGATCTAGAAATGTTGTCAGCATCCATTGATATAACATACTCTGTGCAGGTTGTTTTGCGATTCCTTTTAGCAGATAATAGGAACTTGCCATTCTCTGCGAGTACAGCTGATTTCGGAAACAGAAAAAAGAGTCAATGGCGTGCCAATTTATTCATTTACAATATCCATTACATAGCAAACAAAAGAACAAAATTGTGGCGCAACGCAGGCAAAAATCAAGGGCCTAAATAGAGACTTAATAGCAGATTCTCAAAGAAGATAAGAACCACAGCAATGTTAAATAACAAAGGAAAGATGAAATGGGTAACATACCAGTACTCAGGCACAAGTAGAGATGATATGTAGACTTAGATTTGTCCCTCTTTATGAAACATTGAATCATTCCATCTCGTGGACCAGGCTGTCAAAACCAGGATTAAGGCAACTGTCGTCAGTAGGAAAGACCGAATAGGCAAGAGGTTGCTCTCACTAGGTACAAAATACAATTCTTAAACAGCACGTCGCTTACCTGCTTCAGCGATACCGGGAAGGTAAGCTTCCCGCAAAACTCAGGGCTCAGTACAATCTCCCTGCACATCTCCCTCCACGCCCTGCACACAGCAGCACAGGACACGACATTCTTGCGAGCTGGCCAGGTGCTCTCGCTGTCTTCCAGCCTCCTGATCACGTCGCGGAGGAGCTCAGGAGGGAGACTAGCCCACCGTCCCTCCTGGACGATGATATCTGCATCACGGAGCTCATGCACCGTGCTCTGAGATCTCCCCTTGTGATGCCCGGTGAGCCCGTGAAGGCCAGCGATGGTCACCTCAAAGCTACGCCTTGACAGGCTGCCAAAACCATCCCGGACATCACGAACTATGCTGCGAAACGACATGGATGCCAACTAGAGCTGGGCAGTAAGATCTAAAAGAGACTCGAGCCTTCTCCTGCCAGTGATGTGTGCCAGGGAAAGCCACCACCGACAGACGTCCTGGTCGCTCCACTTATAGAACAGTGGCTCACCAGATCACGCCACCACGGATTGCTGCCTTGGGGTGCGCCTACAGAGAAGCAATCACCAACTCGTACCTGCCAGAAGAAAAGAACCTTTGGTGAGAAAGCGTGTGAATCTTACCATGGAATACCGAATAGAGCCAGCGGTATATGTCACGAACGACAGACACCAATTCCAGCTCGCAATCCCGCGACGAGTCCGCGAGACAAAAGCACATAGTACTGCTACTACAACGGAAATTGAGGAGCGCGTCTGTGAAAAAACTTTTTCTAGAGCCGTCGCATCACACCAGCAATTCTGGTGGCATGCTGCAACATTTCGAGTAAGAAAACCATGGGCCCTCGTACTAGAAACCATTCCCGTGTCAGAAATTAGGTGTTCCATGGCGAGAAAGACCCCTTCTTTTCCCTGATTCATTCATTAATTAACGACGTGACAAAAAGGGCGAAAAAATCCAAGCGCCGTTAACTCTCGGAGGCGGCGGGCGCAAGATCTAGAAACAAAAGGGTCGGGAATGGAGGCAACGGCCTGAGCTGAGCACTCCTACTCGTCGGGCCAGCTAGTTCAGCCTCTTCACCGGCACGGGCAGAGCCTAAAAGCTCGACGATTCGTATCCCGAAATAAAGGGCCGGAGTGGCGCATTTACGGCGCCCGGACAAGAGACCACGCGGAGAGAGACGACCTATCCCTACTCCTGGCCGACGAATCAGGCAGAGCACCATCCAAATAACTCCAAATCGTCCCTCGGAGAGAAGAGAAGAGAACACTCACATCGAGCTGGGCCGGGCGAACGAGACTCCCAGCCGCCGTCGGAGGGCAGATCGAAGCGCGGACGGTCCCGATCCGGCTACAGTTCTCGGTGCTGGGTTCGTCCCCTTCCGACCCCGCGACGACGGCGAGGAGGAGCAGGAGGAGTTGGGGGGAGCGGGACGGGAGGCGGGTGGATTGGTAGTGGTGGGTGCGGCGAGGAAGATGGGGGGGAGGGAGAGGGAGAGAAACGCGGAGCGAGTGGGAAGGAGAAGGAAGGAATTCGGGGGCAGCTGCGAGGTGCGCGTTGTTTATTATCCGGTGCGGTCCACGGCGGGGCGCTGGGCGCGGGTTGACCGCGCCGTTTCCGTTTGGGCGGCCGACGCACGTAACGGCGTCAGGCGGGGAGGTCGGAGATGCGTTTCGCCGTCCGTTTCTCCCCGTAGCACGCGGCAGGGAAAACGGGGGGCGGTTTCGGCGGTGCGGCTTTGTTCGTCCGTTCCCGTGGCGGCGGCTGGGGCTGGGGACGGGACAGCGAGCCCGTGGAACACGGGCGCGGTGACGGCGGCGGCACGCTGACGCTGCTGACCTGCCACCGTCAAAGGATGCCCACGTCAATCAGCCGCGGGTAAATCCGGTGCAGGAAGCAGGAATAACAGACAGGATGACGACACTCGGAGGGGGAATCAACCCGGTGCAGTCCCACTCGTCGCCGTCCTCCTGCGGGTAAACCCCGGGAAAGGGACTGCGCAGGCGAGTAGAGTACTCGCGGCTTTTTACCGTGGACGTACGCCGGCGGCCACAAAAGGCACAGCAGATTTTTAGCTTTCTTCACCTCCGCGTGGGGAGCTTTCCGTCGCGGCTTTTCGATCGCCCGGTCACGAATCATCGGTTACCGCGGGCGGACCCCTTTCTGCCGCTGGTCCTAGTAGTAAAAAGAAAAACAATCGCGCGGCCGGCGCAGGGGTGTTCCGGCAGCCGAGGTCGGCCGGTCCCGGCGCGGTGTGAAAAGCCGCGCGACGCCGTGCTCATTAGCCGCACCGAAAAGGAGGTCCTTTTTTCTAGTTAATAGCGGCAGCCGCCATTAAAAGCAGCGATAAGCACAGACTTTAATCCGGTGCGGTTGGCTCGCCCGCCGGCGGGGACAGGGGTCATCGTACCGGCTGCCAATCCGCGACGGGTACGGAGGCGAAACGAAACCCGGATGGTAAACTCTCCTCGCTTGACTCGTGTAGCGAAGGTTTGGAAAAAGTCAAAGCGAAAACGGACTTCAGTGGCTAGGTTGTCGCGATCCACGGTCCAGGAAGCGCTCGGAAACAAGCCACTCATCAGATCACCGGTTTGTTACGGGACACGGCGACAGGACGACGAGACGGTGACGCGGTTCAATACGGCGGAGCGCGGTACAGGTCGGCGTCTCCCTCCGAAGCGGCGAGGAGTTTTTAAAAGGGCTCGCCGTGTCGCTTTCGCGCGCCGGCCGCGGGGCGGGTCGGCACGTGTGCTTCGCCCCGCGTGCACGGCGCGTCTTCTCACTTCGCCGGCGTGCGTTACGTGCTGCGTTCCGGCTGGAGCGAGCTCGCTCGCTCGCTGCCGTGCGCTCGCCTGGTTCTCTGTTCCGAACCGGCTAGTATGGCTTGGATTGCTTCACTCACCAACCCGAAAAGGCGTGGTGGCACGTCTGACGCGTCCAGGGCGCAACGTGTCCACGTACGCCCTGCGTCCCGCTTCGTGCCGCTGGCACGGCACGGAAGGGACGAGATGTACTGCTGAGTGTTGATGCCTAAACAGCGGTACGAGCTGCCGAAGTGGACTTGGCTGGAGATCGGCACGGAATTCGCAGCGCGTTGCGTGCAGGTAGAGCGCACCTGAAGTCGGTCAGGAACGCATGACGAGCAGAGGTCTGTTGGTTCACACCAAGAGAGCCTCTGCCAAGCTCAGCAAAGTGTGCCCGAATTTTGTTTTCGGGACACGACGGGTGACTTACCGGCCCGGGCCCGGCCCGTCAACGTGGACGATTGCTTCGGCGTTGATCTTTCCATCGCGAAAACCTCGTCGAGCTGCACGCGTGGCGTGCAGGGCGACCGACGGGTACAATCATCTTGTTTGAAATCATCATCAGCCGGCTTGAGAATGAATAATACTAGTACATACAAAATGTGCCGCTATCTGGTAGGTCAGGAGTAGGAGGGTTCCAGAACATGCTGATGTTAGGGCAATCAGCATCCAATTATCTCGTGAATCTCACGTGTCACCTGGAATAGTCCGGAAAAAGTAAACGTGGGACTCAACTAAAACTACTGTGGATCGGAGAAACACTGAAGATCATCAGGTCAGAACGGCGACAGAATGCAGCGACATGCCCAAGTTACCCGGCCCGTGACTACTAGTATTCGTGTAGACACATTGCAAAGATGATAATCACGGCACCAAGTACACAACAGAAAAAAAGAGCTCAATCTCCTGTTTCCAAACCAAACCACCTAAGAAGAAATGGAACAATGGACGAGTACGTTACCCGCCGCCGGAATGAAGTATGGATAACAGCACAGCAGAGTCATGTCATGCCACGAACAAACAAAACAAATCTGGAGAGAAACGTGGGGTGTGCCCGGACGGACATCTATAGCTTCATCGTTTTATAGCGTGAGGATCCGATCAATCCACTTTTGCCGGAGTAGACGCCGGCAGGTCGGCCTCGGCCCCCGCCGTCTCCTTCTCCTTCTCTTTCTCCTTGTCGTGATCAGAGTCGTCTTTAGGGGCCTCCTTGAGCTCGTCAGGCCCTTTGGTTTCAGCTGCTGCGGCGGCCGCGGCCTCCTGTTCCGAATAGAGTGTGAAGACATGGTTAGCCAAGGTTTATGATACGATTTCATGAAATCTAACAGAACCTTAGAATAACGTGATTAGATAATCAATTTTTTTCTTAGAACGGATCACATTAACAAGCGTCAAATCGATCTGCATAAAAATGGTGAAGACAGAAAATGAGTGAAGAAGTTCTGCACGGATATGCAGCCCATGTATATTAAGCCTCGGGCCATCATGGTGGACTAGTCAGGACTACTTTACGCAGCAGGCTGGGCAGAAAGCTGGGCTGAATATGTAAAGCCCAAAGTCTGGGAGCGGAGGAATCTGATGAGGTCTGAATTAACATTGCTTTGCTCTTTTCTTTTACCCTACCTGAAATGGCCCCCGTGACCGTGATCCCACACTCAACTCAATGGTAATGAATTCAGATTATCAGATAAGCGCAATTATCAAGATGGGTAAACAGTACAAGAATACTCGTATAATTTGAATATTTATATATGACACTGAACTTAGAAGCAAGAACTGAATAAGAATTTGACACACGAGAAAGGTTAACCGGCTGATCGAGTTCAGAGATGAGAGGTGATGATCAGTCCTACACGCACCTCACTTTGCGGCGCCACGACGACGTCCCGGCTGGCCTCCTCCACAGGCCCCGCCTGCGCTTCTTCCGGGGCGGCAACGACCTCCTCGTCCTTCCGCTCCCCCTGCTCAGCCGGTGGCGGAGGAGCCGGCGGCGGCGGAGCCTCGTCGTCGCCTTTGGTCTTGGGCTTGGTCGCGCAGTTGCCCATCGCTTCCGCTTCCGCCTATTGCCAGCAAGAGCAAGCAAGGCGAGGAAGATAATACAAATGATGCAGCGGAGTTTGCTTAGAGATGTACGCGACGGACGAAGGCGACGGTGTAGAATAATAAGCAGCGGCGTTGCCCGGACCGAAATGGACGGCCGGTTGGCACAGCCTGTTAGCGACGCGACGCTTTGTCATCAGCGACGATTTTTGGTTGCGCGTGACATATGGCGGCGTGCGCGCGGTCAAGAGAGCTATAGATCGAGAAGCTGGAATTTTCCCATTACAGAATACAGGCTGCTCGGGCCGCAGCAGTGTAGTAGTACTACATGGCATCGAGGCGATCTTTTGAAACTCGTGGCATGGGATCTGCAGCCAAGGAACCAGAGGTATGTTTCCAAAGCGTGCCTATTTCGAGGTTCTTTATACGCCAATCTATAGATGTGGACTCAAATTGTACATCGTCGCAGAATGGTAGCCCGTGCAGGAAGGTCTGGTGGAAGTGGTGGTACGGTGGTAGAAATCATATTTCGTCAACAGATTTTAAGCAATGATCTCAGACCCACCTACAAGTAGAGCGTACGTCAAAATCGGTTCTTTCCCTCGAGATACAAGGCGTTCGATGGCTACTGTTTTACCCGCGCACGTCCCTGTCGTGCTACTATATCGTACAGTATGTTGATGCCGTCAGAACGATGAATCTGCTTCACACTGCGGCGTACTGCACAAAAGTCTCGAGTTTTTGAGTCGAGCAAACAAACAATTTATTCCATCCATATACGCGTATAAAATGTCTTCCATACTGTAAAACCCAAAAATAATCGTTTTTTTTCATGCAACGAAAAGTACTTTGGAGAACCTCTGCACACTACCGCGGCTACATATATCAGCGTTTTCCGCCGAATTTCTCGCGTACGTATCGGCGAAGCCTCTCGATACCGTCCTCCGCCTTGGCAACAATGAGCTCGCCTATCCTCCAGGAGAAGACTAGAACCATCACGTAGATGCCGGCGAAGATTTGGTACGCTACACTGCGCTCCTCCCCTCGTTTCCTGCCCTCGGGCGCCGTTGCTTCATGGCCTGCTGGGTCCTCCGCCTGCGCCTGAGGCTCCGCGTCGTCGTCGTCCGCCGCCTTCGTCCTCACGGCGGCGGAGCACGAGCGGTGCGCCGTTCTCCGCGCGTTATTACAGGTTGCGGGGCGACGGCAAAACGAAGGAGGCGCGAGGAAGAAGGACGCCCTGCTCGGAACAGCGACGGGCTTCAGCTGTGCACGGGCTCGGCCCAGCTGCGGCGCAACGGGTTTCAGCTGCATCGCTGCATCCGCGTCTCGGTCCGATATACTGCATGTGCGTTGGAAGCAGGCGTCTTATAGGTGGTGCTCAAAGGATAGACAACTCAAAGATCGCCGGACGGCTCAATGCATCCTGATCCTAAAGCTGTGGTGTTTACGAGGGGAGGCTTTTGTTGCACATGACCTGGCCGGTCGTTGGCGTATGATGTTTTGAGATTATTCCATCCATGAGTTTTGGCCATTTTTTTGCTTGAAAGCTACCTAAAGTCTCTTGGACACCATCTGCCCAGAAAAATCGTGCTTTCCTTTGAACCAAATTGTAGATTTGGTTTTAAAAAATTCCTATTAGAGAATACAAATGTGCTCGGCAGTAGTGTCTGACATCGAAGAGACCCAGCAAATATGGATTGCTTTTTTTTTTACCTTGCCAAGAAAAGGTGCTTGATTTTGGTAGTATCTCTGTTACTCGCGCACACGTCCTGGGTTCTGCTACACGGAACTTTCCCAAGTTAGAGCGATGAACGTGTACTGTGGCGTACTGCACGAATGTATCCCAAGCTAGTAAAACTTATACTGTATTCAGTATATTCTGGAGCTCAAGAACCATTTTCTTTTAATCAAGCAACCACAATAATGGATCTGTTCCTTTATTCATGAGTACACAACGTTTTCCATACAAGAAAAACATACACGAAGATGTATCAAGAAAACCTTAATTGGCCTGCACAAAACTACTACCATGTATCAGCGCTTTCCGCTGAATTTCTCAAGGACGTATCTGCGAAGCCTCTGGATACCATCCTGCGCGTTTAGAAGAACGAGCATTCCTATCCTCCAGGAGAAGTAGAGAACAAATATGCAGATCTCTGTGAAATATTGGTTTGCCATACTGCACGCCCCTTGGGTGCCTTCTGCCGCTGCCTCCTGCCATTCCTTCGCAGGCGCCAGCAGCTGGGCCTCGGCGTCGTCCGCTGCCATTCTCTGCGCGAGTGTGCGTTACAGGTTGCAGGGCAACGGCTCAAAAGAGGCGCAAGGCGAAGAACTGGATGTTCAGCTCGGAGCTGTAGCCTGAACTACGATCGGGTTGCAGAGCAACGAGTTATACAGGTGTTCCGTGGCCGGAGGAAGCCAAAGTTTTTATAGGTCGTGCACTCGAGCTCAAAGCAGACCGAACAAAAAAGTTTGCCGGCTCGTTGCATACTCTGGTTCTGCCAAAAGCTTTGGTGTTTACAAGAGGGTTTGGTTGCACACATGAACCGGTCGTACGTTGGCGTGTGAATTTTTGGGGTTATTCACAGACAAATTTGCTCTGTGTTTTTTTGTCCATTTGAAAGTTGCTTAACTTTTCCTAGCGTTCGTTTCGTTCCACTGCTTTGCAATAAAGATGGGCCAAATTCACAAATGAGAATAATGGGGCCCATGAATTGTGTTGTGGGCTAAAATACGACGCCCCGTCTAAAACGGGGCCCGTACGAGTTCGGGGACTGCCGGAACCCGGAAGTGCCCCACCCGAGAATATTCCCCACCCGACAAGGTCAAGCGAAACCGAAAGTTTTTCGTTCCGCGACCTCGACTCGAAACGTGGATAGGGTAGTAGGGTTTAGGCTCCAGATCGCGAATCGAGGAGGGAAGGGAGGAGGAGCCGGCTGCAGCGATGGCGACGGAGGAGGAGATGGCGGTGAAGGAGCCGCTGGATCTCATCCGGCTCAGCCTTGACGAGCGCATCTACGTCAAGCTCCGCTCCGAGCGCGAGCTCCGCGGCAAGCTCCATGTATGGCTCTCAGTTCATCTCTGCAGTTTTCTCTGTTGTTGCGGCGGACTGAGCTGTCTTGTTGGCGTCGAAACGCTTCCTGTCTGTCGTTTACTAGCTATCAAGTGTTATGATTTGTGCTTAATTGCTCCTGGGCGGAAAATATGTCAAAATTAGAGCTCTTACAGTCTCTTACTTAATGAACTATACGCACTGATATTGCCATTATGCTTTTTTTAGACTACAAATTGTTTGTTTACATTTCTTATGTGTTTTATCTACGTGCCCGCACGCTGCTACCCTCAGCCACGGAAACAGCACATATTTTGTTGTCGACTGTTTTTCTGAATGCTGGTGCAGGCCATCATTGTTGAAAAAGAAGTCAAGAACCAATTCATGTAAACCTTGGTTACTAGAGCCAGAGTTCTCCCTGTGTAATTTTGCATTAGCCAATTGGTAGGAAGGATCTTGTTAGTTAATCGTACATACTCTTAACCAGTAACATAAGCTGGGTTGCAGCACAGCTACGGAGCTGTGCATTGTACTTTTGACCTTATGTTTCCAGCCATGTTTCGGATGCGATCGCATCTGCTATGAGCTTGTATGACTTCCCTGTTATTTTTACTTCTGAAACCTGTATGGTTATTCTGCTGATCCGTTGTGACTTGTGAATGCTATTTCTGCCTTGCTATTCATCGTTGCCTATATAGGTCATATAATCCTTGTTTTTGTCTTGATATTTCTTGTTTCTCAGTTGTATATCGATCCCTGGTTTTTACAGCTTTGATGTTTTACATAGGTTGCCAATCTGCTTAGTTTGATAGGTCCTTTGATTTTTTCACCATGATACAGTTCATATTTTGGGTTCCGGAACTCTAAGATGCCTTTATGATTTGTTCCATCCAGGCTTATGATCAGCATCTCAACATGATACTTGGAGATGTTGAAGAGGTAGTGACTACTGTGGAAATTGACGATGAGACTTATGAGGAGATTGTTCGTGTAAGTATATGTGACTTCTCTATTTCTTGATTACAGCTTTTTTTTTTTGTCTTATAAGTTCAAAGTTGGCAGCACCTTTATGTAGTTGCATTGACAATATGTAGAGCAACGTAATGGTGACCTAAAATGTTAGTGAGGCCCTTGCAATCCTCAGTTACTCACTCATGTTTTTTGGAATTGCGCCATCACTAACTTGTTCCTGATACTTGCTAACACAACAGTCACTATGCACAGTAGTACTAATTAGCTGCTCTTGTTATGAGCCATCTTAATGCTTGGACTACAAGCTTGACATTTTAGATTGAACCCATATTCTCAAACTCAGCCTTCAATCAAAATGGCCAAGGTCTCTAGTAACTACTCGCTAGGTTACTAATAGAATTTGTATGTTAGCATCATGCAGTAATTTGTGTTTAAGTGGCTTTGTAGAAGGACCTTGCTGTGTTTAAGTGGCTAAGTAGCATAAGTGCGAAAACCTAAGCTTGCTGTAGTGATATATTAATGCGGAAAAAGATTGATCATGAAAATTTGGTTGTCTGCTTGGTCTACCTGCCCATATATATATTGCTTGTCAGTTATGTGTAGTTTAATTCCAGATCATCCCTGTTTTATGTATTAATCAATCAACACTAGGTTATCTGTGTTTTCAGTCAACATGGTATACCAAAACTTGTAGCCATCCCTGATCAGGGGATTCACGTATAGTACTTGATTGATGCAGCCCAGCTGAAGCTCCAGCTTGCTTCTTTTCTTCTTTGAGTTCAACTGCCAAGCTGGTCCAAGTTTTTTAAAAATGAGGGGTATTGAGATTGATAATATGCCATATCGACGTATTAACTAGTTCAGTGCCTTGTATCTTTCTGATACTTTGTCATTGATGATATGTTATATTGATGAATCAATTATTCCACTATGCTCCTTGCAGACGAGCAAACGCACTATCCCCTTCCTTTTTGTCCGAGGAGATGGTGTAATTCTGGTTTCCCCACCTTTGCGCACGGCGTGAAGGCTGGAGCCCGGTTGGGGAAGGTTTTGGATGGGCAAGCAACAGGGGTGCAGGCTGTGGGATGCTATATTTCAACTATGTCTCTGCGAGTTGGGCTGTAGTTTCTTGTCTGTAAAAGAAATACATTTCTGTTCAGATGAGCTTAATCTTATTCGATGATCGGTAACTTCAACTATCTATGTTGATCATCATTGGTGGTGATATTGACCGGCAACAATATCCTGCATTTTCCATGTGATGGTGTGAACTGATCTGAATTTTCTTTAAACATTATAACCACCAAAACTCGCAGGTCACGACTGTATGATTTGCTCTTTGCAACTCTGCCGGCAGAGCAGATGTCTCGGCAGGGAAACTGTAGTTCTATTTTGTATGTGTGAATTTGATATTGCTTCACGTGACTCCGATTCGTGCAGATTTGTCACCCTGTTCAGATCCGCTTATTCTTATCCAATGACCGGTAACTTCAATTATCTATGTTGTTTATCATCACTCGAGCAACTTTTGATATTGACGGGTAACTGGGTGCTTGTATCTGCTATGCGGTGGCGGTATGAATGTATCTGAATGTTTCGAAAGCGACAATCACCTAAACTCGGCAGGTCACAGTTGTAGCTACTCGGCCGGCAAGGAAACTTCAGATTTTCACCGGTTCTGTTCGCTCAATGTCTATTTCTTAGGAAGAAGTGAACGGCATTAGCACGACGACAAACTTGATTGACATGTGCATCGTGACTTCATCTTCCGCACCTTTTCCGTTCTTTATTATCTGAACATCTTAGAGTAGTGCTCTGGACATGTGCGTCACGATCTCAAAGGCTTTAGAACAGGGCAGATGCCGCAACCTGTTGCTGCTTTCCAGACGGCACGAACATAAAACTATGCAGCTAGTGCGAAGTATCAAAGCACCACGTTAGAATTACCGAATCGTTGGAGCATCGCGATAAAATTAAAATTATCGTACGCTGGGTTTTGCGTTCACGTTCAGGCGGGACCGGCCAGCGGCATATTCGTACTCGAGAACGGATAAACGTGCAAGCGTGTGCTTGACGTGCCGGGCGGGCACCCGGTGACCGGGCCGGAGAGCCGCCGCAGCGCACGCATTTCTGGGGAACCGGGATAGCTGCGGACAGCTCCGTCTCCGTAGCGGAGAACAACCTGCGACGCGGGGAAGCTTCCCTCGCCAGCGCGGCGCGGACGCGACTCCCACGTGCCGCCGCGTCGACCCGGGCCACCACCGCCACCAACTCCTCCCCGCGTCGACCACCCCACCCGCACCGCACCGCTTCCTATATATGCAAGCCGCGCGAGCCCTGCGGTGATCCACCATTTCCATTCACCGTTGCCGAGCACCACCGAGTGAAACAGAGCCCGTTCGTGCTGCGGCGTGTGGGAGGCAGAGAGCAGAAGATGAGCCACCAGGAGAAGGACGACGTCAAGAACGAGCACGACGCCGTCGCGGAGCTGGCCATGGAGGGGCTGGAGGTGTCGCCGAGGCGCCGCGCGCCGCGTCTGAACGAGCGCATCCTGTCCTCGCTCTCGCGGAGGTCCGTCGCCGCGCACCCCTGGCACGACCTCGAGATCGGCCCCGAGGCGCCGGCCGTGTTCAACGTGGTAAGCATCCCGTCCCGATCGCCTCCTGATTCTCTGCCATGATCGATCGAGGCAACGCGTGCCTGCCGAATCCACACGACACGACTGATCCGATCCGGTGCGCATGGGTCAGGTGGTGGAGATCACCAAGGGGAGCAAGGTGAAGTACGAGCTGGACAAGAAGACCGGGCTCATCAAGGTGGACCGCGTCCTCTACTCCTCCGTCGTGTACCCGCACAACTACGGCTTCATCCCCCGCACGCTCTGCGAGGACAACGACCCCATGGATGTCCTCGTCCTCATGCAGGTGATGACCTGCTGATTTACATCAAGATTCAGCATCAGGATTCGCATGTTTGTTTATCCTCAGCAGAATCTTGTGGTTGAACGTACACTGCATTATCTGACAACCGCATGTGCCATTCCCGACCAGGAACCTATTCTTCCGGGCTCCTTCCTCCGGGCCAGGGCCATCGGCCTCATGCCCATGATTGACCAGGGGGAGAAGGACGACAAGATCATCGCAGTCTGCGCCGACGACCCCGAGTACCGCCACTACAACGACCTCAGCGAGCTGTCTCCTCACCGCCTCCAGGAGATCAAGCGATTCTTCGAAGACTGTACGCTAGCTCTCTCTCGCTCGGTATAGACCATCGCCTTTTTTTTACGATTTGTCCCTTACAATTCTGCATTTCCTGCACAAATCTTTCAGACAAGAAGAACGAGAACAAGGAGGTGGCCGTCAACGAGTTCTTGCCTGCCGCTGAAGCTCGTGACGCCATCAAGTACTCCATGTAAGTTCCGACTGTCTCACACGATGAGATAATATCGTACCTATATATGATCAAGATACGTATTGACACGATCTGCTATATCATCACAGGGATCTGTACGCGCAGTACATTCTGCAGAGCCTGCGGCGGTAGAGAGTGTCACTTTTTTCCCCCACTCTACCAGTTTCCGGAAGATGAAGCATTTAGCACAGAGATCATCAGAACATCTGGGATCTGATGAATAACCAAGTGCCCAAGTCACACGAGTCGTCTTTTATATTTTAGTCTGTCTATGTATTTGTCATTTGAATTTTTTCCACATTGTGGTTTGATCTATGTACTCATCTATATATAGTTCTTACCGAGCAAAGAAATAAGATTACATTATGCCGTTTTATTGTTTGGTCGATCATCTTATGGCCTGAGTAATGAATCTGTACACACTTCTGAAATACTGATGACAAAATGAATGAAGAGGCAGTTGCAGACTTGCAGCTAAGTTTGATAAAAGTGTTTTATCTGGATATTTGATTCTTTTTTGTTCCATCGTTTAGTATAGCTCTGCTGTTTGAATTTGATGGGTTTTCTATCAGCTAAAATGGTGGACGAATTGATATGTCCCACAAATACAGGGATAAGCTTTCAGAATTATTCACAGGTCATTTGTCTGATCATGGTGCAATTACTGCCGACGATTATGTTGATTTTCACTAATTGTTTCCTGGAGCTGACATAAACACTGGATCGAGAAGGCCTGCTAATGACAAGCATTGAATGTATGTGTCTGAATCTTAACAGATACCAGAGTTGCTGAAGTTTATGTCGATACCCATAAGTTGGAAGATGATGAGTTTCTAATGTCCTCTGGTGCTAAGGCAACTGAGGTAATGAAGAATGCAAAGAAACCAGTCATCTACAGTCCTAGTAAGGAGCAAACTATGAATGACGTTCAGAAGCTGCAAGCTTTTTAGAAGTCACCAAGCAAGAGCGGACAGGAACAAGTAGAACAAGAGATCTCGCAGAACAAAGCCAAGGAGGAAATAATGAATCTGATGAAGAAGATTCTGAAGACATCACTAAATATGTCGAAGCAAATGGAGGATATGAAAGTGCTTCTGATGATTCAGAATATGTCCAAAGGGATGAAGATACATATGAGAATGAGGAGGATGCAGCTCAATTTAGGGAAAATGCAATAAACTAGCGAAGAAACCTAATTACTATTAACAAAGTTCATATTAATGAAAGTGATGATGGTGACTTAAACCACGAATTACCAGACCCTCCCATGATGGATTCGAGTGATGTGAAAGCTATGATGAAGAAGATGAAGGAGGATCATCAAGAAAAAGAGCTATGTGTTGGCATAGTAGAGCTATGAAGGAGAAGTATCCAAGATATGACAACAAAAATGACATCCCAGAGTTATGTCTTGGCATGACATTCAGAGATAGGAAAGAATAAAAGAAGGTCTTGGTCAAGTATAGGCTGGTAACCAGGCATCACTTGATGTTTTCCAAGGATGAGAAGAGCAGAACTAGAGCTACATGTTCATGGCCCAGTTGTCATTGGATGATATTTGTCTCAACTCCATCTGAAACAGATTGGTCCGAAGCCAAGACCTTTAATAATACTCATATTTGCCCCAAAAGGAAAGACAATAGGTTAGCTAGAAGGATAACGGATAAGTATGAGAGCATCATCAAGGCGAATCCATCGTGGAAGTTGGTAATCAACACTAGACAAACAATGTTGCTTCAAATAAGTGCACAAGTGACTAATTCCAAGATCAAGAGAGCAGAAGCAATGGTAATGAAAAGGATCTATGACTCCTGTAAGGGATAATACATCAAGATATTTTAGTATCAGGCAGAGATACTTAGAAGTAGCCAGGCAACATTGTAAATAACAACATATATCCTATAACATGTTTAGTGGTGAAGAGGAAATTAAGTACTCTTGGTCTTGGTTCTTAGGTCTCTTACAGAAGGTCTAACCAACAAAAGGTAACAATCCTTTTATATATTACTTTCACATATGTTGGTTTTTGATCCTGTACAATTGCAAAATTAATATTATCATAAACTATTGTAGGGCTTGCTGAATGTAGTTAAAGACTTATTTCCCAACATAGAGCACAAAATGTTTTTGGCGTGGTTTATGATACAAATTTTGCATGCTATATTCTCTATATTTGAGATTTAATTGAGATAGTTATGCTAAAAATTAACCCATACCCTGTATATATTTTGTCTACTTGCATTAGTTGCTTAAACACATATTTCAAAGTAATGTCAAGTAATCTGGAGTATTTTGAAAGGACAAGAAGAAGAGCAATGCATTCCAGTATTGGGTTTGGAGGAATCACAATACGAAACCCGCCGATCGTCTAGACATTAGCGTCGATTGCCATGTGAAGAAACAAATGAAAAATGTTATGGATAAAGACCAAGAGGTAACTAGAAATGTGGTATTTGTTATTTTTGTTTACATAATAAAGCGCTGTCAAATACAAGCATAACCACATGCAAACTGGAATCTCTAGTTTTGTTTGGTAAGTCGTAGAACCAACTGTTGAACCATAAGTGAATTACACACATTTCCCATCAGTTTAGTCTTTTGAGTGAACTGGTTAGTGCATAGTAACTTAACATGGTATCAAAGCCGGAGGTCTTGAGTTCAAGTCCCGACGGCCGCATATTCCGCTGCGTCGCTCGCCGCTCCAATTTCCACGTTTGCGCCCATGAGAGCTGCATTGGGAGGGGGGGGGGGGTTGAACCATAAGTGAATTGCATATCTTTCCCCGTCGGCTTAGGCTTTTGGATGAACTGGTTAGTGCATAGTGAATTTCTCACCTTTCCTCATCAACTTAGTCTTTTGGGTGAACAGGTTAGTGAATAGTAACTTAACATGATATCGAGCAAGAGGTCTTGAGTTCAAGTCCTGGCGACCACATATTCTGCTGCGTCGCTTCTATTTCGATGTTTGTGCCCATGAGAGAGAGCTGCATGTGAGGGGGAGTGTTGAACCATAAGTTAATTGCACACCTTTCCCCATCGGTTTAGGCTTTTGGATGAACTGGTTAGTGCATAATAACTTAACACCAACAAATGCCTACTTGCCTAGGAGGGTCCATGTTAGGGCAAGTGCACTCCTAGGTTGTTTTAGCATCAGCATGCTATCTAGAACACCTTCAAACATTGTAGAGACGAAGGAACAATAACAATTAAGGTTGAGATTGGAATATGGGGTAGAGAGACGTAAAAATGGTAAATTGATTTGTTCGATTGAGATTGGATGCCTCAATCGGTAGTTGACCTTTGTATATAAAGGGTGACAGGTCTTGTCATACAAGAAATAGAGATTTATACATTTTTTATGTGAAAAAGATCTTACTCTAACTTTTTTGGGTCCGTATTGCAATTCAGGACCATTTTCAAATGCCATAACTTCCTCATCCGTACTTCCAATTAGGCATCCCATATGTCTTTTGATTGTCCTAACGGGGCTGCATCATGGACACATCAAATCATCAATTTGGCTTGTGAAAGGACCTTGATGTCGCCTAGAGGGGGTGAATAGGCGAAACCTGAAATTAACACAACTTTTTCGCATAGGTTAGTTCAACCCGGTCCGACCTCCTTGTCAACCCGGTCGGACCTCCTTGCACGAGTAGAGCTGGGTGCACCCTAGTTCAACCCGGTCCGACCTCCTTATCGAGGCGGTCGGACCGCCTTACACAGAGCGAGAAACAAGTCAGCTCTCCAAAATGAATTCTAGCTCAAACCAAAACTTGAGGTGATGCTCCAAAGGTTTTTCTTAGCACATACACGAAGTATCTGCACACAAATGAGCACACCAAAGTAGATCGAAGCGGAAGCACAAGTATAAGCTAGAAAAACAAGAAAAGCAAGGGAGACGGAGACACACGAGTTTGTTTACCGAAGTTCGGAATCACTTCAACGTGATCCCTACGTCTCCGTTTGAGGAAGCTTGAGCTGCTCACTAGCACGCTTCAAGCCGGGTCTCTTTCAACCACTTCCCTCAATCCACTATCTTGATCTTTTCCACACCGGAGGCAAGATCACAACCTTCACAAACTTTCCCAAGGCTCACCACAAGCTTGGGAGCTCTAGGGCGACGCCTAGCCGTCTAGGAGGCTTCACCTCCAAGAGTAACAAATGAATCACGAGTTGCTTGACGTAGCCCAAAGTGCTCAAGGCTTAGGATTTGCTCACTTTTGCTCACACACTCAAATCTCTCAACCCAACTAAAAGATTTACCTCAAATCACTTGGATCTCACAAAGAGAGGTTGGGGAGAGCTCAAATGGCCGTTGGAATGCTATAGAGTCGGGCAAGAACCAACGAGCAATCAAAGGGAGTGGTGTAGGGCTATTTAAAGGCTCTTTCAAAAACTAGCCGTTGGAGCTGTCGAGCCCGAGGCGGTCCGACCGCCTTGACAGGGCGGCTCGACCGCCTTACACTGGCGAGCAACCAACCACTTGACGCGAAAACCTCCACAAACCACAAACTTGATTGCTCAACCCACTCATACTAACTATGCTTCACTTCTAAGGCCAAAAACTCACTAATGCGAAGTTGACTCCGGAAAACTTAGTTCAAGGCGGTCCGACCTCCTTGACAGGGCGGTCCGACCTCCTTGACCTACTAACCCAAAAACTCGGTTCAAGGCGGTCCGACCTCCTTGACAGGGCGGTCCGACCTCCTTGACCTCGGCGAACACACTGTTTAGGGTTTAGGTCACTCGGATTGGTTTCTCTCCGGGATTTTGAGCATTTTGACATCGTCATTCAACACATGTTGCATCCCTCTTAATAGTACGACATTCCTATACTCAAGAGATAGATAAAAGCTATTTTTCTTCCACTTGAGCTTGTGATAGAGACATACGTCGAAATTCTTCATATTTTGCTTCTTGAGGGTTGACAACAATTCTTTACTTGAGCATATCCACCTTGAGCTGATGACCATGGACTTTATCATCAAATAGACAAAACTCCATATTTTATCCATGTCACCTCTTCTTTCTTGATTCATAAATAATTGACACTAGGAAATATGCAATCTTCCATGGCCTTTTTGATTCGTCGGATTCAACATCCACTTGCTCTTTTCCACCACAAAGGTTCTTCGGCGCCAAGCCTCTTGCTTGCCCTTCTCCAATGTATGGTCCATCGAAGCCAAGTCTTTGCTATTCCTTCATTAAAGTTACCATCAAGATTGACACATTTCTTTGCATCATCCATTAGCACACGCTTGATATTCATCTTCATGTTGTATTGATTTTCGTTGTAATATGTGTTGCTTGATTGATATGATACTAAGAATTAAATCACCAATATGGAATATGGTGATACTTTCAATGACCAATACGAGACATATCATCCAAGCTTCATTTCTCTTCATGTGACACATGGTATAATATTTTCATGGTTGATCATCCATGTGGCTTCATCTTCATCATATTCTTTGTCATATGGAATACAAGAATATACATGTGAAATATCCATATACATCCATGTCTTGATACAACAACGTTTACAATAATTTCACAAGACATATTCCTGTTACAACTCAAGCAAATTACATTAGGTCTTTAATCGTGTTGTCATCAAAACACCAAAACCCACTAGGAGGCCTAGATGCACTTTCAATCTCCCCCTTTTTGGTGATTGATGACAAACCGATTAAAGCTTCACAATAAAAACATAAAAGGCTTTTGGATGTAGTGATATACTTAGAGCTCCCCTAAATATGTGCATAGGAATGAAATTCCAATTTTGGCTTAAAATGCCAAAAGCACATATTCAATGAAAACATGGAGCTCCCCCTATATCACTCGCATCGGTGGGGTGCATAACGAGTGTGATGTGATAGTACGTGATGCGCATGATCAAGCACAAAGCAAAAAGAAAAAGAAGGAGAAACAAACATTACACCATTCAACTCATGCATTTCACACTAGCACAAATTTTCCTTAGATAATTGAGGTTCAAAAACACACATAGCACACAATACAATTTTGTTCTCAAGTTCAACACGATGAGAGAGTGAATTATTACAAGGAGTTCGAAAACGAGGCCAGGGCGGTCCGACCACCTTGCAAGGGCGGTCCGACCGCCTTACACTGACGAAACCACATTTCTTCATTTTCAGCTCCTTTGATCTTTTTCTTCTCCTCCAATCCTTTTTTTTCTTCTCCCCCATCCCCCATCTGAAATGCTGAAGCTTTAATCCTTTTCTTCTCCCCCTTTTGTCAACAATCATCCAAAAAGAAGAAAAGGTAGTCCGAAGAGGTGTCCGTGCTTCACTGAAAGCCACTGCCACTACCACTTGGATCATTGGGATCCCGCCAATGCCCTGCTGGTCCAAGGTACGAAATTTGACATGTTTGCTTATTAGGATCAGTAAAAGGCAAGAGTGGATTTGAGAGTGTACCGGATGGTTCAAAGTGGAAAAGAGCTGTCACCAAATTCTTCAAATGCACTGCGCCTAGCTGGTTCCTGCTGTGACGGTTGTGCGAGGAGAAGGAGGCGGTGCAAACTGTGAAGATGATTCAAACTGAGTGAACTGTGGAGGAGGATCATTATACATGTTGTTGTGAGGCGGCACATAGCAACCGACTGTCGGATCACTAGGCATACCCAAACCACCATGCGTGGGTTCGAAAATCCGCCATGTCCACCACTACTGCCGAACCATGAATCCGAGAGTAATAATCTTCTGTTTGCCATCTGTGGTACCTTTTCATTAGGGGGTTGGTGGCCGTTCTTCTTCTTGTCTCACCGGTGAGGGAGGATTATCTGAAAATTGGGCTCTCTCAATTCTTCTAATTCTTCTATTCAAATCTGCTCTTTCTGCTCGATCACGGGTTTCCACGAGCATGTTGAGTTCTGCACATTCCAAAAATCATGTTGAAAATTTTCTTAATTGGAGATGTCGATTTTTCGCGATGGCGGGACGAGCCGCTGCCCCACGGCCACGTAGGGCGGTCCGACCGCCCTCCTCACCCGGTCCGACCAGGTTGGCATCCTGCCGGTGCTCCTCCAGGGCGGCCTAACCGCCCTGCTGACCCGGTCCGACCGGGTTGAACTGCTCCGGCTGCTGCTCCGACTGAATGTCATCATTTTGTTGCTGCTGTGGTCGAGACGGAGGTGTTGGCATTCTCACAATAGGATGTTTTGCTGGAATAAGTCTCGGAGGCCTGTGTGGAGGAGGATGTTCTATGGGATAATTATATCTTGTTGTCTCCTCAATCATGAACATCGGGTAAGGACCAAAACCACATGACTTCGAGGGTCCATGGAAGTTGCCTTAATCTCCTCCCAAATGAAGTCCATCACACGGAAAGGCTGACCTCCATCTCTCATCCTTGCTAACAAATTCTTTGAATAGAGAGTGATGTCCGAGGGGTTTCCATCTCTAGGTGAGAGGGTCTTTCTAAACATCCTATTCAACACCGAGTAATAGGTGTACATGCCTTTTATCGGTCCCACCTTATCCGATTCATTTGGAGGATACATAAACCTCATTTGTTCCTTTGGTAGTGGATCCTCACTTGTGGATTACGAATCTGTTACAATCACTTTGCCCAAATCCAAATATCCGTGCAAACCTACCATATGTGATTGTAAACACCATACCCTCTGTCATCCGAGTGCATCTTCTTTTCACCTCCTTCTTCCTCAAAATAGACTGTCGCATAGAATTGAGCAATGATCTCATTATTCCGAGTCATATTTGAAACCCATCAAATTCTTGATGTGAGTCTTCTCACAAGCCGCAATAACATCATCAAATATTGGATTACTTTGATTTTCCGGATGATACCAGTCAATCCACTGAGCCTCTAACACAAGCTGTATCCTTTTTTTCAAAACGGTTTCATAATAATCTTGCTGAAAACAATTGTGAAACCGGTAGTCCGTGCCATTTTCCTTAGACAATGTATATGGATTTTTCTTTCTTATCTTCCTCACTTGTCTTTGTTGATCCTCCGACTCGATAATCTATTGGCATAAGAGTGGGAGGTCTATTTGGAGACCTTAAGATTGGCTTTTGAGGATATGCTGACTTTGCAACTTTGCTTATGATCATCTCATCCTCCTCGGTATCAATTTGTTCCTCCTCACTTTCATTATTATCTTCATCTCCCACATCCTCATTTTCCTCACTCTCCTCGGTTTCTTCTGCTGCAACAAGATCTTCCTTTCGACTCGATAAGTTTGATCTTCAATCTCCTCCTCATCCTCATTACCACTAGATTCATCACTGCTGGCCTCAACCATTTCTTCATCCACGACTGCAGCCTTTCGTTTAGGATCCATAGAGCTGCCACTAGCCTCGGAATCAAATCTCCCCTTTTTCCTCCTTTCATGCCCGGACCTCGGCATTCTAATTTCCTGAGATAGAGAGATCAGAAATTCACATATAAGACCTTAGGAACAGACCCGATTTAATTTGGAATCAAGGAAGCATGATAATGGAATTTTCAGCTTTTCCGGATGGGGCCAACCGTGCCTTTTTCCTCTGTTAGTAGGACTAGAAAGATAGCAATGATTTTTGATAGAGGGAACTAGTATGCCAAGACTAATATTCATAAAACCAAAAGGAATCAATCGATGTTGGTGCAACAAAATTTTTCTGTACACAACCCGGTCCGACCGGAGTCGAAAGAGCGGTCGACCGCCTTGTGCAGCAAAACTTTGTTTCACCAAATCGATCAATACCTAAGGGAGAAATGATTAATCTTACAATGTGAGGTTCCTAGGCATACTAGGGAATGATTCATGGCAGGGAACTTGAGGAGTTACTCTAGGTGAGGAGATCGGGAAAAGTTGACATCAATACCTTGAGGAGAGAGGGAATGATGAACTTTAGGGCAATGTCGGTCTTGGATCCGGCCTGACCACCCTAGGAGCCGCCAAACCACGGAGGAGACAAGAAATTCCACGGTGAAATCAATGAATCGCCATTTGGAGGCTCTAGGACGAAGTGGAGATGAGTTTGTGGTGTTTGGGAGAGAGGTGAACACTGTTTTGGATAGGGATGCACGGGGGTGGCTTTTTGCTCGACCACACCCGGTCTGGCTGCCTGCGCAACCCGGTCCGACCGGATCAGCATGCCCTGGCCGGACACAAGGCGGTCCGACCGCTCGTGCAACCCGGTCCGACCGGGTTGGCCTGCCTTGGCCTAAGCGAAGGGCTGTTTTGGTGAGGGAGGTTCACTTGAAAGGACCTTGATTTTAGTTGGTATGTATAGTCCTCCCAGTAATCTTTACATAGAGTCCAAGAACACTGAAATCGGACATCGGATGCAAAAGTTATGCCTGTTTTAGCGGGATGTTGCGTGCTTGTTTCGCTCATAGTCGGATAATGTCCGATCGAGTAGGACATTGTCCGACTCTACTGTTTCCGGAGGAATGTGCAACTCTCTGGAGTCCGACTCAAATATCCGATCGAGTAGGATAATGTCCGACTCTGCTGATTTCTGTGTGGTGCGTAGCTCTCCGGAGTCCGACTAGAAAATCCGATATGGTCGGACATTGTTCGACTAAACTTGATTGTTTCATGTATTTTTCAATTCTCCAATAATCCTTGGTCACTTGATCTTGCAACACTTAATTCTTTTATGTCCTTCAAATTCAAACACCTTTGGACCAAATTTTGAGAGATTTTAGTCCTTCCTTTTCATCCATCTTTGGACTAATTTTCACACATTTCTTGAGAGTAGGAATTTTCAAGGAGATAAGATTGTGAACTTGAGAGTATCTTTTCATTCATAGCCAGCCATCAAACAAACAAGGTGAACAATGGCCATGATGAATTGATATGGTCACAAAGACCGAAAATAAAAATGTTTTTGAAAACCCACTCAAACTATCAAGTCTAGGTAGATTTTTCAAAAATATTTACACTATAGCACTCGGAAGCAAAACAACATCCAGGAGTCCTTTTAGCATATTTAGCTTATACCTTTTATTTGAATTTATCTTTGACCTAACTTATGTCAAGTCTATGGATAAGGTATAAACAAAATATCTAAGATGCTCGGTCTCATCAAGTGACACACAGTTAACAAGACATGGATCAGTTGTAAGCTCAAAACACCCTATTCATGCAAAGGCCTAGATGCATAGGATAAGAAAAAGAAACAGAAACTTAAAACATACCTTTGCCACAACCAACAATTTCTTCATTCCGGTGAAGAATAACCAACAATTTAAGCCATTCACAATTGATGTACTGCCATCCCATCCAACAGGAGCTTCACTCAATGAAGTCAATGATGAGAGGCCCAAGTGGCCCAAATTCCATGGAGACTAATTTCTCCTCTTTTGCATACCAGGAGAGACACACTCTTCCTTGTGAGACTACACACATGCTAGAATGAACATTAGTCTCTCGGACCAAAGTTATAATTTAAACTCCCCCTTGATGCATGCCAAGCATTTGAATTGCCATAATTTTGCATGCATATTCAATTAAGAATTATATGGAGTTCAAACCGTAACTTGGTCACAAGTAAATAAGTTAAAAAGAGAGATAAGTAAGAATATACTCATTCGAGTGTGGAGGGAACAAGAATCACTCCGATCTTCAAACAAATTGGGAATATCTGAAATTTTCAACTTCAAAGCGGTCGACCGCCTTGTCGAAGCAGCTCTGACCGGGTTGAATGACAGATTGCACATTTGTTGATTCTTGTCCTGCTCTTTCTTCTCAACATTCATTTGCACCATACACTTATATCTTGAGATGTCATTGGGTAGGATATTGAACAAATACTCATGGAACTTGACTACTTGAGCTTCAATTCACTTTGTTTGATGTGTCAAGTCTCCAATTCATCTCATCATCCCTGAAAGCTCGATCAAGCAATTTTTGGTACCCAAGACTTGTTGGGTCCTTCATGATTAGTCAACAAAGATTTAGGCACCCAAATGGATGTAGTGCTAACATATGGTGAACTACTCACCTTTCTAGCACCAATATCCATTTCTGCCTTTCCATTATTAGTACAAGCAGAATTGACAAGTTTAGGCTCGGATTTGTTACCATTTGGACAATCCTTACTTTGATGTCCTTTGTGCCGGCATGTGTAGCACACTCTTCTTTTGGTCTTGGGGGCCATCTCTTGTTCTAGCTTGAGTTGTGCTTTTTGTAGGCTTTGTCTCGTCCTAGAAGCAATGGGCTTGTTTTTGTTCTTGTCCAAATTCTTGATATGGTCGGAACCGGTGCTAGGGCGGTCTGACCGCATCTGTCAAGGCAGCCTGACCGCCTTGAACTGGGTTTTTCCGACCAGCTGAGACATTTGGGCATTCCACGATCATATGGCCCTTGCTCTTGCATCCAAAGCACACAATAGCTTTGTTTGATCTTCTTTGTCCTCTGGACACCTTGGTTTTGCTTTGAATCTTGTTTGAGCACATGAATGAATCATGACCCATATCATTTTCTTGAGCTATGAAGTCATCACAAGATTCTACAATGGTTTGCTCAACACTTGAATATTGGCCTTGAGAGCAACAAGAGTTAGCACAAATAAATTCAATTGACTTTTGTGAGCATGTGCATTTTTGTGTGAGAGGTTGAGAATATTTTACCGATGTTACCACAACCTCATGAGCCACTTGTAGCATAGCATGCGAGTCTTGAAGTATCTCATGAGAGCACGTGAGCTCTTCATGATCTTTTTGCATCGTCACATGTTTGCTCATAAGCACTTCAATTGATCCTTGAAATCATCATTCTCTTGCCTTAGAGGTGCTGCACAAGAAGAAGCATCAATAGCACAAGTATACTCCTTTTCTAGTTTTTTATATTTACCGATCAAGGAGATATGCGAGTTGTTGAGTTTCTCATTTTCTTCATGTAGAGCCTTGAGCTCTTCCATCTTCTCAATGAGAAAGTCTTCTTGCTTCTCTAATTGTTTCTCTTGCTCTTGAATCCTCGCTACGAGCTGCATGACTTTGTGCAAGTCTTTCTTGCTTATGTTGTTGGACACAAAGCCATCTTCATCATTTTCACTCTCATTTTCTTTAGTCATGACACATGATTCATGACTCTTGGACGAGAGTGAGGTGCTCTTGGATGTAGACTCTTCACTTGGGTGATGGCGCTTATTTGAGATCATTGATGTAGTTGTGAGCTCCGACTCACGTTCTAGCAATGACTCCAATTGATTGCTTGAGCCATATGTTTCCTCAAGAGCCTTCCAAAGTAAGTGAGCGAGTCTTTAGGGGGCCGTGCTTCTCAAAGATCATGTTGTCCACTTCTGCACTCAAAGCACTAGACAAAGTGTGATATGCACGGGCTTCGAGATATAAGCATTTCTTTTACGCACTAGTTGGAGAGGATCTCTCTAAGGCATAAGAAAAGCCTATATCTACGATCCACCAAATTTGAGAGCTGATTTCACGAAGGTACGAAGACATGAGAGTTTTCCATAGAGCAAAGTTTGCTCCATGAAAACGAGGTACCTCAAATGAAGGTGTGAAGACCCAAGGATGCGACATCGTCGTTTCTCCAAGCGGTTAAGCCTAATTAGGAGATTAGGCTCGATACCAATTGAAAGGACCTTGATGTCGCCAAGAGGGGGGTGAATAGGCGAAATCTGAAATTAACACAACTTTTTCGCACGGAGTTAGTTCAACCCGGTCCGACCTCCTTGTCAACCCGGTCGGACCTCCTTGCACGAGTAGAGCTGGGTGCACCCTAGTTCAACCCGGTCTGACCTCCTTATCGGGGCGGTCGGACCGCCTTACACGAGGCGAAAGCAGGTCAGCTCTCCAAAATGAATTCTAGCTCAAACCAAAACTTGAGATGATGCTCCAAAGGTTTTCCTTAGCACATACACGAAGTATCTGCACACAAATGAGCACACCAAAGTAGATCGAAGCGGAAGCACAAGTATAAGCTAGAAAACAAGAAAAGCAAGGGAGACGGAGACACACGAGTTTGTTTACCGAAGTTCGGAATCACCTCAACGTGATCCCTACGTCTCCGTTTGAGGAAGCTTGAGCTGCTCACTAGCACGCTTCAAGCCGGGTCTCTTTCAACCACTTCCCTCAATCCACTATCTTGATCTTTTCCACACCGGAGGCAAGATCACAACCTTCACAAACTTTTCCAAGGCTCACCACAAGCTTGGGAGCTCTAGGGCGACGCCTAGCCGTCTAGGAGGCTTCACCTCCAAGAGTAACAAATGAATCACGAGTTGCTTGACGTAGCCCAAAGTGCTCAAGGCTTAGGATTTGCTCACTTTTGCTCACACACTCAAATCTCTCAACCCAACTAAAAGATTTAGCTCAAATCACTTGGATCTCACAAAGAGAGGTTGGGGAGAGCTCAAATGGCCGTTGAAATGCTATAGAGTCGGGCAAGAACCAGCAGCAATCAAAGGGAGTGGTGTAGGGCTATTTAAAGGCTCTTTCAAAAACTAGCCGTTGGAGCTCGTCGGAGCCCGGGCGGTCCGACCGCCTTGATAGGGCGGCTCGACCGCCTTACACCGCGAGCAACCAACCACTTGACGCGAAAACCTCCACAAACCACAAACTTGATTGCTCAACCCACTCATACTAACTATGCTTCTCTTCTAAGGCCAAAAACTCACTAATCCGGAAGTTGACCCCGGAAAACTTAGTTCAAGGCGGTCGACCTCCTTGACGGGGCGGTCCGACCTCCTTGACCTACTAACCCAAAAACTCGGTTCAAGGCGGTCGACCTCCTTGACAGGGCGGTCCGACCTCCTTGACCTACTAACCCAAAAACTCGGTTCAAGGCGGTCGACCTCCTTGACAGAGGCGATCCGACCTCCTTGACCTGACGGAACACACTTGTTTAGGGTTTAGGTCACTTGGATTGGTTTCTCTCTGGGATTTTGAGCATTTTGACATCGTCATTCAACACATGTTGCATCCCTCTTAATAGTACGGCATTCCTATACTCAAGAGATAGATAAAAGCTATTTTTCTTCCACTTGAGCTTGTGATAGAGACATACGTCGAAATTCTTCATATTTTGCTTCTTGAGGGTTGACAACAATTCTTTACTTGAGCATATCCACCTTGAGTGATGACCATGGACTTTATCATCAAATAGACAAAACTCCATATTTTATCCATGCCACCTCTTCTTTCTTGATTCATAAATAATTGACACTAGGAAATATGCAATCTTCCATGGCCTTTTTGATTCGTCGGATTCAACATCCACTTGCTCTTTTCCACCACAAAGGTTCTTCGGCGCCAAGCCTCTTGCTTGCCCTTCTCCAATGTATGGTCCATCGAAGCCAAGTCCTTGCTATTCCTTCATCAAAGTTACCATCAAGATTGACACATTTCTTTGCATCATCCATTAGCACACGCTTGATATTCATCTTCATGTTGTATTGATTTTCGTTGTAATATGTGTTGCTTGATTGATATGATACTAAGAATTAAATCACCAATATGGAATATGGTGATACTTTCAATGACCAATACGAGACATATCATCCAAGCTTCATTTCTCTTCATGTGACACATGGTATAATATTTTCATGGTTGATCATCCATGTGGCTTCATCTTCATCATATTCTTTGTCATATGGAATACAAGAATATACATGTGAAATATCCATATACATCCATGTCTTGATACAACAACGTTTACAATAATTTCACAAGACATATTCCTGTTACAACTCAAGCAAATTACATTAGCTCTTTAATCGTGTTGTCATCAAAACACCAAAACCCACTAGGAGGCCTAGATGCACTTTCAGCTTGATCTTCATACCTTTTCATACACTTTTTATTACTTTGATGAAATTTAACCAAATTAACTAGGAAATATGCTCATAATCTTCGAAACGTTTCTAAACACCAAATGTGAAACAATCAGCTATTATCTTGATTTATTCAATTTTGGTCGTAATGAATTAGAAACTAGAACATCCAATTATTTTTTTGTAGAATGTCAATCTTGGTCGTCATGATATGCCCTATGTTATTTTTGGCAAAGCTTGCATGCCAAAAATATATTCCAATAGACCAACATTATTTAAGGTTGATGATAAACATAATGCATCGGCAATATTTTATTCTAAGGGAAATAATAAGGTTATATCGACAATAGCATGCTATATTGCTCAAACTGAAGCTAAATTTACCTATTTATCATGCCACTCCTTCCGTGTTGACCTTGCTGATATTTCTCGTTTTAGAGAAACCAAAGATCTTGTTTCTTCAACAATTCTACTCCCTTGTTTCTTCTTTCCTCAACATTGTGTAGATGTCACAACCTTTTGTTTTTGATTGTGGGTCAAATTAGTGGGACACCACCTCGGTTGTAAATACTAAGAAGAGATCGTTGAAATATCTAGATGATCAAGAAATTTGGGGTAATTTTTACAAAATTGTAAGAAACTTGAGACTTGATCTGATCATCTATAAGTCCTTTCTATACTCCTTTCACAACCACATATATACTACTTATCTTATTCATATTACTATCCTGTAAACTCGTTTGCTCATCATTCAAAGGAAATTTAGTATGACCTTTAATCACCGATTCTTAAAAATGATCTTTTGACTAATGTAATTTGATAGAAGGTACTTAAAACTAGGTTTAAATTTTACCTCTTCATTCAACACCTTTATTTAGTTCACTTACCGGTGCCCTCCTCGGCGTTCTTAGCTTTGATTATTTTTTACTTTTGGACAAAACCGAAGCATTCGGTTTGGTAAACTAGTGTATCCGTTTTTACTAGATAGGAGGATGAATAGAACCTAGAGTCTTTCTTGCTTGCCCCCAATTCCAAAGGCTTTCACTATGATTTCAAGAGACTCTATACCACTAGGATCCTTTTCAAGCATCACCTCGCATGATAGAGGCTTGTGGTTCATGCTCTTAGGCCTTTCTTCACCAAGGATCTGCTTGTAGCGGAGTCAACACCTTTGCATTATGTAGATAAATAGTGATAATCGGAAATAGAAAAGTACACCTGCATGGGAGCATATCAGGTGAAAACTAGTCAAATGTTGGAAACTTGTAATGTGAGCCGTTGGATCTCTAATGTACGATCGGGATGATGCATGTGATGCCCAATCACTTTTGATCATTTTACACTTGCCCCCCTCCAATTTTACTAAATCTTAGACTAGGACTTTTAGATCTAACCATCTGGATCGTAGATTCACCATCCAATGACTCGAGGTTGTAAGTTTCTAAGTTTCCAACATTTACTTGGTTTTCACATGATATGCACCCACCTGCATAGGCCTCATACTCAAATTTATGTGATCTATGGACGATTCTATATGCCATTGAAAACATTGTAAATCATTTATGGTACGGTGGCCTATTGTATCTGCCTCATGAGCAATGGAAATGTTTTTCTACGGCAGATAGAACTGGGCATCAATCATGGACATTTGAACATTATAACAAGTACACCACTTTAATACGTCAAAAGTTGGTATACCATGGGATGGTGTTGACGTCAAAAGTCGCCGACACACCGTCGTCCGGAGAGTCCACCGAAATTCCAGCTGACGCAGAATCCTGTGCTCCCAACGGACCGGCTCAACTCGCCGATGTTCGTGTGCGGCTGGTGCGTGCCGGATGGTTTTCCTGCAAACCAACAAAGACAATAAAAGAGTGTAAAATTCCAGGTCATCGGCCCGGATAGACCGATGTGCAGCCATGGCCGATCACGGCGTAAGATAGACAAAATCGGCCAAGAACGAGAGAACAGCACGGCCCATCCATTTATGTATTAAATGTTAGGCAAACGAACTGTGGTACAAACGATACGAAATCGGCCGATGCTATAACATGCGATCGGTGACTAGCGACCGATTTCGTCGGTAAACGACCAAATCATTAAGACTTTGCGGGGATGTGTTATCGAGTACAATATAAACAGAGCAATTATTAATAGGATGTAATTAGTTTGGTAGCAAGAGGATAGTTTAATCATCAATCGAGATCAGTAAATCGGCCGATCGGGTATGCGGCCGATTCTGCCATTGATTATATCGGTGAATTATTTAGATCTGTCCAAAGGTATAATGATGATCAATAAGATCATACTTAGTAACTCGGGTTCAAAAGCAGCTTTAACGGGTTTAGCATTAATTAAACATAAAACAGCTTAATGAACGTGATAAGCAATCGGCTAAACACTCCGAAAGAACGATAAGACAAATACAACCACACGGATCCCAAATCGACCGGTCGCTCCAACGGGACAAGTCAAGCGATGGCACGCGGGTGGACCAGGTCTAACGACCGCGCACGCCCGGCCGATTCGGGACAAGCACAATCATAAACGTCTTAACTATGAAAGTAAGTCTACACCCTAGCCAATCGGCTGCATGCGCCTAGGACAAGTCAACTATCGCAAAGGCAAACACGGGACACGTCAGCCGAATCCGCACGGTCGAATCGGCCAAGATATAGAAGAATTCTCATAGCGACCTACGTGACTCGAACGACCGGATCCGAGCCAATCGGCGCCGTGAGCAAAGGCTGGAACGGGGAGGCGGGACAAGTCAAACTATCTCCACCACGAGCCCGGACCAGGTCAACTTGACTCATCCGGCCGATACTCACTACGCCGATCGAAAACAGATCCGGTCGCCGGATAACTAGCAATTAAGCCATCTAATTACGAACAATGCGCCGAGAATTAGACAACATAATTACCTTGTCAAGCCAACGTGTCGTCGGCCGGAGCCCCGAAGATCCCGCGCGAAAACGGTAAAGACTTGACGAGAAAATTAGGGTTTGGCGATGCGCCGAAAGTTGTATTGGATGTGAATCGAGTTTACATGTTACATCCGAGTATGTATTTATACTCGGCAAAAAGAATCCTATTCGGACCCTCCTCGGGCCGATTTCCTAACCGACTAGAATCCTTTTTCCAAAACTAACTATTATTTCTAATTTTACAACGTGGGCCGGGCCCATCAATGTTGTGCTCTTACGTTGGCGTCCGCGCACGATTCTCGGGAGAGACTCGCCTTTTACTCGCCCAAGCGGCCGTCGGCATTACGCCCACCGGCCCTTTTTGACCTATAGTCGGCGACAATGGGTCCCTTGGTCAAAAACCGGCGTCAACACATGTCCCCCGGTGCGGGGTATGCAACGCATGCGTCGGACTGATTTATCCTCTTTTATTGCGCCGGTTTTCTGCCCGTCACCTCTTCATAAAAGCCGGGGTTACCCCTAGTCATTTCCCATCTGTTTCCTCTCCTTTGGCTTTCATCTTCCCCTGCTCTAGCGACCTTTGCCCCTTTCGAGCCTTTTCAACTTCCCACCGCGCCGCCGTCGTTTTCTCTTCCGGTGACCATGAATCCCACTGTAGTCTGCTGCTGCGGTCGCCGCCGCCGACCGAGTCGTCGCCACCACCAACGCCGTTCCGGAGGTAATGTACATTCGGGCATCCCTCTTCTCTACTTTTGCAATTTTCTTTGTGTTCTTGTTCTTGTTCATTTTCACAATCTATCTTCTTTCCGTCTTGTTTCTCATTTTAGCCCTATTCCTTGTTTTTAGGAGATCCGGAACCAAATCGTCATCCCTTCTAACATCCCGACCCATTTCTTCTTGGGCCCCATGGGCGATCCCGACCCCACGGATCTCATCCGCGCCGAAACGAACCGGGTCCCGTTTCGACAACGAGTCTCCTTTACCGACCGAGTGGGCCAATAGTTTTAGGTCATGGCCGACTCCGTCGCCGGATGGCGCGATTGGTATAACCGAGTATCGGCCGTCCATCGGCAAGGTTGGGCCAATATCGGCATTGCCCACGCCATCAAACTCTCTTTGGCCGATCACCACAAGAACGAACCGTTGCTGGTGGCAGCTTCTTACCTGCGGTCGGATGCCTTGAAGCCGTTTCATGTTCGGGCACGGCCGGCTACCATGACCCTCCTGGACACGGTCATGTTGGCCGATTTGAATATCACGACGGAGGCCACCCCGGACGCCATCCGCATTAAGTCCTCCCATCGGATCAACCCTAAGGACACCAGGGGTTGGAAGAACTACATCCGGACCTACAACAAAGGGCACGGCTCGGTCGATCGCCGCGAGCACGTTGCCTTCCTCAACATGTGGCTTGACCACTTTTTCTTCGTGGGGTCGGCGTGAGCCCCACAAACAACTTCCTGCCGATGGCCGATGTGTCGGCCGACGGCCATGCCCTCCCTATGGGCAAGTATCTTACGGGATCGGCCTACCTCCTTCTTCACCGGGTCTCGGTGGAGTTGCGCTCCGGCCGATCGGTCAAGAACACGGGAGGCCCTTGGTGGTTCATCCAAATGTGGTTGTCCCTTCATACCACCAAGGCCATCGATCCGGACCTCGGTGTTCTCACCTTCCCCGGCAATCATGCCGAATCGGCCACGCCCGATCCAGCCGATGTATCTCTTTCGGGAAGCGTTGTCCATGGCACCGGGGCGGCCATGTCGGATGACACCTTGGCATATTGGTTCGCCGCCCTCTACAAGGGCCTCAACAACGAAAGTACGGATTGGTACCCGTACATTGATTTCTTCGAGAAGGGGTATGACACTCCTTTCCTGATCGACCCCACCTTCCCGACGGCCGACGCGGAAGCGGTCAAGATCTTCACCACCTGTCTCCGCCCACGTCTGCTGCCGACGGGACTCATTGCCGGGAGCAAAGCTTTCTGCTCCTATGAGTTCTACCACCCGTCGGTGGCAGCCCGCCAACTCGGTTTCGGCCGGTTGCCCCCGACCTCTTCTATGTGGGGCAAATAAAGGCGCGAGCTACCGTCGACAACGCCATTCGGTGGAATTGGCTCGTCGGCCGCACCGCCGATGTCGTCACCGGCGACTTAGCCGGATTTTCCCCGGCGCCCGAAGTACTCGCCTCTTTGACCGTTGGTGGGGCGAGTGGAACCGGCACCTCCGCGGCCGGAATACCGCCTCCTTCTTCTCCGGCTTAGTCCTGAGTGAAGCTTTCGCCGAGGTATGTGTAATCGATTTATTTTATAAGGCCGATTTTGTAAATGAAATCGGCCACTCCAAATGCTCACCCTTGTATATTTTTTTCGATCGGACACGGAGGAGCCGCCGACCCGAGTATCGGTGGCCGGCCGATTGCATACTTAATGCCGAGCCCAATTGCTCCAAATATCGGCTTCACCGATCGCACTCCCGCCCAAGCTTTTGCGGCGATGAGTCGAGGGCACCGGCTGCCCGCAAGGCCAAGACTAAAACGGCCGTCCCCGGCAAGAGAAAGGCTAACGTGCCGGCTGCGGGGCCGACTCAAGCCCTAAAGCGACACCGCGCGCGGTGAAGCGGCACGTACGCCCGTCCGACCCGGACTATTTCGATGATCCATCTCCGCCGCGTCGGGTTATTATTGTATGATTGCTGATCCCTTTTTCACTTGCATATGTCTGTCTAACTATGAGTTCTTAGCGAGAACCGGCGGTTCTTCCTCCTCGGGCCCGAGACTCCAACACACGACGGGCCGATCCGCCTGTCGACTCCTCCACGGGCCGGGACGCCGATTCAAACAGCTCCGGATCTCGAAGTCACACCAAGCCGAGGCCGATCCAAATCCTACGGAGAGTTCAACTCGCTTGGATCGGCTGCGTCTTCGAGGTCGCCGCCGAAGTTGAACAAGCGGCCCATGTGTCGCCCATTGCTTCCCCAAAGACACTATTGCTTGTCGAAGAATCGGCCGGCCGGGAGCCGCCCGCAGCTTCTCCTGTAAATACTGCTGCCGATGAGTCGGCCGATGAGCCCACCGATGTCGAACAAGCTGGCCATATGCACGATGCTGCCTCCGATGGTGCGGCTGATGAAGGGGATCGGCCGGCCGAGAGCTGATTGGAACACACGAACCTGCTGGTTCCATGGCGCAGCCGATAGACGTCCGGCCGCTTCGCATCGACGCTTCACGGGTTTGTTTTTACTATCTCCTTTTTGATTCACCGCTGTTCATTAGCTTCATTTTATTTCTCTTGGAATTTCGGGCGCTCGGCTTCCCTCGTCTGCGCCGATTTTGGTATCGGCTTCTGGTCTTACCACCATGACCGAAATCGCGCGCGAGGCTTGAGGCTTCTTCGGTTGGCTGCTTGGTGGCCGACGCCCACCCCATAAGGGCCCGGTACTTGGAGGTCCGGACCGAGCTCCCGAGAGGATGTTCGCGATGCTCGCACCGTGTGGCATACATGGAGTGCGGCGAGATGGACTTCACCCGTGCCCGGCGGCGTACGGCTCGCCACGCGGAGCGGCGGCAAGCCGCGTTACTTGCGAGGAATCCATCAAGCGTTCGAGGAGGAGGTTCGGAAGACCCGGGAGATGCAAGAGCAACTCTCAAATCGGCGGGATGAAGCTGCAGGTAGTCAACCGGGAGATTGCCGATTTGAGAGCATCGGCGGCTCTCAAGGAGGAGGCGGCGGCGGCCTTGGAAGCCACTATTGCACGGTTGTCGGGCGACGTGGCGGCTCGGCAGAAGACGACGGACGAAGCAATTCAAGCGGCCGAGAAGATGGTTGCTGCAGCTCACGCCGATATCGGCTCCATCGAGGATGACTTGTCGGTCATGGCCAAACTCGACTCCATGCTTGGCCCGCGCACTATCCGCCATCCAAGACTTCTTGTCCCGTGCCGAGGCCGTCGATTATGCTTAGGTGTAATAGGATTTTGGACACCATTTGTTGTTAATATTTTTCGCACTAAGGGCGATATACAATCATATCGGCCATACGAAGGCGACGTTTAAACATCGGCTAATTTATCGGTTACTTCTGTATTTTTCTTTCACATTTTTTGGGCTAAGGGCGATACTCCCGGTATCGGCCATCTCAAAGCGATGTGCATCGACATCGGCTGTAATCTCTTTTAGACCGAACACTATGAGTTAATCCAAATACTAGGATAATACTGCTTCAAATACTTTCCATTAAGTGCTCGGCCGAATTCTTCCCCTTCTAACTCTTTCAAAATATATGCATTACCGGTGCCGATCGGCTAATCAAATAAGGTCCTTCCCAATTAGGCGACCATTTACCAAACCGATTGTCTTTCACACCGATCGGCATCCTAAGCTTCCGGACCAAATCGCCCTCTTTAAAGCTGTTTACGCACAACCTTCTTATCATAATGGCGGGCAACCCTCGCCTTATTCTGCTCTATTTTTTCCAATGCATCCAGCCGATTTTGTACTACATCTTCTAATTCATCCATCATCAATCCGTAGTACTTGATCGGCGAAAGCTTTTGTTGCAACTCAATCCTTACGGAGCCGATAGTTGTCTCCCATGGCGATGCGGCTTCGTGCCCATATACCGAGCTGATACGGCGCAACTTGCATAGCTCCATGCCGTGACATACGATAAGCCCACAAAGCGTCCATCAATTTCATGTGCCACTTACGAGGATACTCTTGTATTTTCCGCTTGATTAACTTGATCGGACTCTTATTCGCCGCTTCGACTTGTCCATTGGCTTGGGCATAATACGGCGATGAATTAATCAACTTAATTCCCATCTCATCAACAAAAGATTGAAATTCGTCCGACGTGAATACTGATCCTTGATCTGTTGTGATTGTCTCCGGAATCCCAAACCTATAAATAATATGCTCTTTAACAAACGTTATCACGTCGGCCGTCGAAACTTTACGATAGAGCGCTGCTTCAACCCATTTTGTGAAGTAATCTGTAGCTACCAATATGTACTGATGCCCTTTGCTCGATGCTTGGATTTATCCGGCCGATCATATCCATAGCCCAACCTACGAACGGCCAAGGTTTGATTCTTGGATTCATAGCCGATGCGGGCGCCCTCTGTATAGGCCCGAATTTACGGCGAGTCTTGGCAACTCTTGTAATATTTGAAACAATCGGCCAACATTGTCGGCCGGTAATAACCAGCTCGCCTTAGCAGCCACTTCATCTTATGGGCCGATTGATGCGTTCGCAAATCCCATCATGTACTTCGCTCATTACCACTTTTGCCTCGGTGTCATCAATACACTTGAGAAGCACCCCATCAATTGTCTTGAAAAATAGTCGATCATCCAACGAACATACTTTAAAGCTTTATATCTTATCTTCTTATCTGTAGGTTGGGATGGATTGCTCAAAAAGTTTCGAATTTCCGTACGCCAATCGGCTTCTTCAATATCAGCTATCTCTAAGCTGTTTTCGGCGAGCCGATATCCGGATGCTAGCTGAGCCAAGTTATTTGCTTCAAAATTCTGCTCTCTTGGTATATGGCTGACTTTAACACACTTGAACCTTTTCATTAACTTCGGCACTTTCTATGATATTGCAACAATATTCCATCTTTACACTCATACTCATCGGCCGGTGACTCACAACCAACAAGGAATCTCCGAAAATTTCCACAAAATCAGCCCCGGCATCGATGAGTAATTCCAATCCTTTTAATACTGCCTCGTATTCGACTTGGTTGTTGGTGTACGCCTCCACTGTAATAGAGTATCCACGTACTGCCCCGAGGCGACACAACAACCAAGCCGATTCCACTTCCTTCTTTGCAAATCGAACCATCAAAGAACACCGTCCATGGTACTGGTTCAACATATCCGGCCGAGTGTTCACCGTGTTGCACCACTAAATCAGCCAACACTTGTGCTTTCACTGCTTTGGCCGATTCATAGCCTAAATCAAACTCCGCAATTGCCAACATCCATTTGCCCAACCGGCCTTTGGGGACCGGAGCCGATAGCATATACTTTACGACATCGGCCCGGCAAACGACGAGTACATTCTTCGGCCAACGAGATAATGCCTTAATTTCGTGCATGAAAAATACGAGACAGAGACATAACCATTCCACTTACGGATACCGTGTTTCTGCATCAATCGGTTGCTGGCTGAGATAAAATATGACCCGCTCTTTTCCCTCCTGCTCTTGAGTCAATGCTTGAGCCGATGCACCTATCATCGGCCGATAAATATAACTTAAAGGGTGTGCACGACTTTGGCGGAACCATCACTCGGTGGGGACACCAAATATTTCTTGATATCTTCTAAAGCCTTTTGATGGATCGGCTCCCACCGAAACTCTTGGCTGGCCATGAGCTTCAATAATGGCGTAAACACATCAAGTCGGCCGGACAAGTTTGAGATAAATCGCCTAATAAAATTAATCTTGCCGATCGGGGACTGGAGCTTCGTCTTGTTCGTCGGCGGTTCCAACTTTACGATAGAATCAATACTCTTAGGGCCGACTTCAATTCCCTTTTCATGCACAATAAACCCCAGAAATTGTCCAGTTGAGACACCAAACGCACACTTGAGCGGGTTCATCTTCGATCCGTATTGTCTCGTCCTCTTCAATACTTCCACGAGATCAGCCACATGACTTCCAACCGATCTTGATTTCACCATGACATCATCAATATAAATTTCCACCAATCGGCCGATCAAATCGTGATATATAAAATTCATGGCCCTACGATACGTGGCACCAGCATTTTTAAGCCGAAGGTCATAACAACCCACTCATATAATCCCAACGCCCGGGGCATCCGAATGCCGTTTCGATATATCTTCTTCGGCCATAAAAACCTGATTATACCCAGCATTTCCATCCATAAAGCTCAAAATTTTGTTGCCGGCGGCTGCATCAACCAACAAATCGGCGTTTGGCATTGGATACTCATCTTTCGGAGTTGCCTTATTCAAATTCCTGAAGTCAATGCAGACCCGCATCTTTCCATTTTTCTTCTCCACCAGGCACAATACTAGAAACCCACTCCGCATATCGGCATGGCACTGATGAAGCCGGCTTCATACAATACGATAATCTCTTCTTTGACGGCTTCATAATACCTAGGGTCAATCTTCAGAGCCCCACTGCTTATATGGTCGATATCCGGGTTTAGTGGGCAACCGATGTTCAACAATCGATCGGGCTGAGTCCGGGCATCTCGCTATAATCCCAAGCAAAACAATCCTTAAATTCTTCCAATAAGGCCACCAATTCATCTCTTACTTCTTTACACAATTTCTTGCTAATATATGTCGGTCGAGGCTTGGCTCCATTCCCTATATCCACTTCTTCTAATTCATCGGCCGACACAAAGCCGTGGCCTAATTTCCCGTCTTCCGGTTCATCAATCGGCCGACTCACCATGTCTTCGGTGTGTACATCGATCGGCCGATTGTCCAGTCAATTCTCCTGTGGGGCCCATCGGAGTAGCCGGGAGTACCGACCCCCGGTCACAATAACTCCATCATCCGTGATGTTTATGGCATCCGCATCCCAATACGTGCCCGATAAACAAGGCAAGCTCTCTAGACCAGACAAACTCGAAATCGGCGGTTGCAATGGTTACAGGACTTATCGGCCCGCACGATTTCGACCTTGTTGCCGACCCATTGAATCAAACAACTGGTGCATGGTTGAGGGGATGCAACAATTGGCATGAATCCGGTCTCTCCCCAACAAAGTTGTGTATGCACCTTTCCCGTCGATGATGAAAAAAGTGGTGGGTATGGTTTTGCTTCCCACGGTGATCTCCATTATTGCGGCCCCACGCACATCTTGGCTTCTCCCGCTGTAATCCTTGAGCGTCGGATTAGCCCTCATCATTTCTTCCGGCGTCTTCCCGAGCTTGCGATATGTAGTAATCGGCATGACATTGACCGCTGCTCCTCCGTCGACCAACATTTTCCTCATCGGCGACCCATTGACGTAGCCGCTAATGTACAATGCCTTGAGATGCAAATGATCGAGTTGATCGGCTTATCAAATATCGCCGATTCCGGCGTCCACGAAGTCTCCGAAGTATCCCCAAGCTGGTTCTTCTTCAGCCGAATTTTCATCGGTCGATCCAGACAATCCTGGGCATTAGTGACATCATATTCACCGCGGCTTCGACCGGACCACTGAGACCGCACTTTCGGCCTCCATTGCTTCTTGGGCTTGGGCTCATCATCCTGGTCATCTCCGTAATGCCGTCCACCCTTGATTTCTCGACAACGCAATCTTTGGAGCCTCCTCTTTCGGGTTTTCTTGAGCAAACCACCGGGGCACCACTGTTCTTCGTTCTCGGTTTGATCGTCTCTCGAATTCTCATGGTACTTGGTGATCAAACTCTTCCTCATCGTTGATTGGCCCCGGCCGATCGTGAACGGAGGTTCTCTTTGGCACTACGTATCTTCGTTCATCATACCCGTGATCGTAGTCGATTGCTCTTACGGGGGCCGATTGTCGAGATTCATAGTTGCGATCAATCGGCCGTCCCTGGTAATTTGACGACCCGACGTCACGATACTCTTCCCGGCCGGTGCACTGCGGACAGTTCTCGATAGATGGAAGCTTCATGTTTCGGTCCCAGCGATGCTTGAAAGAAAGGACAATCCCGGTGTGGGTCAAAATCTTCTCGGCGGATCACGCTTTGCACTGTCTGCCGACTTTGGTCGATAGATTCCTGTTCATGTGCCACTTGATCTCTTTCTTCCCTCTCCCTCTTCCTCTCATATCGGCGTATGAAACCAGCTGATCCACCACCGATGGTATTGATGTACATCGTATTAGTAGGGAAAGGGTGCCCATCAACTTTCATCTTCTTCTTCACATCGACTGCTCGCAATATCCCACTGTCAACTGCCTTCCGGATCTCATCTCTCATAGCATAACAATCAACGGTGTTATGATGTGAATTTCCATGCCATTTGCACCACTTAGCCATTTTCTTCAACTCCTCGGCGTAGGAATCTTGTGATGAGGCGAAAGCTGAATTTTCTTTTCCCGCAGCAGCTGATCAAATATCTCGTCGGCCTTAGATAAATCAAAATCATATTTTCTCTCTTTAGGATTGACATGCGGAGAAAATATCGGCCGTTTGTTATTAGTCCACTCCACTGCATTAATTTCCTCTTCATCATCTTCTCCGTCGAAATCAGCATAAGCTACCGATATCGCCGATTCCTGGTGAGTCGGAGATTCTCTTCCTGGCCAATCGCCCTTCGTGTTAGCTGTGCCGGCCCATCAAACTCATGTGGGGTAAACTTTTCTTTGATGTTGGAGAATAACCCCGCATAAGCAATTTCGGCCAAGCTGTTGCTCTGTCGAGTTCAGGTTGTAGCATCGTCCCCTCGAGTCCTGAACCTACGTATATAATCAGCCTACGATTCCCCGGTTTCTGTTTTACTGCCATTAAATCGGACAAACTAAGCTCGGTGATGCCCGTAAAAAGTACGAGTGAAACCTTTTCTCCGGATCGGCCCAACTTTGAATAGAACCGAGGCGACAGTGAAGCAAACCATGAAAAGGTCGATCCGGACAATGACAGTGGGAATAACCTAACCCGCAAAGCCTCCCGAGTAGACGCCTCACCAAGTCGTGCGTCATATCGGCTGATGTGCTCCATAGTCGATGTATTATCTTGCCCGGAAAATTTGGAAAACTCGGGAATTTTATATTTATTGGGTAAAGCCACGGAATCCATCCGATCGGGGTAAGGTCGCCGATATAATGCACTCTTCTCCTTAGGCTTCAAATCGAATTGATCTCTCATCATATCGGCGATTTTAGCCATGAGGCTATTCATATCATTGGGTCCAGCGAGTTGCTGATCCGGTCCCCGTCATATAAGCTGTATTGGGCTGTCCCCCGGTTGGGTGTATCAACCGACCGTTCCCGGAAATCCCAGTGCTAGTAGCCGGGAATAATGTACTGCGGAGCGATTCCATAATTCATGGCCGATTGGATCGGCCGTCCGATCATGAATCCCTGTCCCCAGCGGTTGGTCGTGGAATACCGGATATCGGCCGTACTATAGTAGGTGAGTTTTCAATTCCACTCGGGCCGATATTTGGTACGTAGAAGAAATTGGGTTGCTTGTGCCATACTGTGGGACCGCTGCCACATTGGTTGCTGCCCCCAACTCGGAAGTCGGTCTGTTGCACATCTTGTCCGTTGCCTTCTTCCGTTACCGACTTCTTGGGGCCACTTGTCATCCTCTTTGCCTGGCTGGGTTGCACTGGTACTTGCATTTGCATTGTCCTTGCCAGGCCATAGGTGAGGTGGCATGCCGTACGGGGGCTGAAACCCTTCTGCGGTATGGTACTGCGGAGGCTAATTCCCTGATTCGACCGTACGGGAGTGCCGAAAGGCTGAGTGTATGCAGGTCCAGAATACCCTTCGATGAACAGCCTACCATCAATTGTGTCCTTGATCAAATTCCCGATGGTGTTGGTCAACACGCTCGATTGATTGATTAGGGCATGATGAACGGACGAGTTGACCATATCATCGAGTTGGTTGGCATCCGGCAGTCTCGGGCTTTGATTTGGTCTAGTTCTTCCGGATGCGAGAATCCGAGGAAGTCTCTTTTTGTGGCCACTCCGCCACGTGTCACCTGTCGAGGGCTTGAAAGTACTTTTTCATTGCTTCGGCCAAGTATTCCTGGTACTGCAGTTTTTGTTACGTCGTCATCTTCCCCCGGGCCGAAAGTGTGTTGTCATCGAAACTTCCCCATGGCCTTTGCCATCCGTCCTGAGAGGGACTGGAACGAAAATCGGCCGATTCTCGAGCATCGACCATTGGTGTTCCGTCCTCCCCGACCGCCTGCATGTACGACATCTTGATCTTGGTTGCTTTTGTCCCACCGGGCGTGCCAAAAAGTGTGTTGACGTCAAAAGTCGCCGACACACCGTCGTCCGGAGAGTCCACCGAAATTCCAGCCGACGCGAGAATCCTGTGCTCCCAACGGACCGGCTCAACTCGCCGATGTTCGTGTGCGCCGGTGCGTGCCGGATGGTTTTCCTGCAAACCAACAAAGACAATAAAAGAGTGTAAAATTCCAGGTCATCGGCCCGGATAGACCGATGTGCAGCCATGGCCGATCACGGCGTAAGATAGACAAAATCGGCCACGAACGAGAGAACAGCACGGCCCATCCATTTATGTATTAAATATTAGGCAAACGAACGTGGTACAAACGATACGAAATCGGCCGATGCTATAACATGCGATCGGTGACTAGCAGCCGATTTCGTCGGTAAACGACCAAATCATTAAGACTTTGCAGGGATGTGTTATCGAGTACAATATAAACAGAGCAATTATTAATAGGATGTAATTAGTTTGGTAGCAAGAGGATAGTTTAATCATCAATCGGATCCGTAAATCGGCCGATCGGGTATGCGGCCGATTCTGCCATTGATTATATCGGTGAATTATTTAGATCTGTCCAAAGGTATAATGATGATCAATAAGATCATACTTAGTAACTCGGGTTCAAAAGCAGCTTTAACAGGTTTAGCATTAATTAAACATAAAACAGCTTAATGAACGTGATAAGCAATCGGCTAAACACTCCGAAAGAACGAGTAAGACAAATACAACCACACGGATCCCAAATCGACCGGTCGCTCCAACGGGACAAGTCAAGCGATGGCACGCGGCTGGACCAGGTCTAACGGCCGCGCACGCCCGGCCGATTCAGGACAAGCACAATCATAAACGTCTTAACTATGAAAGTAAGTCTACACCCTAGCCAATCGGCTGCATGTGCCTAGGACAAGTCAACTATCGCAAAGGCAAACACGGGACACGTCAACCGAATCTGCACGATCGAATCGGCCAAGATATAGAAGAATTCTCATAGCAGCTATCGTGACTCGAACGACCGGATCCGAGCCAATCGGCGCCGTGAGCAAAGGCTGGAACGGGGAGGCATGACAAGTCAAACTATCTCCACCACGAGCCCGGACCAGGTCAACTTGACTCATCCCGGCCGATACTCACTACGCCGATCGAAAACAGATCCGGTCGCCGGATAACTAGCAATTAAGCCATCTAATTACGAACAATGCGCCGAGAATTAGACAACATAATTACCTTGTCAAGCCAACGTGTCGTCGACCGGAGCCCCGAAGATCCCCGCGAAAACAGTAAAGACTTGACAGAAAATTAGGGTTTGGCGATGCGCCGAAAGTTGTATTGGATGTGAATCGAGTTTACATGTTACATCCGAGTATGTATTTATACTCGGCAAAAGAATCCTATTCGGACCCTCCTCGGGCCGATTTCCTAACCGACTAGAATCCTTTTTCCAAAACTAACTATTATTTCTAATTTTACAACGTGGGCCAGGCCCATCAATGTTGTGCTCTTCTCGTTGGCGTCCGCGCACGATTCTCGGGAGAGACGCGCCTTTTACTCGCCCAAGCGGCCGTCGGCATTCTGCCCACCGGCCCTTTTTGACCTATAGTCGCTGACAATGGGTCCCTTGGTCAAAAACCGGCGTCAACAGATGGATATTCTAATTCTTCCAATTTGTAATAGCTCATCAAAAAAATTATGACACTTTGCAACATGAAAAGTAAAATTTGTATCTTCCAATTCTTATGAACTAGCTTAAGAGAATTAAAAGCATGTAAATTATCTTTGGATGACCATGCAAATTCAGCAACATAAATATCACTATCTTCGTCATCCAATCTATTCGAGTCACTAGTTATACAAGAATGTTAGCACAATCTGATTTAGGCTTGAAAGATCTCCAATTTGTTTACTTCTGTTTTCTTGAGCCAAAGCATTTTGCAGCCTCTCTGGTTAACTGTGAAAATGTCAGGGCTATCTATTATTTTCTTTAATGTGATCATAAACTACTAAATACCAAATCAGTTAAATCATTCTCAGAAGTTGTAAGCCAGCTACTCGTCAATGCGTTAGCGTGGAAATGAACTACGACTCTACTACAAGACCACAGCAAGCCAAACTTTAGAAGTATGTTGGCATCAATCCAAACTCTAACAGAAACAACGTTGGAGAGCGTTGGCAAGTAAAGTTTTGGCAATCGAGCATTAGCAACGATCCAAACGTACCTGAATTCGTGAAATATGACAACAATGCGCGAGTGCGTATGGACATCCTCAATATTTGGCAGGCCAGTTCCATCAGAATCCAAACAACCCCTTACTCCTTGCCTACGTCAAGTCAACCCAACCCTACTAGCCCTCCCCGCACCGCTGTGCGATAGGTCGGAGAATAGGGGTACGCAAGGACCATAGCCCTCTACTGTGCCACCGGGAAAGTAAACTTTCCCACCGGTGGGATGTCCCCCCATCGGTGGAATAAAGAAAAATATTTATGTTTCAAAGTTTCTAAAATTTATGAATTTTGCTATGTGCATAGTTCATATGGTATGAAACATATACACAAAATTTCAACGTTAAATTCAACTTTATCTAAAAGATATAAAATTAATAAATTATGGAGAAAGATGACAAATTAAATGTTTTGTCCTTTTCTTTTAGCTTTATTCATGATTTGTTAATTTTATATCTTTTAGGTAAAGTTGAATTTAAAGTTGAAACTTTGTGTACATGTTTAAGTATGATATCAACTACACATATACCAAGTCTCATTAAAATTCAAATTTTAAAAAAATATTTTAGATAGTTGTTATATTTTATTTCTCTGATAGGATGTCCCATCCATAGGGAAAAAATCCATGTCATGTGCCGCCATGCGAGACAGAGGTCGGAAAATAGGGGCACACGGACGTTTGAGAAGGGTGCGGCCACGCCGGCCAGGGAGTTGGTTTCAACGTCTATGGCCTGCGCCTTCTCTTGCCACGTCAGGTGATCGACATGTGGACTTTATTTTAAGAAAAAATAGATACCCAATCAAGATCAAAGTTCCCAGCTATCATTCTGCTTGAGTGCATCAATCATTTGATCCACATGGTATCGTGTTCTTCAGTTCTTGGCTGATGCCTTGAGCTTCGTTATTATCATTGTTGATGATAATCGTTGTTAAAGACAAGCACGATTTCAGATCAAGCAATGCGCAAACCACCATGTGAACTACGTTGACCAGGCTTATTAGTTTCATTATTTCTTACATGCAGATCGTGATTGATTTGAATTTCTTGTGGAAGTCTTGTTTTTTGTTCCATTTAAATATGTGCTGCATGGACCTCAAGGGCTCCAAAAATCTTGGCCTCCTAAGAGCATCTCCAAGAGAATAGCAAAAAAGTGCTAGCTATATTCTGATTTTAGCTTGTATCTAAAATAAAACGCCTCAAGAAAAGCTGATGTACTCCAACAGGCTCTCTAAAAACTCTCCTCTATTTTCAAATATTCCACCTCATAACTAGAGCTTTTTTTATCCTCGCCTGATTACCATCTAGTATATGCTAGTGCTCCATCTTCCCTGATAAATTGATGGCCGTTACTACTCTTGTGTGGCATTTCAAGATCCAGAGCAACAAAATTATCAGGTAAATTGATATAACAACCGACAGTAATTAGAAAGCGACAAAATCACACGCTTCAGTTCTGAGCATGAGATTTCTCAGTGTACCAATATTTATTTCTTAATTACCATCTGCCACTGGACATGTTTTGACAGACCAAACAAACAAGGAACATTGTACCACAACCTTCGAAGCATTTGACATTTAGTTTAGGAAAAACCAAGAAAAAGAATAGACGAGAAACATGCCATCCTCTAGAGCTCGTCAATGGCCCAAAAGAGTCTTGAACTCAGTGCAGTTTTCATTCCCCTAAACTCAGTATATCTTATCGATTGCCCTAACAACATACTTCGGAAAGAAAAAGAGCAATCTGATTCAGAACTTATTTCACAAAATTGTTCCATAAGCCAAACAGAGTACTTGTGCTCCTCCAGTGTGACAGGTCTTGCTGACGAACTTGACATGACGAAGGAGCGGGAGGCTTCACCAACATCCGAGGCATTCATCTTTGGCAACTTCTGCGGCGGTGGAACTTCTACTGCTGCGTTTCCGGCTGCCGACGGCTTTTACAGAGCTCATTGGTTATGGCCCGGTGGAGTAAGAGCAACGGCCTCCAGTTGCCCGAGCTGCGCTTGCGCGGAGGAGGTGTCAACCGCAAGGTCGTGAAGACAAAAGGTACAGGAGGAGGTGGCGGTGGCACGGAGAATTGAAGGTGCAGCAGACGTCGTCTTTTGCAGGAAGAGGAGTCGGCGGCGTGATTTTCAACAACAGGATGCAGGAACTCGCGGGAATGAACGCATGGCAAACAAGGCGCGGGAAAGAGGGAAAGCGCGCGGGAGAAGGGCAATTGCGAGCGGCACCGTCTCTCCAAACCTGGCGTGCCAGGCCGACTAGATTGCGAGCGAGAAAATAGGGAGAGGAAGATAGAGAGGCTGTTGGACCAACTTTTTCACCTCATATCTTCTATTTTTAGCGAAAAAATCTATTTACATAAGCTGTTGGAGATGCTCTAAGTTCTAACTAATAAGATTACTTCCGTTCCTGTGCTACAGTTCGTGGCCACAATCCTACAAGCAATAGGTAAGCTCAATAGCAACTTGATTCATGCTGCCCCCTTTTTTTACATGTTGTGTTCACAAGGGTAGATACCGATGTATGGCTCTAATACTCTTTTCTTGCATGCAGATCTTGAGAGAGGAATCACTGAGAGCAGGATCAGATGTTGCCTTTCGTGGGGTTGTGGAATGAATGGGGTCTCCACATTCTAGTGCTTCTCAGCTTCACTCTACAGGTTTTGCTTCTCCTCTTTGGAGGCATCCGCAGGCATAACGCCTCCTCTGCATTGAGGATCTTCATCTGGCTTGTATACCTGCTGGCCGATTCCACAACAACTTACACCCTCGGTCACATGGCCTCGACGAGCCTGCAACATCTCGAGGCGTTCTGGGCACCGTTACTTGTCCTGCACCTTGGTGGCCAAGACACCATCACCGCGTACGTCTTGGAGGACAATGAGCTCTGGTTACGCCATATGCTTAGCCTAGTTTTACAGGCTTTGGGGGCTGCTTATCTCCTCTACAAGTATATTGTTGGAGCCAAGCTTTTGATCCCCGCTAGCATTTTGGTATTTTCTGCCGGCATTCTCAGGTATGGAGAGAGGATATGGGCACTCAAGTGTGCCAGCATAAGCAGCATGCAGGGATCACTCGTTAGGCTGGATGAGTGCCAATTGAGCATCTTCAGTGCTCAGTTGTTTTATATATTGAGGGCCTCCACGAAGTGTGATTCTTATGTGAAGTATAAAAAGATTGTTACTGCTGCAACCTGCGCTTTAGAGTTTGGCAAGCATCTTTTTGTCATTCCGAGCATGGCATCAGAGTGGCGTTGTCATCGGGATTATCTCAACGGTGGTATTCATAAATACTACATCCATTCAGGTAGGAGCGACGGAAAACCTTGGATACAGTTAAAGGGCATCTCAGAAGTGATTGATTTGGAGCTTTCCATGATTTATGACCTTCTCTACACAAAGGCAGCAGTGATCCACACATGGTATGGCTACACGATCCGAGCTTTTTTCTTTTTTGCTACCGTTTCTGCTCTCATGCTATTCATTTCCAGTAATAGACATAGTGATTACAACAGAGCCGATGTGGCCGTCACTTATGTTCTCTTGGTTGGGGCATCTGTGCTAGAATTCATTTCCATCTTCAGAGTGATAGGGTCAATATGGACTTATGCGTACTTAAGTGAACATGACTGGGACAGGTTTGCGGATACAGTTCTATCACTACGTTGGCATATGCATGTCAGGTTGGGGAGATGGCTTGCTTCTTTTCGGAAGCATAGCATAGACTCCTCCAAGAGGTGGACTACTGTTTCCATGGGGCAGTACAATCTGGTCTCCATGTTAACTGCTCGTCTTAGCATGGACATCAGATGGAAGATAACCCAGCTAATTGGGCTGGACGACAGGTGGGATAAATTGCATTGCTCAAGATTCATCCCTGCCTCATCTGGTGTCTTGGAAATTATATACACGGAGATTAATAGGAGGGCAGAACTAACGCAAATGGAGGCAAAGAAGTTTGATGACGAGATCCGCTTGGGCCGATGGACGCGGCATTATGATGAACTGGAAACCCTGAATGCGGGAGTTTTCAAAAAGGGGCTCATCGGGTTCATCGTCGTCTGCCATATAGCTACTGACATTTTTTACCACTGCTGTGATGAAAACGAGAAGCTTGAAACTGCGGGAGAATTACCTGAAGCAGCCATGGCTCTGTCCAATTACATGATGTACCTCCTCCGAGTACACAGTAATATATTACCTGCTACTGAAGGCACCGACTGCTGGAGCAGGAAAATGTATAATGAGATCTGCAACAAGATTCTCCCTATGCTGTTCCATATGGTAGGGAAATTTTCAGATGCAAAAAATAAACAAGAACGTCGGCATACACCTCATGATATTCTTTTGAATATGGAGAAACACCTCACAAACATGGATGTAGATTATCTTGTCAAAGAAATCTATACGGGAGTGTATAGTGATTCAGTCCTCGCCTCGGGGTCGACATTAGCTGCTAAGTTACTCGAAATGAAAGCCGTTAGCTTGCGGCAGAGGTTCAAATTTCTTGCTGAATTATGGGTTGACACGCTGCTCTTTGTGGCTGATGGCATCACCGCAAAGTTCCACGCCAAGCAGCTAAGCCATGGTGGCGAGTTTGTGACCTTCGTCAGTGTCCTGATGGCTCACTCAGGCCTGCAGAAGCATTTTTCAGGCCCCATCCCCATGTCTCCTCATGGTGATGACGCTGCTTTGACTGGTGAAGGCAGTAGTGACGACAGTCATGAAATTTCCGAGGAGTCTAATATCACTTGCGTCGATGTCGACAGAGTTTGACATCGAGATGCAATGCAACCAGTGGGTCTTGTTATAAAAAATAGGTTCCTATGTGAGTCGTGTCAATAAATTATACTCTGGTATATTGCTTTGTTGTACTTCCTTTATTAGTTCTTATCTGTATTGATAGGTATCCCTGTCCATTGTCATGTTACGCTGTACCATTTTTCTGTGCTTCACTGTTTCTTTCACTGTCCAATATTTTTAGAGATGTTTTCTGGTGTTTGCAAATAATATGGACCGTCCATTGGTCTCGATCCAATGGTCCATGATAGAAGGTACAATGCCAGAGGTACTTCAATATTGATAGAAGTACTTAAGTATTATGGATAAAATAGTAATTTTACGTGTTGATAAAAAATAGACTGAGGGGCAACGAATGAATGTATAATTTACATTGTTTTGGTATGATTTACTTATATGAGCCCAAGACGGCGGCGGTTACGTAGATATGTTCAGATTTAGGTTCTGTTTACGTAATTTTGTTCAAATTTACTGATTGGGTTTATGTGGAACGAACTTTTTAGGTCTCCCACAGAAATTTGTCACCGGCGCCGTCACACAGCCATTGTTGACTAGCAGTGTGCGTTCCAGACGGATCGAATGGAGTCGTTCGCGCCGCGCTGTGCGCTCCCGACCAACCGAGTAAACAACCATAAACTCTGTAAATAACCTTACCTCCGTAGGAGTCTTGACCGATGATCACGTCGTGGCGACAGAGGAAAGAGGGAGAGACGATGGCGGCGGCAGAAGAAGAAAAGTTTACTTGAATTGTTGATTGTTTACTTGGTGTGGATGTAGAGCCCAGGAGAAAAGCATGAGACACGATGGCGGCGGCGGATGAATAATTTTCTACGATCATCTACATAGTTAATCAATTATTTTATTGATATGATACTAAGACTTTTAGTTTGTATATAATTACCCACCTGTCACCGGTTATGATAATTTTTGTTACATACCTTACCCCTCCCTCAATCAGCGGTCAAGATTAAAATACCTCCTAATACCTCTAGATACCTCGCAAACACCAGAAAACCTCTCATATTTTTATATTTGTTCGGAAATAAATCATGTGCATGAAATTCCGATCATATTTTCACATTATGGTAGTATCATCCCTTTCGTTCCTCTCGAGCAAAGAGCATGATGAGCAACTCGGTTACTAATAAGCATGTGACGGATAAACTAAACAGAGATGCTTCTCTATATAGCTTAACTGCATACTCTCTGTAACTGCGTGCCTAGCTCTTCCTTTCCTAATGGAATGAAATATTTGTTACTTTGCTTGGAAAGTAGGCCAATGTGTTCTTTTTCGCTAGTTTTCCTCTGAAAACACCTAAAGAGGCCCTAAGGTATGTAAAGGACTGTTGGATCCTGCCACAAACTTGATTACTATAAAAGAACATTGCAAAACCAGAAGCTAATCATAAGAATGGTACAAGTAGCATCTTCATATATACCTCATCTTTACATGAATCTAAATTTGATTGGCATGGACTCACAAAATACAATTAAGACACAAACATAAGCCTCAATTACTTATTCAATTGTACGTATTTTTTTCAATAGGACAATTGCACCCCATGCCCCCATTTTAGACAATGAACAGAAAATATATAATCTCTTTTTCGCAAAAGAAAAATGTTTGATCAACAGATTGTTTTTTGAGGAAGCTGATCAATTAGAATATCCAGAGAATGATCGATGCTTGTGTCCGGGGCTGACAGATCAAGCACTGTTTTACTCTGAAGCGTACAATGCTTTTATCTCCTCCACATCATCGTAGCTCCCAAGGAATACAGGGGATCTGTCATGAAGCTTTGTGGGAGCAAGCTCAAGAGCCTATACAGTACAAATTTAGTACAATTTATCAGCTATGGTACTACAACAAGGTAAACGTAGTAAAGATTCAGTTTTTGTTAAATTTCACATGTAAGTTTTCTTAAGTCAAAATACACAAATACTAGTAACATGGTGTGATATTCTCAACATCAAGATTTTTCAGTTGTGAAGTGGTCATCTGAGAAAAAAGGAAGTGAAACTAGACCCACCCGTTGTTTGCCTGTGAAAGCCTGGCCTCCAGCTTGTTCCATCAAGAAGGACATCGGGAAGACTTCGTATAGAACACTGCAGTTCCACATATTTAACAGTTTAAAGAATTTATTTCTATGTAGACATTTGAAATTTATGAAATACTACACAGACAAGTCGTTAGAATTGGCATACCGAAGCTTTCCGTTCGGGCTCTTCTTGTCTGCAGGGTACAAAAATATGCCTCCATATAGCAAGGTACGGTGGACATCCGCAACCATGCTGCACCGGTAACAAGGATTAGAATAATATAACGAAGATTATCAAGCTTAATAAAAGAGAAGAGAAATGAATCTAAAAGAACTTCAACCGCATAAATTTTTAGGTAAAGTAGTTGAAATATTTTTGTTTAGTAGTGCTTTGATCTTGAATTTTTTTCTTTAACCTCAACAAGGTTTTGTGTCATTGTAAAAGAATTTATTGAACGATTGAGTCACCTTCCAATATATCTCAAGGATTTAGGTGATGAACCATCTTGGGGAAACTTGCATTTCTCCACATATCTGCATTGTTGGATGGAATTTTAGCTTAACTTCTTAAGAAAATGAACTGCGAGAAATGACTCCTACGTACTTTGCTGTAGGTCCATCCCAATTTTTGGCATTCCCTTCATTGACAGAATAGATCTTCCCTTTCTTTGGTATCTATCCCGAGAAAAACATGCACAAAGTACACTGTGTCAAAATTAAGGTATTTTTCGATATTAAAAGAAAATTTATATTATCTGTTCATAAACCTTGATGTTTGGATGGGTCAGGATAAACTCCCCAAGAGAGGGATCAAGAGTGAAGCCATTGACTCCATTTCCAGTGCTTAACACAAGCTGCCATAAATCACAACAGCAATCAATTTGGAAAGTAGAGTCATCGTAAATTATCTTAAGGTCGGGTGGAATAGGTACCGTGCAGGAGCTCCCATACATGCAGTATCCAGCAGCAAGCATGTGCGTTCCAGGTTGCAGTACATCCTCCAAAGTCACGTTGTCCTTGTCTTTGATCATGTAAATCCCAAAGATCTGTTGAACAGGACATAATACGACATTTATTCGAGACAGTTTGGAGGTTCAAGAAAAATAAGCTCTGCTAGCTAGACCAATTTGAACTTCTAATCGTCAGATTATAATTGGTTGCAGTCGGACACGGTCAGTGATAAAATTTTCGCTTGCAGATAGAAAAAAAAATCAGGTATTAAGTAAAAATGAGTTCAGGTCGCAGTAGGAAGAGACTGGGGATAGGAAGCATACCGTTCCGATAGAGACGCCACAGTCGATGTTGGAGGAGCCATCGAGGGGATCGAAGCAGACACAGTACCTGAAGCAGGGAACCCATGGATGTCACGCAATCAGAGAAAGCGACAGTGTGGCCCTGTAACCAAGCTCCCAGGTCATAATAACAATTCGTAATAAGTACAGTGACGTAAGGTGACTGGATCCACTGACTTTCCACGGAGGGCCGGGTCGACGAAGATGGCCTCCTCGTTCTCCTCGGACACGAGGACGCACTGCACGCGCAAAAGTCAATGCCCAAGTTGAGAGTTCAAGTGTTCCTCACGCGCGAAACGTGATAAGGTCTTTCAGGTGATGTGCAGGAGGTTGCCTTACCGTGCGGCCGCTGCTGACTAGCGCCTTGACAAAGACCTCGTTGGACAGCACATCCAGCTTCTTCTGCTCCTCGCCCTGCAGCGGCTCTTGCACATGTCAACGCCTCTCGGGATGATGAATTAAACTAATCGCGAATTTTCTAAGCAAGTGAAATGGATAGAACAGAGCGTAGTCATCCATGACGATGGGTGGCCAGTCAAACGGACAGCTAACTACTGACGAAGAATATGGAAATGTTTCGTCTGATCGGTGCGTGCGTTGCACCGACGTCAGACTGGCAGGGAGTAACAGTATCAGAGGGCGAAAGCCTGGCAGCTATCGTGTGGAAGGCGAAGAAGAAGTGGCTTGCCTGGACGTTGGTCTCGCCGGCGAGGCCGATGAGCTTGGCGAGGCCCGCCTTGCTGACGGCGGACGCGACGAACTTGCATCCGAGGACGATGTGGGAGAGGAGGATGGTGAAGTCGCCGCGGGACTCCGGGTAGCGGCTCTGCTCGTTGAGCACGTGCCGCGTGATCGTCATCAGGTCCGTCCGCTGCGCCTCCGCCGCGTGGTCCATTTCTCCCCCTCGCCGCCGGCCGCCGGTTCCTCTGTTTTCTCTCTTGATGTGGTCTCGGCCTATCAAACCTCACGCCGCGCGCGTTGTTACCGGCCTCGTGGAGAAGCGAGGAGGGGAGGCTTTAGCTGGGGAACGAAGCAAAGCGATCGGCAGATGCTGGTGGTGACGATAGGAAGGAAACGGGCGGCGGTTGGAGCGCCTTGTCCTGTGGCGAGACGCGGGTGGGTCACGGTGCCAGCAGAGTAACTGGAGCAGTGGCAAAGCGGCAAAAGACACGGCCGTTTCTGACAACTCGGCGCTGCGCGGCTTTTGATCGCCAGGAGGCTAGCGACCATTGCCTGAAATAGGCGCCGGCTGGTGGTTGGGCTGGGGCGGATGGGGCGCGCACGCCACGTCCGTGCCGCATGGTCGCGGTTGCGGATATCTATCCATCGCGATAGGCTCGGCAAAGCTGACTTGAAGGCACGTTACCGCCCCGGTCAAGCAAGCAAAGCGAAGCGTGCCCAAGAAACACGGGAACTCGGGAAGGCCAACCTGAAGCCAGCGGTACCGATCACAATTGGATCATTCAGCGATTGGCATCACCGCATCGGGATTGGATTCTCCGTGGTCCACCTCAGCCACTGTGGAGAGCTGCGTCGACGGGCATCCGCAGCTGCAAGGCGCAAGGGCGCCGAGCAGAGCGACCGCCAACAAAGCCGCCGGATTCCTGGTTATATTGGCATATGGCACGCCGACCAGGACGCACTGGCAGCGACCGGGCGAGGCGTTTCTGCGATTCCAGTGGTTCGCGGCGGGCCTGTGCCGCTTTGCCGTGGATTCCCCTGTCCCTGGCCATGCTGAGGTCCCATGACACTATGACACACACCAAGGCCCGCTTTCAAACGCGATAACGATTCGCCATACGGATTTCCCTTCAGATTCCTGTGTTAAATTGCAAGTGTACCCAAGTTGGTAGTTTTCTTTTTTCATATGGAGATTTTTAACTGATGATATCTGACCATTCATCCATTTAGCGTTACCTCTGCAACATCAATCAGCTGTAATAAGTAGTGATTTGCGCATTTTCAATATGAGATTATGCGCATAAGTAGATTTTTCATAAGCTTGACTCAACTATAAATCTTTCCAAAATACTATGTGCTGAGAGCAAACTCTGAAAAAAAATTTCTGAAATTGGTTATATACTTGATTAGCAGCTAAACAATTAGATAAACAATGACACGGCTTGGGTCGAATTCAGAAATAATATGGGTTGCAAGATGACTCATTTCAAGATGAATTCTAGTCAAATGTGATTCATATACTTTTTCTTGAATGAGGGGGCCATGGCCCCCTTTAGCCATACATAATCCCACCTTATAAATAAAAGAGATGATTGCATGAGTGCCCTTACTTTATACCTCAACTATGAATTTACCCTCATTTTTTGAACTTTGCATCATTGTCCCTACTTTGACCAAGTCTTCGCACCATTGGCCCTACTTTGATGGCAAAACTGTAAATTTTTTCACCAAAATAGGGGCATGGGTGCAAAGACTTGGTCAAAGCAAGGGCAATGATGCAAAGTTAAAAAATGAAGGTTAATTTATAATTAAAACTCAAAACAGGGGCAACCATGCAAATGCCCATAAATAAAAAGGTTCTCAAAACAACATCAAACACTCTGCAACATTGATAAGGCATCATATTACGAAATTTCTCTTACGTGCTCGTGCGTGTGGGGCATCGATCATAAGTTGGCTGTTATCAATTTTCCTTCAAACTTTCCGCACGCACGCATGATCATACTTGCCTACAGCCTACCTACCACGCGTCATTCACCGCTCATACAGTGACCTCTGTGGCCCCACCACTCTTCCATTCACTTGAACATGCATGTACACCAACATGGTCAAACTTTCTCATTCCAAGTTTTATTATAACAACTTTTCTACCCAACGGTTGTTCGTCAAAGTTTGTAGTGAAACTTTCAGGGAAAACTTTTTGCTCTAAAGTTTGTTGTAAAACTTTTACTAGGAACTTTCAATGAAAATTTTCATCAATTGGAAAGTTACGAGTGCAAAACTCTTTAAAAATGCAAAATTCTCATTGTAAATCATGCCCTCAATAAGAAAAAGTTCAAAAAATTGTTCACGAGATGGGAACGATATGGCACATCATGCCACAATGAAAATTGGTATGCTTACCGATCGACTACATCTCGTTGTGCCACAGTAACATTCAGATGAGGTTGGTCCATCACCTTCGTGTCATTGCAATCGGGTGCATACTTGATTGTTGATTGCAATCCGTTATTCTTTGTGACTGGTACGGAGTAACATGATTCTATCATCACCGCTATGCTCCTCCCGACAGCCATCAGGTTTTGATAAGAAACTTGTTGTTAAATACTCAAAATCAATATCAGTAGTCAAAATCAAAATATTTTATCACGATTCAAATTATAGAGGTATTTGCAAATTTTACTAATTTCATCGACGACCCCGCCTCTTTGTGGATCCAGTCATGCACCTCCTTGGAGAAAATGTGATGGTTCAAGGCATCCTCGAGGATACAAGTTTGATGACAATATATTGGCACGTTTCATCTCAAAAAAAAAATATTGGCATGTTATAGCAGGGATGAGAAACATTGTCTGCTGAGGCAGCGTCATTTGCGATACAATCTGACAGATGAATTCAGGAGTTTCTTATCTTAATTTTGGGGAACAACAGAATTATTCATGTGATTACAATAAGGTATGGAGCCAAAAATTACTTGCTGGAACCATAAAATTCAAACTACTAAGCTACAAGGTCAGGCAACGTTCATCCTGAGAATGCCTGACAATAGTGAACAAAAGTGTTCACAACGGGACGAGGTCGACCAAATTCACTGAAATCAGATTTGTGGATACAGAAAAAACAGTACAGTTGAACGCAATGTAATAACGGCTAAATTGCAAATGGTTGGACGCAACATTTAGGGCGCCACCGCCCAACGCCGTCTCGGCCTCTCGCAATCTGTGGTTGCTCCAATCACGCCGCCACCTCTGATAGTTCATCCCACAGTCGTCAGCTCGTTGCTCGCCAGCTATATGGAGCCAGCTACTTTCTCCGACTTAGCACCGCCGAGACCCCTCAGATTGATCACCTCGTGCCCCGTCCTGCCATGATTCCGCTCCTCAGCTCCAACTCCCTCTGGGTCTCCTTTGTATGTGCCCTGCCAGCTCAACATTAGGATCTTGACTCTTAACAACAGCATCCGAACAATAGTTTTAGATGACCAAGAGTAATCCCCAACGGCAGAGCAAGGCATTGGACATAGCAACGAAGGCCATCTCCATCGTTAGTCAGACTCTTTTCTGTTGCAATTTCGATCCTGCCTGCTAGTCACCTCTAACGTATCTGGAACTTGAAGTTGAAGGTGAAGGCTAGCCAGCGGTCCGTGTGTCTGGGCGCTCGAGCGTTTTGTCAGGTACGCAGTTTTCCTGTTTTATACTAGCAGTAGCTGAACGAGCAGCAAAAGATAAAAAATCCATTGCTAGAAAAATATGATACAGAGTATCATCATTATGAGTTCCACGAGGATGCAATGCAAGTTTGGTGAGGAATACTAGCAGTAGCTGAACAGAGCAGCAAAAAAAAATCATTGTTAGAAAAAAAAATGGTTCAGAGTATCATCACTATGAGATCCTCGAGGATGCAAGTTGGTGAGGACTGAGGAATGAGCAGTTATGCTTGTAACAATATATTGGCACATCGTATCAAGGATGAGAATTGAGAAAGATCTGCGAATGCTGTGGCAGACTTGCACTGTGACCTGCGGTACAACCCAGAGGAATACAGTAATTTGGGCACTGAACTTGGCGAAGAACACTTCTATTTATGTGGCAATAAGATAACCATTCGGTTCCGATTGAAGTAACGACTGAATCAAATGTTCAAGGCACTTCAGCTAGAAAATTTAAAACAACAGCAAATAGAAGTGTACGCAACGGGATGAGGTCACGAAATCCGCTGAAACCAGATTTGTCAAACGGAAATAAGAGGACGAGATCAGAAATTTCGCAAAAAAATGCAGGTGCCTCAGCGCCAAACCTTAGTCAAGAAATAACAACCGGACGATCTAAATCAAAAGAGAACAGATGCAATAATTTGAAAATGAACCACACAATTAGAAGGCCTAACCATAACACGACTGATTTCCAAATGCCTGTGCCGAGATCACAAGCGCTGCAATCACGTCCAAAGGTTGCAAGCAAGAGGGAAAGAGATTACAGACATCAGGAACAGAGATTTCAGACGAGATAACCAACTTTTCATTGCTCATATCAGGAACTACATCACACACGAACACCACACAACCACACCACCACGACGTAACAAAGGCTAAATGACTACGAAACATCTCTACAGCCAACCATATCAAGGACAGACCACCACTCTAGGCCCTCTCGCCACGGATGCGGCGCGCGAGCTGGATGTCCTTTGGCATGATGGTGACGCGCTTGGCGTGGATGGCGCAGAGGTTGGTGTCCTCGAAGAGCCCGACGAGGTAGGCCTCCGCGGCCTCCTGCAGCGCGGCGACGGCGGAGCTCTGGAAGCGGAGGTCGGTCTTGAAGTCCTGCGCGATCTCACGCACCAGCCTCTGGAACGGGAGCTTGCGGATCAGCAGCTCCGTGCTCTTCTGGTACTTGCGGATCTCACGGAGCGCGACGGTGCCGGGGCGGAAACGGTGGGGCTTCTTCACGCCGCCGGTGGCCGGGGCCGACTTGCGCGCCGCCTTAGTCGCCAGCTGCTTCCTCGGGGCCTTGCCGCCGGTGGACTTGCGCGCCGTCTGCTTGGTCCGGGCCATTGCGGGAGCGGATGTAGGGTTTGCCGGCGAGCGGGAGCGGAGATCGCGAGGTGGAGGAGGATTTGGGAATTGGAGGATTGGAGTGATGAAATGCCGTGGACGGGGACGGCGTTTATGTAGGCGGCGAGTGGGCGGGAGACAGCGAAAATTTTCGGGGTCAGTGGGCGGTGGTGGGTTTGGAGCGTTGGATTCGTGTGAGATGAATGGCTGCGATTTGGTTTGGTGGGAGGTACCCGGATCGTGGGGAGGGATCCGTGGGGTGGTGTTTCCTGCGCTCTGATTGGCTGCAATAGCTAGAGGTGGATCGCACGCAGCTGCGCGGTGCGCTGGGCCTCAGTTGGTTCACATGTTCTGGGCCTGTTGGCCCAAGTCGTAACCTGCGTTGTCAACTGAAGGAACAGATCGCTTGTGATTTGACTATGTTTGACTTCTTTTTTTTTGAAATGGACTAAGGTTTGACTTGGCGAAAGGCGAAGTTATTTGGCATCGCAATCGAGCAGAAAAGGTTCCATAGGCTTTTCCATAGTACCGAACCCATCAGTAGGAACCGAATAAGAAGCAAAAATATAAGCTGATCGTTGCTCAGTACGAACGAATTTAAATGCACAAACCATTTCATACAAAAACACCCGGAATGCCAGACACTATCATGTATTTTTAGGAGTAGACACTATTATGTATGCATGATGCATGTATGTGCGGTTCACTTCCGCGACTTGGAGCAGACTGCTACTACTGTTATTTTTGTTCGCTCACTCATACTGTCTCTCTGCCTCTTCTCTTTTGCTTCAAAGGCAAACGCGCCAACAAGGTTGAGTCGATGTCGTTTGAAGTAACAACGTTCTCTGGAACTTAGAAGCACTTCATGTGGACGATACCGGGACCTGACTCGTCATACTCACCCTTTGAGATCCACATCTGCCAAATAATCATCAATGTCAGAGCTGATCAGTGCGCTGATGACGAATACACAAATGAAAATAATATTGAATGAAAATCTCTTTGGTGTTGTGAGTCGGTTATACTAGAGCGACAAAAATTATCTAGCTCACGAGAGTGTTACTTGGATGGCATTCCATATATATTTCCATGCTTGTCCTGGTTTAACTATGCCATAGAGCATAGTCATAGAGCAACATCTTCAGTCGGCGGGAACAGAATATGATCAATTATGCTCTTCAAATGTATGCACTTATTGGATTTCTAGAAATACAAGGTGTAAATGCTGTGGGTGCGTTCATTTTAAACTTGATTGAATTGGTGCGTAATGGCTGATTTTCTTGCTGACAAAAATAGACACGTGCAATAAATTGCTGTAAATAATGATAACAATCCAGAATGTGAAAAGAAAAGTACCTGCTGAAAGGTACTGAGAGAAGCCAAGATGGAGCCTCCAATCCAGACGCTGTACTTCCTTTCAGGTGGTGCAATCACTTTAACCTTCATGCTGCTAGGAGCCAAGGACGTGATCTCTTTGCTCATGCGATCAGCAATTCCAGGGAACATGGTGGATCCTCCACTAAGCACAATGTTGCTATACAAATCCTTCCTGATATCGACATCACACTTCATGATGGAATTGTATGTGGCCTCATGTATGCCAGGAGATTCCATACCCACAAGAGATGGTTGGAACAGCACCTCAGGGCACCTGAACCTTTCTGATCCAATGGTGATAACCTGGCCATCAGGCATCTCGTAGCTCTTTTCAACAGAGGAGCTGCTCCTAGCAGTTTCCAGCTCCTGCTCATAATCAAGGGCAACGTAAGCGAGCTTCTCTTTTATGTCCCTGACAATTTCTCGCTCGGCAGTTGTCGTGAGAGAGTACCCTCTCTCTGTGAGGATCTTCATTAGGTTGTCAGTAAGGTCACGTCCAGCAAGATCCAGACGGAGGATAGCATGAGGAAGTGTATAGCCTTCATATATTGGAACAGTGTGGCTCACACCGTCACCAGAGTCCAGCACAATACCTGCACACCCGCATGGAAAAAGGGGGAGTCAGATGTATTCCTATCATGTGTTTTCTTTAGCTATTTCACATTTCCCAGGTATTAACAATCTTACCAGTTGTTCGACCACTAGCATACAAGGAAAGAACAGCCTGAATTGCGACATACATCGCTGGACAGTTGAAGGTCTCGAACATGATTTGTGTCATCTTCTCTCTGTTGGCCTTGGGATTCAGAGGGGCCTCCGTCAGCAGAACAGGGTGATCTTCAGGTGCAACACGGAGCTCGTTGTAGAAGGTGTGGTGCCAGATCTTTTCCATGTCATCCCAGTCGTTGACTATGCCATGCTCAATTGGATACTTGAGTGTCAGGATTCCTCTCTTTGCTTGAGCTTCATCACCCACATAGGCATCCTTCTGGCCCATACCAACCATGACACCAGTATGCCGTGGTCTGCCTACTATGCTAGGGAAGACAGCCCTTGGTGCATCATCACCGGCAAAACCCGCCTGTCAAAATTAGGACATTATCAGAGTAGTTGATAAGAATATGGTTGATTTCTCAAAAGAAATTTTGTGCGGGATAACAACCTTGACCATTCCAGTGCCATTGTCACACACAATAGGTTGAATATCCTCGTCAGCCATCCCCCAAGTGTCCTGTAACAGAAAACAATTTTTAGTATACATCAGACGACTTCACGACTCTAGTAATTTTTGAATCGTAGATAGGTGCAGGTTCAGTCAGCATCTCTGAAAATTCACCGAGGTATCAATTATGGAGCTGTACAAACAAAAATCCAAGGTACACGTCGGTAAGGCTGGAAGCGGAGCTAAACATAATCACCCAATATGTTGTAGAATTGCAGGTACAGAGTCAGGATAACTCCAGAACTTCATAGCTTTTGACAGATCCACCTTTTTTGGTACGATAAAGTGCATATCACCCGGTTCACATAAAAAATTGGCAAAAAGAATAGTAAACATTTGTTTGGAGACTTTTGGGGATCGATTAGTAACTGTGTCAACACAATTTGTCCGTGGTACTGTAGGTACGTACGTACGAAAATCCGTTAAAAATGAAGATTCCATCAAATATGTACATTAGCCAGCAGATGGACGGATGCATCGTTGAATCTGTGCATCGTGTGCCCGATAATTCGAATTCGCAACAACCAATAGGTACCTAAAGCGGAATCCTAGAGCAATTCTGCTATTAACAACCATTTCACAGAGCACCAGGTATATGCGGACCTGAATCAGTTCAGTACCAACAACTAACGGCGCCCAAGCAAGTATAATCCAGAAATAAAGTACGCAGTCGGCACAAAAGCAAAACATCCGAACGAAATTATTTCCCCGCTAAGGATCATAGACGCACCAAAACAGCATGAAATCCCGGGGTACAGCACAACAGATGCAAGGAAAATTTCAAGACGCCTTCAGAACAGAAACGGCAGAAGAAAATACTAGGAACTAGGAACCCTACTGCGGCCATCTATACGGGGAATCGAAGCAGCGGAATTCAGCAGAGGGTTTAGGGCCGAGGAGCTTGAGGAGGAGAAAGGGGATCGCTCACCTGCGGAAGAGTGCGGCGCGGCGATCGCTTCGGCGGCCCGAGACTCCGGAGGACTACTGGATCGGCGAGTGAGGCGACGCGACCTCGAGAGAGTAGAAGAAAGGAAGGAAACGCACGGGACGGGGAGGGGCGGCGTGACGGCCGGGGGTTTGTACTACACGCCTCCGCCCGCTGTCTTCGTTCCAAGAGAAAGAAAGTACTACACCGCCCGTGGAAAACGGCCGGGCCGGGGTGCGTGTGCCACGGGTGACGGGACCCGGCCTTTTCTAGTTCTCGAAAAAAAACAAATGCCTCTGGTTTTCCACGTCATGCCATAGAAAAACTTGGAATTCGGCACGTGTCGTCGCCGGTGGACACGTCGGAGCCTACTTTGCAGACTCGCCGCTTGAGTCGTGTAGAACCAGGACTTGGAGTCTGATCGGACCGGTGGGTGATAGACTGACCGGTAGCGGCGGTAAAGGACCGAAAGGTTCCGGCGATCCTGCCTGGCCGTCGCCGTCGCGAGAAAACTTTCGGTGCCCAAAGTGGCTCGGCCACGTCGGCGCCAGCCGGAAATTCGGCTGGTGTAGGGCCGTGCCGGTGCTTTGGTGTTTCCGCCGGCGCCGAGCGCTCGGACGTCGCTGCCCGCACGTGGCACGACAAGAGGACCGGCTTTGTGCAGCAGGGCCGCTTCCGTGATGGGTCATGTGTGGGCTCTTTTGACAATAGGAGGCAGATTACTGGCCGTGTTCCTAGACAGGCCTGGATTCACGCACCGTCACCGCGGCCTTGATTGGGTTTTGCACCCTCGGGGAAAAAAGCTGGTTGGATCAATTGCACGATCACGGTGTATATAAGTCCATTAAACATGTCTGATCGTGTTATTTCTATCCTCATATTCATAATCTCTTAAATTGCATTTCTGACTTCCTGAATTTAGGCTTAAATCTCACTTCTTCAAGTTAGGTTTTGATGTCATTTGAGTCCTATAAACTACTTTTTTAGGGTGTATTGAACTTAAATGATACTCCCTCCATTCCTATTTATAAGCATTCCTAGAATCCCAAGACAAACATAGTCAAGAGGAGAGAAGACATATATACCCCTCATTTTACACTAACTTATCGATTCTCCACCCACCCACTAACCCATCAAAGTTTGTCTTATATATAGGAATGCTTATATCGTGGAACAAATTTTGAATCCCTAGAATGCTTACATATAGGAATAGAGGGAGTATCAAAAACTAAGTTAGAGAACAAGATCTACTTTCAGAGAGTATAAGGATCTAAATAATACTCAAGTCTAATTTCAGAGAACTAGAAGTACAATTTAAGAGTAAGGACTTAAGTGACACAATCTAACAAATTTAAGAACTAACAATGCACTTTACTCGGAACATAAAGATGTAAAGTTCTCAATGACTGTTTGGTATCTCTTTTCCTTTCCTCTGTTTCAAATTACTTCCTTTCACTCGCACACACACATGTGTAGTGCATAAGCCCGAATAGGCAGGGGCCTATGCCCCTAGGTTCTACCCTAATAAGGTAAGGAGATATACCAAACAAAGGATATAGAAGAGAAAAAATCATAGGTACATCGACTATGAACATTTATTTGAAATCAACCGTATTATCATCCAACTAAGTTACTCCACAATATAAATGTCTTTTCATTCAAGAGCGGAAGCTGGTGGCTCAGCTTGACTTGTTCATAGCTCGGCAAATTAGTGAGTTGAACTGAACTTACATTTTAGCTCGTGAAAATAGCGAGCCGAGTTGTGCTGGCTTGCGAGCTCAACAAGCTCTGAAATAATGAGAAGAAATAAAGCTAATGGTGATATAATATTACATATCGATATATTGTTAAAGAAATTAATAATTAGTTGTTTTGTAATATATTTTAAGGTAGCCCACATTATCAACTCTTGTGTTAAGTATAGATCATCTATCTTAGTTATTTTGTACTAAAGTATTTTAGATTGAGAGAATATAGTGCCTAATTATCGAGCCGAATGTGTGGCCATAATTTGGCAGCCATTAAAACTTCAAATTAAGCGTTCATATATTTGTTCCAAACGTCTCAGAAGGCTAAATCATGGTTAACTTACATATGTGATTGAAATGTCCAGACATCATCATATATTGCTCAAACTTCAAAAACATGTATACACACGTTCAGGATTAAATGAAAACATACACGAGTGTTAAGTGATAAATCGGATATTTTGGTGATCAGTCTTTCATATATTTTCACTGGCCGATTTTGCGGAGTTCTAAAACGGCTCTATACCCGACATGTAGAGGATAGAAGGCCTACGCGCCATCACGCAACTTTAACACGTCTCGGCTGCCTCATGGCGCCCTATATATTTGCTAACACACTACTACCGCTACAACTACAACTGATTGATGCAGTTCTGTACACCGGGCCACGCCGCAAGCTAAAAAGAAGGCTCCCCCGGATGTCGGGCCACGCCATCGCTCACAACCACCACTCGCACCAGCTGCACATCGCCAGCCGGGTGCACGGGGCCGGGTTGCTCATCCGCATCGGCGAACGGCGGCTGGCGGCAGGTGGGGCACGTGGGGCGCGCGGCGAGCCAGCGGTCGATGCACCGCGCGTGGAACCCGTGGTTGCAGCGCGGCAGCACGCGCACGCGGTCCCCGCGCGCGAACTCGGCGAGGCAGATGGCGCACTCGGACCGCGACGACCCGGCCAGGTCCAGCCCCGCGAAGTAGGCCAGGCACGGCAGCGCCGCCCGCCCGCCGCGCGGCTTCTTCTTCCTGCCACTGCTCCCGTGCCGCGCTGATGCGTGGCCGTGGCCTCCCGTGTTGTGCTGCCGGTCACCGTCGTCGTGGTAGCACGACGCGCGGCGCGTGACGCGGAGCGCGCACTGGAGCACGGCGTGGAGCGCGAGCGCCGCGACGAGGGCGCACACGAGGACGGCCAGGATGGTGACGGCGTTGCCGTTGAGCCAGGCGGTGAAGGAGCCCTCCCGGAACTCGTCCGGAACGGGGCCGGGCGCGGGGCTAGTGGCAGACGGTTCCTGCATCATATGCAGGACGCGTGGGCCGGAGTAGAGGTGAACAAGCCGCGCTTCCATGGCCGTGGCGAAGGCGGATCTCCAGGAACTGGGCAGTGGCGAGAGCTAGGGCGCGCGAGGAATGGCGCGCGAGGAACGGCTTATATACAGCGTGAGGGGCCTGCGTGCGTGGTTGTGGCAGGGGAAGATAAACAAGTTTGATATGCCTGTGGTCGCTATCTCGGCGTGGTTGTTTAGTGGGGCAAATCGCAGGTTCGTAAAGATGGGTGCTGTTTGGCTGGGTGTAGTCAAGATAAGACGCACGTCAGAGCTCCGGCTCAAAAGTAAAAGAGAGAAGGAAACAAACGCTGAGACGCACGTCAAGCCCCAGCATCGTAGGCGAACCAGGTGATGGCTCATGGAGGCACGGGACGACGGGAAGCGAAAATTCGAGGATACTACCTCTCAACTCCGTTGCATCCTCTGGAAGAGAGGAGAAGAACACGCCGGCGGGCATAATTCACCGAAGCACGGTTCACCATCGAAAGTTCGAAACAGGCATCAATCAATCAACACTGATTACGACGATCACAATTCAACTGAAATTATTTTCCAGCTAAAAGACGGCACCAATCACGCTGTACTTGCGTGCCGCTGCGTCGCAGAACCGTGGACAAGAACTGTGTTTGTGTCAAGCGAGCGTCACCATGCACGCATTGGCGAAACGGCGAAGCATATCCGGAAAGCGGCCCCGCTTAAACAAGTGTTTCCGGGACCAAATCTACAACCCCATTTTCGATCGTGTGCTCAACATCGACGTACGGGGTAGCTCTCTCACAAGATCGCAAAGGTCAATCTGCCCAGACCGCACTTGTTCAGTCCCATCCCATCATTTCGCGGCCAAAAGAGGGCGCGGGGAGTCAGCGTCTTGGATCCCGCGGCCCCGCCACTACTAACTGCGACTGGCAGGCGCACGGCGAGCCCGCACGTCGGCGTGGGGGCGGCCAGGGCGGCGGTGGCTTGTCAACGACTGAGTGGTTCACTTCGGCCGTTACCGATCTGCGTGGCATCCGACGTGTCTGTGCCTGGGATTTCGGCGGCTATCCTGTCATACTCGTTCCTTGCTGCGTTGCTGGGCAGTGCAGTGCGCACCCTCGGCCTGCTAGAGTTGTCTGTGAGTTCGTTTTTACTAAAACATACGAGTACTATAAAACACAATATTAATCAATACTGCAAATAATTAAGCTACAAAGAATGGTAGATTTACTGTCCGCAAATTGACAGAATTAGCATGTCATTGAATTTGTATAGTTTCTATCGACATGTTGTTGCGCAACAGGTTTGAAGCGTAGCAAAGTTCTTCTGCTTCTTTATTTTTTCATTCATGAAATGACTGTTCCTGATTCCTGATTTGTTATTTCAGTATACTCTGCGAACCTATTCAAGCCGAATTGCAGTTAGTGCACAGTTGATAACATAGTTATGGTCAGTGGCGGACCCAAAAATTTTGCTACAGTCGCAATACATGCACTGCGGTTAGTGCAGCAGATGTATTAAAATGTTATTGTCTGGGCAACAACAGTAATACACCCGTTTCGGATGAATTAAAATGTTATTATCATATTATGTATTAATCTTTTGTGCTCAAATATGGTCTTTGACATGTTCCAAGTGCAAGAGAGTCTTTTTACCATCATTCTCTCACATAAAACATCAGTTTATGTTATTTTATTGGCTTTAGTTTGTTCTAACAAATAGCCACCATTATGTAATGGTTTCTAACCAATTAGCGAAAGTTGAGTGTGAGTTGATAAATACCACGAAATAACAGAAATAACAGTGTGCTGTAGCAAAATTCGCCTAGAGAAGATAAGGCTGGCCGAGTGATTTTGTTTTTCAGCTTTCACTATTTCCCTACATCACGCCGAAGCAATTCAAATGTCATGTGTGCGTGTATATTTCCTCTAAGTGCTGTGCGCATATTTTCGTGGAGGATTGTTTCCCACCGCCACGAAATACGGTATTTTCGTGGAGGCCGTGTTTTTTCCGTCATGAAATTGTATTTTCGCAAGTTTAAAATCACCTCCATTAAAATTTTAATTTTCATGACAGTTTATTATTGGCTCTGACGAAAATTTATCACCCTCACGGAAAAACTAGATTCTTATAGAGTATTAAGAGATCGATACAATCTTTACATATGCCACATTGTAGAGAAACCATATTATATTACTATATGAACTCTATTTGCAATGGAAAACACTATAGGTACATTCGGTTCGTCCAACTGATGTACAACTAAGACACAAGTGATGTTTTTGGTCTATATGCTACCATCTTTTTGTATTTGGATGCTCGTTGGACAAATTGGGTTGGATCTATAGCACAACTCATTTGCAAAATACTTTCTTTGGAAATGCTTGTTTTTAATTGATTGATATCAGAGAATATTTTAGTCGATATTCAATGCTCACATGAGAATTTACGGTGTCATCTCTCGCGAATCTTTATTTCCACGTGGTTTGTATACCGAGAATTGAACATTTCTCACGAAGACTATAGCCACCTCTGGTGATCGAAAAATTTAGTGTGGTGACGGATTGGAGATTTATGGTAGCGGGGAGCTGAAGAATTTTGAGTGGGCTACAACGATGTGGGGGCTGGCGGAGCCAGGGAGGTGACAATTGTGGGGTGAATGGAAGTTCGTCGCGAGGAGAGAGATGAATCGCTCGGGCGGGAGGTTGAAGAGGACACATGAACCATTCCATCTGAATCTAATGGACCATGACCCTCGAGTGATTTTCAATCTCCTAAAAAATAGCATCTCCCTTTTTTCGAGCAACCCTTCTCCCGCAACCGTTTAGTTTTACGTTAATACTCTACTTAGCAGCGCAATGGAATCTTGTGCCAGCTGCATGATTGGGAAAGATCGAATGGGTTCAATGAATAGGTTGATACGAGTGCGAGGCTAATCTTTGTGTGCATGATTGACTAGTATATATTTATGGGAAAAGTCTATTTTACTTCCGCGAATAATCTACATTGTCCAAATTACACCCCAACAAAATTTTAGCAATTTAAGTTGGTGCAATCTACTCCATTATACAATTTTTTTGTTTCAGTTTGTATGATTTGAGTTCAGTGCTCAAATTTTGCACACTGATAATTTCTATTGAACCTTACACTAAAAAAACATATCATATATGTTATAGTTTACTAGCATCAAATGTCATATTAACTATATAGTTCTAAAAGTGTATATAAATAATTAAAGGAGATGGGTATCATACAATATTTTAGCTTCAGAATCAAATCATACACAAAGAAACAAAAAAGAGAAATTGCATTATTGGTAGATTGCACAACTTAAATTGTATGAGGGAGTAAAGTGAGCCAAAATTTTGTTCAGGGTGTAATCTGGATAAAGTGAATTATTCCGAAGAGTAAAATGGAGTTATTCTGTTATTTAACAATACCCCAAGTACAATTGTAATTCCACACTAAGAAAATAACCATGTAAAAATAATGGGGAAATACTTCAATGAGCATAGAGGCATGTGGTCAACCTTTTTTAATGAGATTAGTTGTAAATATATTATCAAATCATAATTTGAAGTACAAATTCAAATTCTATCAAATGTACTTCAATTCGACATAATTTTACATTTTTTACTTCATATTATGTATTGACACATTAATAAGACACATGTATAACTAATTTAACATATTTAATACTATAATCAGAGATTTGATATTTACATTGAACCATAATTAATAATTAAATTAGGACGGTGTTGGTGTTTCGAACTAACACCTGTGAGTAAATTTGTTCGCGTGGGGATCACACGCTTAGGGTCGGACGGTTCGTGAGAGGCCGACACAAAAGAGGAGACACGACAATATATACTGGTTCGAGAAGAATCCCTACGTCCAGTTTGGAGTGCCCTGTTCGTGTTACTCACGGATGTACAATGATTGCGAGAGATAAGGGAGCTCCAAGTCTCAATGGTGTGTATGTGTGTGGGGGAGATCTTGTCTAAGGAAGGATATCTCAAAGGGTTGGGCTATGTTACATGGGAGAGAGAGATAACAACCACAACAAACCAAGTGCAACATGTTTGTCTAAGGAAGGATATCTCTGCATATTCAGTTTTCATCACTGGGCAACATGTTTCTAAAGATTTATTACTGAAGATCTAGAACCATTCATTGTTGCAAACTACAACTGCACAAACGAGAAAGCAAGAAAAGTGGAATTTATGATGAAATATGAAGTTTACAAAGCAATAGAAAAAATAGAGGAATCTAAATAGGTGAAGAGGAGAAAATCAGAATATAAATATATTTTATAACTAAATGGTTGACAACTTTTACATCATCTCTGGAAAGCCAACTCTTCCGAAGAACTAAAGCCTACACTGACTCCACCGATAGATGAAGGCATTAAAAAAGAAAAGAAAATGAAAATCAATAAACAACCAAATAATTTATATTACCAGATGGCCCTCTGACTACGTGACAGGCATATACCACACAGCGTCATCAAAGGCTAATGCAGCGGGCTCCAACACTGGCACTAAAGCATGTCTTGCAGTGCTGCCAGTCGTATGGCCGCTCTTGCTGTTGCTCCGTCCAGTCACGGCAGTCTAGGCGCACCGTCCCTAGCCATGTCTCGTCCAAACGGAGGCATGATGATGTTTTTAGGACAACTCGGAGATTGGACCTCCTGTCATTGTAGCCTCGCATGTTTCCTAAGTCTCCATGGCGCCGCCGAGGGTGTTAACGGATTTTACGCCTCGTTCGATACCAGGCGTCAGGGGTCAAGGCGAGGCGGAGTGGGGGTCGACCCCAATCAACCCCGATGATGCTTGTCACGTAGTGGCTGCGCGGGGCACTTTTGGATAGGATCAGTCTCATAAATGAGACGGATTCATGATATTCTTTTCTTAATTCCGTCGGTCGAATCATCCTACGTCCCATCGTCGCGTCCTCTGACAGAGGGACCAGACGGAACGGGCTTCGTTGGACGACACGGATGTTTGTGCATAGGCGGTTGGAGTAATGAGGCAAGGTGGATACTATTGCCTTGGCCCGCACGCTCCCTTTTGACTACTTTTAGGTTTTCGACCAAGGCGTGAGGTGCTCGACCCTCGCGGTGGGGTCGAGCGAATCGCGCATCCTCGACCCTTTCACGGGGGACGAGCGAGGCGGAAGTCAGCCGACCCCTTCGCGGGGTCGAGCGGAGCGTGGTCTTTTCGTTGAGTCGAATGATATGGGTCGTGCTCTGGTTCTAGATTGTCATGGGCCTCGCTAGGCTCCTTCAATTTGGGCCTTCGTCAGGCTTAATTTATTAACACATCTTACAGCCTTGCCTCGTGTTTTAGAGCCTTAATCAATGCCACATGATATTGTTAATATTTACACCTGACAGATGGTCAAATGCCTCTATATGCTAAAAAAAGGAACGTTATGCACTACTCTGTTAGTGTTCCATTGTTGAATTGTACTTGGATAAAAGAATGTTCAATTAATTAAAAAACCATTTGTATTTATTTAAAAGGTAATATGATCTTATTACACGCATCATGGTTATGCGCCACAATAGATATTGCACTCAGCTAAATCTCTCAATACACATATAACAAACCGATGGTTTCTCGAGGATGGGCCCTATCGAGGGGAGGGGGGGGGCTTGTGTTAAGTACAAGGCCAATTGAACAAAAAAAAACAGCCTCACATTCCATTTTCCTTGTAGAGCCTACCCCTTATTTATATTTTTGTGATAAAGCCCAATGAGATTTCCATTGATTCATTTGTTATACAAGAGTTGTGTTGTGTTTCAATCCTCATGTTGCTTAGCCGAGGTTGTTCCCATCCCAATAGGATAAGCCCTCAATATCACTCAAAACTTACATCATCCCCACAAATATCACGTTTTCGTATTCTTGATAGACCATAATTTAAGTAGATGGAATCTCTCATTTTATTTGTTATTGGACCATGATTATATTTATTAGTAATCTTGTTAGATAGTAAACCTAATATGAGATTGGACTATATAAACAAGCCTGGTTATAGTGTCTGTGAAGTTTTTATGCAGTATATCAACTACTTAATTTTGATTTCAACAATGTCACATATCAAGGTGGTTCATAAGTTGGTTTTATACGAAATAACTAATGTATAATCATTATATTTTTTATTCTATTAAGATAAAAAATATCACACTCATTTTGATGAAGTAAATCCCTGTTGTCATGTTCACTGAATTATCATAATGTTGATTTATTACGTATTAATGGATATAAAAACATACTTTTGTCTCATTTATGATATTTTTTTATTTTGTACAACTACAAGAGATAAATAAATTGTTTTTTTTATCAAGATAGACATGTATGATCATTTACAATTGATTATGGTATTCCTGTATTTTACTTTCGCCCTAGGCCACCCAGGACCGACCCTAAGTCTCCCATGTTGTAATACAAACAAAATGGAAGTATTGTGACGACTTGTTGTTGTATGTGCGCTAATTTAGAGATGCTTGGTTGCATTGATATATAGTAGAATATGTTGTCCAATTTAATGTGTCAAGGTGTGAGTAAATGCTCTCAGTTCATCACACATATATAACAGTCTAACATTTTTAATGATTCCACCATCACACGTTGATTTTAGGTTGTCCTGCTTCATCAGTGTAAAGCCAAATGCTGCTGATGGTACACAGTATCAATTAAATCATTGAAATATCTGGGTTATGACATATATTTCCATATGATGCTGCCGACAACCATCCGTTGAGAGCAATGGAGCATTATCAAATGGCCGTGTCAGCTGAGCATACGGGACGTGGCAACCAGTCATGCACCGAAAAATCAGCTCTGCCCAGCCAAGTGGTGTTGCACGATAGCATACAGCCCAATATTGTCGAAATAATATTCATTTGGACCATGCTGATCGTGTTTTCTCATTCCTGCAAGCTATGGCTATGCACATCTAAGAAGTCGACATGCATTTCTTTATTGGACGAGGCATTTTCTAAAAAAAAAGGCCAAAGGGAACGAACAGGTTGACATGCAATTGCATGATCATGAAGAAGCGCAAGCTGCGCAAGAGCAAAACAAAATGACTTGCTAATTCGAGAGCATGTTCCTGCCGAGTAGGGAGTCCTCTGCATTTGTGCATTAGTATTAACAATGACTGACATTTATGCGCTCGTTGGTGCCTCCAGCACTTTCTATTGTAATGGAAGCATCTAGAAAAGTAAATTTGTATATTGTAACAGAAGTCTTTCAGATCATCCAATTTAATTTACAAACAAAACATTATTTTTTAAAAGATTTCAAACCCAAACATTTGAGATGATGCATATGAGTATAGAGGTATAGCACTTTCTCGCGCTTCTGAACATGCTCATTTGGTCTTTCACTCGTTGCCGGGCCCTTCTTATGTTCGCTCCGAAGAAAGAGATGGGCCCTTCTTATAGCCCATGTGCTGCCCATCGACCATGAGAGCGCACATGTGCTCCCTCGATCTCCGAATTGTGTGTCATCACAAGTCACAACACTTGAGACGCGCTGCGTCTGTCTCTCCAACTGAAGAACAAACTCATCCGTGTGCAGCAATGATCAATCGTCACTGGAAATGAAATTTGCATCAACCCAATAATCAGAACCCACGAATTCTACATCGTCGGCAAGCTGCAAGGCCAGGACATCCAGCACAGCCGCAAGGCCTCCCAACTCCGACCCCAGTTCCTCCCCTGCGACAAACTCCCGCACCACGTTGTCCACCTCGATCATGCTGGACCCAGGAGTCTTCCTCATGCTCCGGCTCCTTATCTCCTTCCTCGTGCTCGCCACGTCCCCCACCGCCTTGCTGCAGCATACACGTTGGCCAGCATCACGAGGTTGCCGACGTCGCCGGGCTCCAGCTCGACCAGCCGCTCCGCCGCCACCACGGCCGTGTCCACGTCGCCGTGGCTGCGGCACGCGCTGAGCAGCGATCCCCATATCTTGGCGTCGGCCGGGAACGGCATGCCCCGTATGGTGTCGAGCGCGCGCTGGATTCTCCCGGACCGGCCGAGGAGGTCGACGACGCAGCCGTAGTGCTCGACGCCCGGTTCCACGCCGTACACCTCGTTCATGCTGTCGAAGTAGCGCAGGCCTTCATCCAGTAGCCCAGCGTGGGAGCACGCCGACAGGAGCCCGACGAACGTGATGCCGTTCGGCCTCACCTTCCCTTCCCGTTCCATTTCCGCGAACAACGCGACTGCCTCGCGCGCCCGGCCGTGCGCAGCGAGGCCGCCGATCACCGTGCTCCATGATATCACGTCCTTGTCCAGCGTTTCGCAGAACAGCTGCAACGCCTCGTCGATGCACCCGCACTTGGCGTACATCTCCATGAGCGCGTTGCGCACGTACGTCTTGCGCAGCATGCCGCGCCGGTCGCAGTAGGTGTAAACCCACCGGCCGAGCTCCAGCGCGCCCAGCTGCGCGCACGCGGGCAGCACCGCGACGACGCTCACGTCGTCGGGCTCGAACCCGTCCACCTGCATCAGCCGGAACGCCTCGACGGCGCCGGCGAACTCGCCGGCCGCCGCGTACCCGGACACCAGCGCGGTCCAGGACACGATCGTCCTGCCTGGCATCGCGTCGAACAGCGCGCGCGCCTTCCGCATCTGCCCCGCCCGCGCGTGCGCCGAGATGAGCGTGTTCCACGACACCGCGTCCCGGTCCCGCATTCCGTCGAACACCCTGCGCGCGAGCGGCAGCGCGCCGCAGCGCGTGTACATCTCGATCAGGGAGTTCTGCACGATGGCGTGGGCCTCGCACCCGGACCGCACCACGTGCGCGTGCGCCTGGAAGGCGAGGTCCAGCGCCGCCAGCCCGCCGATGGCCTTGAGCAGGAACGGGTACGTGAACCGGTCGCCGCCGGAGAAGCCGCCCGGATCGGGGACGGGAGGGAACCGGAGCATGCGGATGTAGGCCTCGACGGCGTCGTGGTGGCGGTGGTTCTGCGCGTAGGCCTTGATCATGGCGTTGTGGAGGTGGAGGCTCGGGTCGGGGACGAGGGCGAGCACGCGGTCGGCGTGAGCGAGCCGGCCGTGCGCGTTGCAGAGGTGGACGATCTGGGTTGCCACGAAGCTGCTCCCGGAGAGGCCCAGCCGCACGGCACGGCCGTGCGCGCGGAGGCCGTCACGGAACGTGGCGCACGCGCGGAGCGCCGCCACGGCCGCGTCCTCCAGCTGCCGCACGGCGGCGTGCGGCGCCGCCGCCATAGCGGGAGCGAGCGGTTCAGTTGGATGGTGCTTTTGGTGAGCTATTCGCCGCGAGAGTAGTCAGGTTTGACTTGCGTTTTGACGTGTGATTAGTTGCCAAATTAGGGATGTAACCAAACCAAGGAATCGATTTCAAACGGTCCCAAAAAGAAGATGAACAGATCCAAGCAAGTCACCGAGAATTCGAAGGAACTAGAAAAAAGAGTCATGCGTTTCGACTTCAAGCATATTTCTTTTTCTTCCTCGTTATCCCTTGACTCAGCTTTCTGTCCTCTGACGCTAACCTCCGTCGAAAGGCGGATTCCCTGGATCAAATCCAACCCAATTTCGCAGGCGGAAACCCAGGTATCGAAGCCATAACATCGTGCAAATGCCGCTCCAGCCGGTCAATCACCTCGTGCACAAAACGGTTTTAGTTAAAAGACAGATGCGCTGGCGCCGTTGACAAGGATCCCCGGCGCCAAAGCCAAAGGATGAAAGGATCGCGATCCCCCAAGGCTGAGGCTGCCTCGCCCTCGCCGGCGAGGGAGGGGATATGTGCGGCGCCTTTGCCCCGGTCGCTTTCCGGCGTTCTTGTTGTCGCCGGACCAATCATGCCGCGCTTTATTTGCGGGATTCTTCGGCGTGCCCGCTTTCGGGAAAGAAGTGGCCGCATTTGCCGCGCTGCTCGAGTGTCCATATCACGGGTTTCTAGCCGGGACAAAAACCAGGGATTCTCGGTTGGGGACTGAAAAGGATGGCTGGGGCAAAGCGTGTTTAGTTGCCTTTGGTTCATGGTGTTTGCATGCACAGTCATGAGCCTCTCAGCTTGTTCGCAGTACGTGATTGGAGAAGATGACGGTGATCTTTGTGATATTTGACATTTCCTTTGGTAATTGAGATGTTTTCTCTAGGCATTATGCATACGGTCGGTATCTCTATTGCATCGTTTATAAAGAAGGGTTTTCTTTTTAAAGTAGATTCTTATCTTGCCAAAAGCTTGACCAACCTTTCCTTCGACCCCATAATATATAGTTTTAGTAGATTGCATGTACGAACGTGGTCTCTATATAAATTTTTAAGTCTTGATTTCTTAAAAAAAATGGTGGAACTAGTTGCATATAATAATTTGCATACTAGCTTTTGTGGAAGCATATGCAAATTATAAGTATTCGTCTGCAGACATGCAATTTAATTTATAAAAAGATGCAAATTATTATATGCAAATTTGGATCATCTGCTTCCACAAAGATGAAAGGCCTAGCGTGTATGTGCACTTCTTTCTATGAAAAAAGAAATTCCGTTGAGTTCTATCAAATGTTAAAAGCCCGTTCAAAATGGATGAACTAAAATGACAAGTGCACGAGTTTATGATCTTGAGAAAAGGAACTGAAAGAGGTAAGAAAGTTTTCTTGAGCATAGTTGCTAACAACCTTTATTGCAAGCGGCATGCCCACGCACCGTGGAAATCTTGAGAAAAAATACAAATTATGTAGATGTTCTTCGCTCAAGAAAAAGGAGTTCTGTAGCTATTTTGTTACCTTATGGGCCTTCTTCGGAACAAATATTAGGCAAGACACGAGACATGTGGGCGGTAGTTCAGACCACAAGATGGATGTGCCGGCACCACCGTTTGTTTTCCTATTCATGCCTCTTTTTGCCACATAGTTTCAAACGAATAAAAAGTTTGACATCTTTTTTAGTCTTGCCAAACCTTTAGGTGACAAAATAGCATTCTGAAATGACAATACTAACTCTTCCATAGTCCTTGGGGCTTTAAGCATTGTTTTCAAGCTCCAAGTTATATAAACTCTAGATTTGAGTGATTTCTTTAATCGACAAAATCATTTATAAAACCGAGCTAATTCCTGAAAAAAACCACCCTCAAAACAAAGATAAATAGTCCAAAACACCAAAATAGATAATCATTACCAACACTTTAACACTAGATGATTAAAAGCTCATGCCATGAATTGTATCGTGAGTTAATCGTTCTTGATATTTTTTTTCAGTCAGTAGTGCCAAAGCTTGGGAAAACTAGTAACAGGGGTTAGTCTATATAATTTAGCTTAAAATCAATATTAAACATAATTAAATTACTATTTAATCAAAGAAATTTTAGTGCAAGATCATGTAAAATAATCGTGTGCAAGTTTAGTTACTCAAAAAAAATCTTGGTTGCATTTTTCGTGGATAAATAACCTGTTGTGATCTTTTTTCATATTATAGATTTATTTTATGGGGCACAAAACATTATACTTAATAAAGTTTAGAACATGGTTTCAAAATAAAAATAAAATTTGATGCATTTCTAAATGTTGCAAAATTTAGAGTGTTCATATTAACTCTTCCATGGTCCTTAGGGCTTTGAGCATGGTTTTCAATTTATAGGATTTTTTTTTCAAACCACATAATAGACACACTAAATATCAATTTCCTAACCAAGTGACTAACATTGATACCAAGGAAAAGTTTGTCATATACTAGTAGTTTGGAAAGAAGAACAAAGTTCGGTACCATGTTGAATTGCCAAAATTTAGTGACCAAATAGCATGTGTCAACAACTATATCAACTCTTCCATGATTCTTGGGGATTTGAAGGATCGTTTTCAAGCTTATCATAATTAGTTAAACCTGGATTTTTGTAAATTGTTTGATAAAAAAATGGCTTTGAAAACATAGATCAGCAAAATAAATATCTGTGAACCTGCCGTGTAAACAATTGACGGATCAAAAGCCTTGTTCTGAACTGCTATTTATTCAAAAAAGCAGAATTCGAAATTTCCTTCCTGGAATTTGACAAAATTTGAACCCGCAAAAGCACCATAACGCATGGAGCGGACCCCACAGGAGGAAAAAAAATCTGTATTGTAGTGGCATCATCGTTCACACGCACGGTTGCGTCCTTCACGCCTGTTGTCCTTGATGGCACGAGCCGGTGCGATCCCCCAAAAGAAAACGTCAACACCAGCACCACCCACGCCACTTGACTTTGACCGTTGACCCGCCGACGTAAGTGCCCACCATTCTTAAGGCCCGCCACTCTCTCTCTCTCCTCGCCGTTCCGTTCCCCAGCACAGCAGCCCCCACCCACCTCTCTCGCTCGCCATGGACGCGGCGACCATCGCCGGGCAGCAGTCGCGGCGGCGGATCCGCCCTCCGGAGCCGTTGGTGATGGCGGGCACGCCGACGACGCCCGCCGCGTTCCGGTGCCCGATCTCACTGGAGGTGATGCGGTCGCCGGTGAGCCTCCCGACGGGGGCCACGTATGACCGCGCGTCCATCCAGCGGTGGCTGGACTCCGGCCACCGGACCTGCCCCGCGACGCGGCTCCCGCTCGCGTCGACGGACCTAGTCCCCAACCTGCTCCTCCGCCGCCTCATCCACCTCCATGCCGCCACGCTCCCGCCTTCGCCGTCGCCCGAGGAGGCGCTGTCGCAGCTAGCGGCAGCCCATGGGGAGCCCGCCGCCGCGGAGAAGGCCGTGCGGTCGCTGGCCGCGAAGATCGCGCCGGAGAAGGGAAAGCAGGCCTCCGTCGCGCACGCCGTCGCGGCCGATCTCGATTCCGCCGTGCCCGCGCTCCTCTCCTTCGCCAAGGGCGGGGCTGGGACCGAAGCGCGCGTCGATGCCGTGAGGATTTTGGCCACTGTGTCGCCGGAGCTGGTCGCCTACCTCACCAATTGCGAAGGGGAGGAGAAGGAGCGGAAGGGGAAGCGTGATGGGAGGGTGAAGATGGCAGTGGAGGCCCTGGCCGCTGTTTTATCAGCGGACGGGGTGGGGGATGAAACTAAGGAAGCCGTGGTGGCCGCGCTCGTGGCCGCCGGCGACCTGGGCCGCCTGGTGGCGACGCTGCTGGCGGCGGGCGCGAACGGCGCGGCCGTGCTCGAGGCGGTGATGACGTCGCCCGCGGCGGACGCCGACGCTAAGACCGCCGTCGCCGACCGGCCGGAGCTGTTCCCGGAGCTGGTGCGGATCCTGCGTGACGCGGCGTCGCCGGCGGCGATCCGGTGCATGGCGGCGGCGGTGCGGGCCCGTGGACGGCCGGCACGCGCGTCGATGGTTCGCGCCGGCGCCGTCCCGGCCCTGGCACTGGCCGTGGCGGCGGCGCCCACGGCCGCGGCGGAATCAGCGATGCGGCTGCTGGCGGAGGCGGCCCGCTGCGGCGATGGGAAGGCGGCAATTGCCGCCGACGCGGCGGAGGTGGCGGCGGCGGTGATGGGGAGGATGATCCGGGTGGGGCCGGCGGGAAGGGAGGCCGCCGTGGCGCTGCTGTGGTTGTCGTGCTGCTCCGGCGGCGGGGAGCGGAGGATGCGGGAGGCCGTGGCGGCGGCGCCCGAGGCCGTGGGGAAGCTGCTCGTGGTGATGCAGGGGGACTGCTCGCCGACGACGTCGAGGATGGCCGGCGAGCTGCTGCGCGCGGTGAGGCTGGAGCAGGAGCGCAAGGGCGTGGCGACAGCCTACGACAGCCGCACCATCCATGTCATGCCGTACTGAACCAAGGTCGCCGGCCTGCTGCTCCGTAGGCCGCGCAGTTTGTAACTTATCATCAAGCGCGTAATCGGTGGTCGCTCAACTGTAGCTTATCATCTTGGAATCAGAAACAAATTCTAGTGTATGTAATGTAGGGAGGGGAACCGGAATCGGATCATCTGCTTGCAAATATGCTGCTTCCATAATCCATATCACAACAAACATGTCCCATCTGAGGATTGACTCGGTCGGGAGCAGACAGCGCGAAGTCAAAACCTAGGCAAAAGTATGCTCAGATGCTTGATGGAACAGGGTTATCTTATCCCGTTGATTCAATCTACACACATGCACTGTCGTCAGGCACCTATCGGTCGCATTCTCATAGCCTCTTCTAGAGCAGCAACTGAAGCTATTTTAAGCGTATGTCTCATGGTCGACCGCCATAGCCCACAGGTAGGTAACCCGACAAGGATTAGGGATGATTAGAACAGGACCGGAAACTGGAAAACTATTCATCGTACATGTCCAATTTGTGTATCTGTAATGACAACCTGCATCACGGGATCTGAGCTAAGGCACCTAGTGGAAGCACCAACTTGTTCTTTGGATCGTCTTCCGGCTAAACAACACGCGAGGAGGTAGGATGAATTACCAAATCGTCACCAAGGATTGAAATCCCGCTACATTTTAGGATTTTTTTCGATGAAACTGGACCGGGATCCCGAATTGCTACGATACCACGTGTCTGGATCTCGTACTTTCCACCGTTCCAATCCGCATCGGGAAACCTGGAATCCATGGAAATCGGACCGGTTTCCACCAGGATTTTGATCCCTGATCGTCACCTCTATTCTATCCTCCAATTTAGCACTGTCACATCAAATAGAATCTTATTATTTATGAATGTTTCAATCAATTTAATGACAAAATCCTTTCAACAGATCAATGATAATTTTTTAGATGAATCTAATGAGTTTAATTAATCTATGTTTTGCTAAAGTAGTGCTACGATGAATCGTCTTCTAATCACGACTTAATTAACCTCATTAGATTCGTCTCGTAAAATAGTCTAGAGGCACGTAATTTATTTTATAAGTAATGTTTATTTAGTGTGTCTCTAAATACTAAGACTCTTTTTGATGTGACAGTTATAAAGTTTAGATCTCCGAAAAGAACACACCGACTCGTCCCCATCAGCAATCTATTGTTTCTCTTTTTTGAGGGCAGGCAGTTCCGCAGTTTTGTCTTGTCGAGTGAGCTGCTCTTTCCCCTGACTTCATTTGAAGTCTCCGGGGGTCCAGATTTATGTGGAAATGGACAGGGATCAGTAGCAGCCATAGTGGACCTCCTTGTAATGGGTCGCTTACATATTAAACGGGCTCCAATACAAGACAAATGCCCAGAAAAGGGTATACGCTGTCATTTTTCGTTAGAGTCAAACTGTTTTCATCCCGGATCGCCGCCACCTCGCATTTGTGCGGTAGCAGACTGGCATCACCTGGTGTTATTCTTGTCGTTGGGCTAATGGGGTCGTGTCTCGTGTGTTCCCATTGACGTTCAGACTAACATTTTGTCCCCTTTTTTCTTTCAAAAAGGACACGCATGTATGACCATGGGACAACGCTAATAGACGCAAGTGTGCGAGCAAGCCAAATCGAGCCTGATTTGGCAGCAACAATTTCTTTCTTTTAATGCAAACTTTTCCCTCTACCGTCACTTTCTTTCTAAATTATTTTCAATTTTCATATACTTTTTACTAAAAACAAATAATGCATCTTGTGTGATGTTTTTGTATGTAGAACAGCTTAGCTTTCATGTCGGACGAAATTATTTAAAATAAAGAGGTATATGCTACTCCCTATGTCAATACAAAGGGGTTAAACCTGAGTTTGGTTTAATGTATTTTAGTCTTCCCTTTGACCAATCATTTCTACAAATTCAATTAATTTTATGAATATGTAAATTATATATTTCAATACATTTTATTGTTAGGTCTAATGATACAAATTTTATACTCCAAGGGCTCCTTTGGTTAGAGATTTGGGAGAAGTTACCCGCCATAACGACCAATGGGTTGATGGAGCTGTCTGGTGGAGGCTGAAACCAACTGGGTCCTAAATATTTATCAAAATTATATAAAAAATTATTTGCTAAAGGGGAGAGGAAAACACGAAGTGAAGCCAGAATAAACTTTTTATTGGACCGAGAGAGTTGAAGTTATATTGATGATCATCTTTCAGTCATCAAAATCCTAATTCTAATTTGTTTTCCGGTAAATGTATATGAGAGTAGGTACAATTCTAATCCTACATAATCCTAACGAATACCCTGTTATTATTTTATTTTACTAATTCAAAAGTTATATGTTAGTATTTTTTAGGATTATGTAGTGTTTTTGAAATATTACAATAATACAATTTCAAATGACATTTTGGATTATGCTAGTATTTTTTAGGATTATGTAGTAAATTTGAAATTTTAGGATTATGTTATTACTTTTTTAGGATTATACCTAGGTAGCTTAGAAGTTGGCTCGCCTCGTTTAAAAATTTAACAAGCCCATGTGCAAATCTAGCTTATTTTCTAATGTCGCAGCTCGACCATAGGCTTAACCTTAATAGTAGTTATATTGTCAAAATATTTTTGTTTACTAGAGTTATGTTAAGTCATGGCCATTGGTATTTAATTACAACAACAAAAAATTTACACCGTAATATTTAATATTTTAGATATACCATCAATATTTTCATAAGGACGATTTTGTGGACACTTCACAAACCAACTTGATTTGGCTTGCAAGCTTAAATTAAGACGAGCCAAACTAGACTTTTCATTCATTTTGTTAGTAAGATGAGCTGAGTCATAAGCTCATTATGTAAACAAGTTGGACCAAGATGAGCTTAAATGGCTCTACATCTTCAGGTTACCGATAGTGTGATGAAGCACAATTACATATCGTTGCATATAACATCCTCTTGTGGTCGCTATTAAACAATGCATGATTGACTAAGTTCATTTGTCGTAGCAATAGAACACAAGCTTGGTCAATGTTGTTGCTCATTAGTGTGGTCCTTTCCCGATCTAGTTGTATAGTTAGTTTTCATTGTGATTTTGAAGCATATTGTTTCACATATTTAGCAGGATTTTTTAATGTTTTATTTATGTAACATATCCAAATTGAAATCACTAATGTACACGTTTGTGAAATATTAATATTCTTGCAAGGACTCTTAATACAGGAAAGATTGATCGGAGTTCTTGTTATAGATGTGGAATGTCTACTAGGTCAACACTACGAATTGTCTACTTTGTCCGTTCCAAAGTTGATTGCATAGCTAATTTTCCTTGCGATTTTGAAGCACTCTGTTTCTTGCCCCCTAGCTAGATTTGTGAAGATTTTATTTATGCAATACCTCCAAGTTAAGGGGTCACAAATATATGAGTGATCGAGTGCAATTAGGTATGTCCAAACATTCATCCTCTCGCGAGCACTCCTAATTGTTGGATGATCAACCAAAGTCACTTGCTAGAGCCATGGAATCTTCATCCGGTCAACACCACGACTTATTTGTGCAATCCATTTCAGAGCTAGCTATATAGGTAGTTTTCATTGTGATTTTGAAGCATTTTTTTCCTTATCCTTAGCAATATTTACGTAACCTCTACAAATCCAAGTCACTGCTATACACAGTAAAGTATAATTATGCATAGTCAAATATTCGTATTTTGGGCAATTGGCCAAAGTCGTTTGCTATAGGCATGGAACTCGGTCAATACCGATTTTGTTGCGTGGTCCATTTTGGAGATGGTTGCATGGCTAATTTTCATTACAATTTTGATCTAGTGTGTTCCCGTTCTTGGGAATTTTGGTAAAATTTAATTATATGCTATACCTCAAAATCCAGGTAATCGATATATGCATTGATTAATTACAATTACACATAACCAAAATATTCATCCTTTAGCGAGAATTTTTAAACCTTGGACGATTCGTCAAATTTGCCTAATATAGCCATGGAACAATGTCTCGGTCAACGCCGTGGCTTATTTGCATTGCGTCCTCCGTTTTAGAGGTGTTTGTATAGCTAGTTTTTATTACTGTTCTGAAGCAATATGATCCTCATTCTTAGCAGGGTTTGGTGAAATTTTATTTATGGAATACCTCCAAATCCAGGTCACTGGTTTACGCATTGATATAGTACAATTACGCATCGCCAAATACTCAACCTTTAGCAAGAATTCTTAAACATTGGACGATTGATCAAATTTGCCTACTATAGCCATGGAACGCCAGCTCAGTCAGCACCATAGCTTTTCCTCGTTGCGTGGTCTATTTCGATGGTGGCTGTATAGCTGGTTTTCATTGCCATTTTTAAGTTGTGTTCCCTGTCTTTGGCAGGATTTCTTAATATTTTATTTATGTAAAATCTCTAAATCCAGGTCATCGATACATGCGTGATCAAATACAATTACGCGTCGCCAAAGATTCATCCTTTTGCGAGCATTCCTGAACCAGACAAGGATACCCTGACTTGAATTACATGCCTGCAGTACACACTGACATGTGGGATCCCTACAAACCATACCCCACATGTCAGTGATCACTGCGTGGTGCCTTCAAGTCGGGTGATCCATGTCCCTCCTGAACCGTGAACCATTGACCAAAGTCGCTTGATATAGCATTGAACGTTGCGGCTTAGCTGTTCAACGCTGGTTGTGTAGCTAGTTTTCACTACGATTTTGAGGCAGTGTGTTCGCCATCCTTGGCAGTGCTCAGCTGGACGCGCTGTGTGCTGTGGATTCCGAATCGTCTATGGTGTTTCCTTCCCATATATATGCACGACTCGGGTTCATCGAACCCGTGTCTTCCCCAGAGTAGGATCAAGGAGTCCGTTAGTCAGTAGTACGAAAATCTTGGTCATGTTTCTTTCCGGACTAGGAGTCGTGGTGCGTCAATAAAAGTCCATCCTTGATCTAGGTTAGACACCATAGCAATTTCACGTGTTTTTTTCTTGTTGCGTGGATCCTCGGACTCCGCGGCCGCCGCCGCAACCGAGAAAGAAGCAATGCCGCCGTTCGAGTTCGACCTGAACGAGCTGCCGCCGGAGGAGGAGGAGGACGTCGTGAACGACGACGACGCCGCCCCTCCGGACCCGGTGCTACAGCCCTCGCCGCCACACTCACCGCCTCCACCGGTGGAGCGCGAGCCCTCGCCACAGGACTTGCCGCCGCCACCGCCACTGGTGCGCGAGCGATCGCCGCAGGACCTGCCGCCGCCACCGCCGTTGGTGCGCGAACCCTCGCCGGAGGACCTGCCGCCGCCACCGCCGTTGGTGCGCCAACCCTCGCCGGAGGACATGCCGCCGCCACCATCGTTGGTGCGCGAACCCTCGCCGGAGGACCTGCCGCCACCGCCGCCGTTGGTGCGCATGCCCTCGCCGCAGGACCTGCCGCCACCGCCGCCACTGGTGCGCGGGCCCTCGCGGCCGGACCTGCCGCCACCGCCGCCGTTGGCGCGCGAGCCCTCGCCGCATGGTTCGCCGCCGTCGCCAGATTTGGACCTGGAGGCCCCTCTGTCGCCTCTGGACGAAGACGAGTACGACGCCGACGACCGGCAGCAGCTTCCGCCTCCGCCGCCCATCCCGCCGGGCATGCAGTCGCCGCGCCGCTTGGCCGGCCCCGTGGCCCCGACGCGCTCGCCGCTTTCCAGCGGCGAGATCGTCTCCTCGGACGACGACGACGACGACACGTCCGGCCTGCCTCGGCTTCCCGATCCTCCGATCCGCCGTGGCGAGGTCACCTCTCCGCATGCGCTTCCGTCGTCGCAGGAGAAGCCGTTGGCGGCGGCGCGCGATTCCTCGAGGGGCCCAGCGAGATGACGACGTCGTCGCACCCGCCACGCCACGTGGCGCCCTACGCGCCCCGCGACGACGCGGTCTCCAAGCGCCACCGCTACGACGAGGACACCGCGTCCTACTCCGACGGCGGGAGCATCCGCGCTGGCGAGCCCCCGTCGCGGCGCCGCCACGAGCAGCAGAAGCGTGGCAGGAGGTTCGCGCCGCCGGGCATGGACGGCGGCGAGTTGGGCGGGCCGCGGCGAAGGAACAACCGGCGGCGGCGCCAGCCGCCGTCCGGCGGGAACCAGAACTTCGGCGGCCAAGATCAGAGGATGCAGAAGGGGTACCGTGCCCGCGAGCAGCCGCACGGAAACCCGATCTACGGCGGCCAAGGTAAGAGGAGGCAAGGGTACCGTGGCGACGAGCAGCCGCATGGGTTTCCAGGCCAGGAGAGACCGGCGCAGTCCGGCCAGCACAAAGTCTACCGCGGGCCCCACCATGGCAACGCGCCGCCAAACTTTTCTGGTCCTCAACAGGGCTCCTCTGATTACAGGCCGCCCTCCTCTAGGCCGTACGGCAGGGAGGGGGACTCGTACCATCGGCGCCAGACTCAAGTGCTCAAGACTGGTGGTGGTGGTGGTTACCCGCAGAGCAGGGAAGCTGCGCCGTTCGCTGGAGCGCAGGGAAGAGACGGTTCTTCTTACGGTCGCCGGCAGAGCCCGGGGCGGAAACCTGCCAAGATCGGCGGGTACCAGCAGCAGAGGGAGGCATCTTCCTTCCGGTCCTCACCTTCTCGAGCGCACGGCGGGGAGCGCACGTACGGAGGCCGGCCGAATCCGGCAGCGCAAGAGCACGACGAGCCCGACGGCAATGGCGGGTACCAGCAGCAAAGGGATGGTCCTCGCCATGGTCGTGGACACGCCGCCGCTCGGGCGTACCACCCCTACGCGCGGGACGCCGGCGGGTTTGACGGGGCCGGGAACCAGGCCAGGCACGACGCCCACGCCCGGCCCAACTACCAGAACAGGCGCAACAAGAATGGAGGAGCTCATCGTAACCATCGGGCCTACGGAGAGGTGCGCAAGTGAGCCCGGCTCCATGGCCGTGGCCGTGGCGACTACAGGGATCAGGTGTTTGAGGTGTTGGTTTGACTTTTGTTCGGTTCCTGGGGACTTGTCAGTTGTGACTTGTGAGATAGGAACAGCTTCAGAGTTTGTTTTTGTGTGTTGGTTCGGCATCAGGATTCAGCTGGGCCGGTTAGCTTTCATTGATTCCATATCAGCCCACGTCTCAGGAGGAAGGCATTTAACCTCAGGAGATGTGCAGAAGTGGATCCAATTCAATGGGAATTTGGTCAAGGCAACTGTCTGTGATCTTCTTGCGTTAAGAATTTTTTTATTCAACTCCGTTCTGCGAAGGGAACCGACTTGTCACCTGTGACCATCTGCTGCTATTCTGAGAGCGCTCTTTGTACTCGTGTGATGTAGATTCAGCCACTCATGTCAGATGAGCCTTTTGTTTACGTGACATTTCAGCAGCCCGCGGCTCAACAAGGAATTCAGCAATGCCGCCCATCAACTGCAACATTCTCAGCTACGCCCACGACACGGACACACTGGTCTTGACTCTTGAATCAATTTTCCCCTCCTTGCTCCCAGGGTTCACAGTCCCGTTTGTTCCTGTCGGTGTGTGAGCACACCTCCAAATAGGGGCCTGTCTAGCCTCCCTTCGGGTAGGATCGGGAAGGTCGGATTTACTTCAACTAGCGCGGAAGATTGAACGAATGAAGAACGCGAAGGATTTACCCAGGTTCGGACCGTAAGAGATGCGTAGTACCCTACGTCATGCTTGTGTGTATTGATCGTTATCTGTCTTTTACAAGAGGGCACCCCCTCCTTTTATAGAGTGAGGAGGGAGTACTGTACAAGTACCCGGAGGAGTACCCGGACGCCTCGTGGGAGTCCGGTCCTTCCTTGGGAAATCCCGACCGGATCTCGACGGAATCTGTTACAATCTTCTTTGCTTGGATTTGGACTTCAAGCATCTTCTCTCCTATTGGTTCCGAGTCCTCCCGACGCTATAGCAGCGTGGCTTCCCGAGACGCGGCGTATGGGGAAGGCGCGCGCACGTCCCGTCGGGCTGCGACCGTCGCCGCGAGCACTTGAGTGCCGCATTAACTCCGGGTGGTTGGGGCGCCGAGGAAGCTACCGGGAAGCTTCCTCCCCTCGACGCTCCCACTCCTCCAGCTTTCGCGGGCTCCGTGGGCTTCGTGGACTTCGTGGGCTCCCTCGTCCCGCAGTCGCCGTCTTCGTCCGTGGGCGAAAGCGGCCCACGCGCGGTTAGGGGGACCCCCAATCCCCCTATACTGACGGTTCCCATTTCCATAATCCTGGTTGAGACCGGAACGCCGGAATTCACGAAACTGGTAATCTCGGTCCGAATTCCGGTTAAAATTCTTGTTGTGCGGCTGGTCGGGATAGACCGGGATTCCGATCGGGATTACCTGGATCCCGGTAATCACTGTCGAAAAACAGAAAAAAATGAAAAATATAATGTCGGTATGATTTTTTCATAATATTTCTAATAATATCCATGTCATATATAATAAAAAATTATAAATCCATGATAAGGACATGAAATATTCATCCATCACACATAGTTCTAATACAAGTCCATAAGTCAAGTCCACAATTAATAAGTCCATGACAAATGAACATGAAGTCAATACCGCGGTTGTTGGCACATATTCTTATTTGACTTCACAAACACAAATCATGTACAAGTTACTTTCCTAATTCAAAATCCATAACAAACTTCTAATATGAATTCTAACTTGTCTATTTCTATTTACTAATAAGGAAATATGTAGAATGAAACAAAAATTTCAATCTCTTATTCAACTTATACATTCATCTACAAATAACAAAAAAGTTACACATCACCTGCACGGGGCACCGCCGGAATCCTGATCGGGGTGTCCGGGTTCCCGCCTCTGTGGGCTGGGTTCCTTGTGGGCGCGACCGGGATCCCAGTCGGGAAGCGCTTGGGCCATGCGGACGCGCTAGGATCCTGAGCTCGGGCGACGGCAGAACGACAGTCTGGTTGAGAGAGGCAGAGGCAGAGGAGAACTAGAGGGGAGGACTAGGCGTCGGTGGAGGACGCGAGGGGATTGGTAAGTTTATTTTTTTATTTTTTATTCATCTTTACCTTTTTTCAATTATTCCCGAATGTAAAATTGATTATTTTCATCATTTGATTTTACCATACATCATGGTTTTTTGTCTAGTTTTTTTACACATATTTTCATACCAAATTCGGGGTCCTAGTATCCCAGTGAAACTAGCCTCGACTGATATCTTCGGAAACCACGAAAATTGGTTGGGATCCGGCCAGAGATTTTGATCACTGCTCGTGCCTCGCCCACTTGGAAGATGCATTTCGAAGGGGCACTCTAAGAGTCTGAGGCTCGTTAGTTCACTTTGTAGTGTGGAGGGAACGGCTTTATCAACTTATGAGCATCTGTTGCTATTCTGAGCAGTGACGGAGCTTGAGGGAGTCAGAGGAGGCCAAGAAAAGAATCATATGTTGTAGCAGGGGCAATAGCGTAGAGCAAAATTTGGCGAAGTATGATTACACGATGGATTAAGGTACTTCAGCTAGAGCATGTGGAGCCATGACCCAGGTTGGCCTCCACGAAGCTAAGCTCTATCACTTATTCTGAGAATGCTTCGTTCTTGCATGACGCCCTCTAAGATGAAATACTGACAGTGTACGAACATGCTTTGCACCGTGGGGCTGGCAATACCTCACCACATCAAAGTTTTAAATTTGGTGCAAGATGTCATAATAAACTGATTTTTTCTTGATCTCGCCAAAGGGAGTCAAAATCAAAATTGCAGGCCGTCCGTGGATGCCCCCTTTCTCCGTGTTGATGAAGTAGGTTGCCCAACAGTGATGATGGGCTGAATCATGAGACACTGTTGGTGTCAAATGGTTGAGATATTGATTCGGACGAGGCCGGTAAGACCATATATAAGTGCATATGGATTGGATAAATTAAGAAAGGTTCAAAGGAACATAACAATGGTTGCGGTAAATTGTTGCATGAATTATTTACCACTCTCCTCCATTGTTATGTTCCCTTTCAAACCTTTTGCTTCATTGTGTTGCTTGTTCGGTGGTAAATCCGCGCTGGCCTCGTGGTAAATATTCAATGCGAGCCTGTAGCAATTGAGGTACCAAGGGTTGTGATATACTTAACGCTTTGTGTATCAGAAAATAAGCTGACTTGGAAAAACTATATATAGAAAAATAAGCTGAAAGATGTATACCAAATCCATATATAGACCGTGATGGGGATGCTACGCCACCTTTTTTCTTCCTCAATCATCCAGGTCGTGGATTTGGAACTATTCCGGTTTGCAACAAATGTAGGAACGTAATTTTTCCTATTGGGAAATGGGATGATCAACTCTTTTTCTAAGGTGATGTTTTTTAAAATTCAGCTCAAAACATCAGAATCTGGCCTGATGTTTTTTTGTCCCATCACATGTCTACTAGTCCAGCACAATGCATGGCGGACGACATACCGACTCCACCGGCCGGCCCCAAGAGATTTTCGTAAAAAATGTAACATTTATTACTAGGTGCTCGGTGGCGTTGATGCACGAGGTAATTGCCGGCCGCTCAGGGCCACGTATCTGTGTTCAGGACTCGTAGACTGGAAGGCAGAAAACGTTTAGCGCAGGACACATGTCCAGCGAATCACCATGCGTGGCACCACCGTTGGATCATCGGTACACATCGGAGGAAGCCAGGAACAGCTTGGTTGCGTGTCAGCGCGCGAAGCTAACGCCATGTGTGGGCGCGTCCAATGGGCCGGTGTGGCCTCGCGCCATTCATGCTGCGCAACAACTCACCCGGGCAAGAGCGCCACCACCAACCTGTGGTCCTCGCCGGTGGCCGGCCGGCGGGGCGCACGTATACGGCGCACGCGGATTCGCTCGCGACACGTGGCATTCTCGCGCGTGGTCCTGGATGGGTCGGGATCGTTTCAGCCTGGCCCTGGGAGGAGCAGACCATCCTATACATATACAGTAGTACGTGAGGAAGCTCTGTCGCCAACCTAGTGCGGAGGTCCCCGTCGTCGCTGTAGAGAGAGAGAGAGAGAGAGAGATCGTCAACGCCGCGTTAATGATTGCTTCGATCGTTTGTTGCGACGGTTTAAGGGGGCGTCCACGGACGATCGATCCATCTGCTATTATAAGCTAGCTTAGGATGCCGGCCTGGCGTGTTAGCTTGCTGCATGAATGCTTGATTGCTTCTCAAGGAAGCGGCCGGCCGCGGTCATCACGACGTTTGTCGAGCTCTCAAGGTCTCGTCGCTGTCCACGGTACGTGCACGAGACGCCGGGAATTCATTTTTCCGGTGACGTACGTGGGTCGACTTGCGCCGGTATTTACGCCGTGAGAGGGAGAGGAAACAGTCGATCGCTACCAGCAGGCTTGTGTGGCAGACTTGCTATCGACAGTATCGCCATCGGAATGCATGTTTTGCCACAGTTTAACGATAGCATGAAAGGCTAGCTAGATGGCAACATCATCACACAACGACAAGTCGGAATCGAGTGAGGCGACATTGCTTTTTCGGGGCGAATTGTTGGAAAATATACTTTCTACTTCTATGCGTGTATGTTAAATTACCCCTATACTTTTGGTAACGCCGCCACTTCTTGGATAGTTACAATCCATATGTGTGATCCACGAAGTAATATATATCGGCGATGGACGATATATAAGGCATCCACAGTGTAGAGTCTGACTGATACCATCGCACACGATCGAATCGATTTGTCCATGCAAGGCCGAAGCTCTTGTGCTTGCTCCACCGAATAGCTAGCTAGGGGACAACGATCACCGTACCGTCACCTTCTGTAGCGCTCCGTTGAGAGATTAACCAGCCGGCCGGCCAGCCTGTTGCTTGATGCTCTCTTCTCTGTAGCCAACAGTCGCGGCCGTGCTCCAAGCTACCAACAGTCCAAGTAATGGCCTGGCGTACTCCGGTCCTGCACTGCACCCGCGCGCCAGAAGCCAACGCATGTCATGTCTCCACCACCGATCGATTCTCCTGCTGTCCTAGCTGGTCCAGAGCTTCTTCCTCGGAGCACCCATTGGCCGGCCTCTGCACCGGTTGTTCGTGCCATTTATGCGCGAGCGGCAGAGGCGTGCAGTCTAAGGAAGCGATCAAGATCAAACTGGTACGTTCGTTCTGGCATGGGCGTTCGTTCTGGCTAGTGTGCGCGAGCCTTTTATGCTCTGTTCGGTGTCGTTCTGTAGACTGCACAGCTGACAGTAGAGTAGTAGCGCAGAGGCTGGCATGATCGTGCCTTCATTTAAATTGAAAGGTGATTGGTATATATTAGTGTCTTGTTGTAATCATGCTGTTCAACGGCAAGTTACTAACCTGCTGGTAACCGAGCTCCTGTCCTCCTGGATCTGGATGCATTTGTTGTTTGTCGCAGAGCTACGGAGGGAAATAAGATCATTATGCACTCAGCAATGTTCTTGTTTTCAGTACATTGGGGAAATCTCGAAGTTCGTCTCGTTACAAGTACTACTCAATTTCGACATAGGTAGAGTACTCAAATGTTTGCCTGAACAAAATTACTAGCGCACCGCATCCTGCCAATGACTACTACATACCGGAGATCGATTCTGTCGCGCTCGCAGGCACCGGAGCATCAGATTAATATGATTGGAAAGGCAGAGCAGTCATACTACTGTAGTGACAGTCGGGTACGTACACCGAGCGATGCGGACGGTAGACCAAAATCTCGTCATGAAAACAGCTTACGCCCTCCAGGCCATGGCATGAACAGTCGTGTTAGTACAGAGCCGTTAAGTCACTGGCATGGCCAGGTGTTTAGGAACCTAATGGTTTCTTTGTTCACCATGCTTGCGATGCTCAATTCCTACTCCACCTTGGTTATAAGAGCGATTTTCCGACTGCAATCCAGCTTGCTGTAAACTGCACTCTGACATTTCTAGAGCAGTCATCTTACCAAAGAACCCCTTATTAGCTATTGGCCCATACTTTGATTAGTGGAGTATAAACAGTATCATCGGATATTTTATTTTTTAGAAACACTATTAGGAAGTGAGAGTATAACACACATCTTTCAGCGGTTTTCAAATGACAGCACAACAAAACCCGGTAACGCCAGGCCGCTACAGGGTAGATCAAGTAACGGTCCTTTTCAGGGCGCAGCAGCGGGATAATTTTAGACGGAACAGTAGCAGGCCCACACAGACTGCACAGTAAACGGGCCCATATATGCTGCATACGTCGGGCCCAACAGGCTTCCGGCATGCACGTGGTCTCGGCAACAGGTCGACGCTTGAGTCGGGACCCCACCCGGCGGACCACACGGCGGCGGGGGGACGAGCGGAGCGGAGCGGGCAGAGCAAAACAGAGGTACGGCGGACGCTGACCTGCCCCGGGTCCCCGGCGTGGACGAGGCTGCGCTACTAGGTCCAATTAGTAATCCGTCCCGATCGGAACAAAAGGAACCAGAAATTACTGCTGAACCCGAGCTGTTACTGCTGGCGGCGATCGGCGAAGAACAGCTAGCCGGTGTGTGCGCGCGTGTGTGTGCCTGGTTAAGATTTTTTTTGTTGTTCACCGATCGTGTTGAGCTTATCACCTGTCGCTGGGTGTGTACCGGAAGCGCACCGGTGCAGCGCCGGGTCAACACCGCCCGCCCGGCGGTCGTTGGGTTACCGGAACTGCTCGCTTGCACGGCGGCGGTTGCATTGCATCGCATGCACGGTGGTCCCGCGGGTGCCCCATGTGCGGCGTGGCTTTCCGTTGCCACCCGTCGTCCTCCGGGCAGTTAAGCAGCCCGCGCTGGCTGCTGAACTGTCGATCGGCACGCCACCGGCCGAGCGAAGGGGGCCGGTCTCGCCGGGAACGGGGTTTGCGCGCACGCTCAATGTACCGTGCCAACGCGTCGCGGGCAGGTCAGCCACGGTGGGAGCCGCGACTGGCAACGCGCCAACCGAGCGCGCACGCACGCACGCACGCACAGCCGCCAGCAATTGAATGGCCGCCCCGTCGCGGTGAGCTCGTAGTACTGCCTCTCGCTACGGCTTCGTGGCGGCACGGACGGATCCAATCGAAGCTCGTCGGCATCGGTCCGCGTGGCCGGGTCCTGCGCAGCAGGTTCTCGTACATACGCGTACGTACTTGGCCTCGGCTCCGGCACCAGTGCCCTGCCGCCGCCGCTTGCTTTGTGTTTGTTGTTGGTGACGGACGGGTGGGTCGCGGCGGCACTGTGCAGGTCTCGGCCTGCCCTTGCCGAAACGCACGCGTGTGTCCTCTGCGCGAGGAACCGCCGTCCGTTGCCCGGCCGGTGGGTGGCTGGGCCCGGCCACGCATCGTCGCATCGCATGCATGATTGATCCATCCTCTTCTCGTGGAGGCATATACCGGCGACGGGACTCTCCCTTGGCAGCACTGCCGCGCCTCGTCTCCAGCATCGAGGGATGATGTATAATTGGATGACGTCCGGTGCCCAGATCGAGCGCACACGTCTATAGGAGTGCCAGATCCAAGGAGTGACGCAGGCTGCTTCTGTGGGAGTAGATTTTCAAGGCTCGGCGTCCCAAGGCTGCACCATGTGCATACGTCACGTGCCACGTGTTGGTTTACCACCGGCGTATCCAAGATCAGCGCGGCCTTCGACCGACGAGAGGGCGATGAACGCCGGCGATCCCGAGGAATCTACGTGCCCCGGCGCGCGCTTGGACCCACCTCGCATCAGCAGGCCGCCACCATGGCATCCTGTACTTCCCCTCCAAGTATCTTGCCAGTATCTTGTACGTACGTATGTACCTCGTCGCGAGACACGTTGGTCCCTCAAAAAGTCGCGAGATATTAAACCCTGCGGATCGCGACCTGATGCCGATCGAATTCAAGCCTCCAGCTCAGGCTCTCTTTCACCCTCGAGAGGTTTTCCCACGTTCCCGTCACCGGACGGGGTCGCACTGTGCATGGCTGTTTACGGCGCGCCATTACGCTTTGCCCAACATGTCAGCATCGCTAAAGGGACTGCACAAACGCCGGTGGGTGCCGGTGGTACCTTTCGATTTGCCGATTTCTGGGGTTTTCCACTTAACACCACGGATCATAAATCTCACGCTAGGCCTCAGCCGCAACTTGGCCACGTCGCTAGGTTTAGCACACACTCGGACGCACATGATGGATGCCACACACTACCAACCGAAGAGAGAAAAACGTATCGTCCTGCGGCACTGGCGAGCGGTTCCCACATATATATACGCCTCCCCCGCCCACCGATCCCCTCCTGCAGATGACGAGCTCGATCGCGAACAGTAATCCCATCCCCTCTCTCTCGTGCAGTCTCGTCGCTGCTGCATTGTTACATCGCTGAACCAGGTCTCCTCGCTCACTAATCAGTAGTACCTCTGATCCCGTCCCCAACCGGCAGCATCAAGGCGGATCGATGCTGTCGTCTCACTGCGACAACGTGCTGCCCTCCTACACGGGCGGCGCCGGGCGCCGCGCCGTGCTGCTCGACCACCACCACCACCACCACCGGCGGCCGGCGTCGTACCGGCCGAACGTGGAGGTGGCGCCGAGCTGCCCGCGCTGCGACTCGCCCAACACCAAGTTCTGCTACTACAACAACTACAGCCTCAGCCAGCCGCGCTACTTCTGCAAGGGCTGCCGCCGCTACTGGACCAAGGGCGGATCCCTCCGCAACGTCCCCGTCGGCGGCGGCTGCCGGAAGAACCGCCGCGCCAAGTCCGCGCGGTCGGCCTTGCCCGCCGGTGGCGCCGCCGCGTTCTCGCACCGGTTCCCCGGCACGGTGCGGCCCGATCTGCTCCTCGATGGCATGGTTGGGAGCCCGCCGGGAACCGTGCTGGGTACCCAGCTCGTGCCCGCCGTCGACAGGCCCGCCGCGTCCGACGGGTCGGCGATCGACCTGGCGCTGCTCTACGCCAAGTTCCTCAACCACAAGCCGCCGCCGGACGTGACGTCGAGCGGGTCGTCGTCAAGCGATGACGTGAGCGCCAGCGCCGCGCAGCCGCCGGACCAGCCCTTCGTGTCGTGCCACGACGCGTTCGGCGCCCTGTCCGGCTCGGCGGCGCTGCAGTGCCCCGACTTCACCGTGGACCAGAGCTGCTACGACTCGCTGGGCTTGCCGACCACGGACGGCGGCGAGCTGGTCCTGCCGTCCACGACGTGGCACCGCCACGCGGCCGCCAAGTACGAGCCCTTCGACTCGCTGCCCGAGGAGGGCGCCGTGAGCCTCCGCGACAGCGTCGCCGCCGGCGCCGACGACGATGCGTGGACCAGCGCGCTGGCCTGCCAAGGGCTGGAAGCGGCCCTGATCTGCCGGCCGTAACCTCCCGCTGCCATCGACCGTGCTCGCGACTGTTTTATGCGTTCTTTCCTGCTGCTTCTTCTTCTTCTTCTTTGATCCTGTTCGCTGTTCGGAAGTAATTTATAGCCGTACACAGAGGATACATGTCCAGTGAGAGAGCGGGCACTAAGGATTTGTTACTGCAAAAAATGCATATGGAAGATTGACCGGGTATACTGTACGTAGGGGATAGTGGTAGAAAGGATGTAATAAAGGACGATACCTTATTTGGTACTACTACTTCAACGGAAGGTTCCTCTGTTCTGAACCACTCTGTTTCGTCGCAGTTCAAGCATTCAACGTTCTTTCCTCTTGTATACCTGTGCGTAAATGCTGGTAACGCTTCTATGTGGACGTCAATTGGTTCTACAGGGAACAGTACAAAACCGCAACTACTGCCTACTGGCCGCTGGAAATCTGAGTTTTAGCGGCAGCTCACTGTAGGGGCTACACTGGCTGCCCATACATTTCAGTCAACAGTTTTTTCTCTCTCTTTATTTTTGGAATAGTCAGTCAACAAAGAGTCACTAGCATAGAACAAGGCCTGAAATTGCCAACCCTCCGAGCAAAAGTTGCGACAACGTTTCGTTTGCAGATGCAGAGAGAAGCCGACGCTGCAGCTTGCAGTGGCGAGAGAATCCTGCAATGTTTACTAGAGATTCAGGTTGCACCTCTAGCAGACTGATCTGATGCAGCGTTGACAGTCCAGGAGACAGCGCTGGTGAAGGCCGAGGATGGGGTTTGCCTGCCACATGGTTCTCGAGCATTCCATTGTGATTCCGTGAGAGTCAAAATTGGATTGCGTAGTTGTTCCAGTACTAGGAGGACTTTCGTGCAATCCAGTCGTCAAACGAGCGTACCTGCTCAATGAAATCTTGCCTTTACCCCACCGAAAAGAAACGTACACCGAATCCACTAATCCTGCGTTAATGGCCGCAATATGCTTTCGTGGCTTGTCTTGTAAGCAACCAGTAGGCAGGCTTTCCAGCAAAATTTTATGGTCTACTAGAAAAGAGAAGGAACCGCAGTCACTGTTCCATTCTGCTGGTTTTATGTGCTGATGACCCCATACACTAAACACACCAAAATTCTCAAACCATACTTGCACTGCCATAAATAAAGATTAAACGAAGATGATGAAACAGGTAGTTACATTGACTAATTGGTCGTCCATACCAGTCTTCATTCCCTAATTGTAGTACCCGAAAGTTGCGAGGCGGCATGACTTGTGAAGGAAAAACCCGTATGTGTAGGAACAACTAATTATGCAGTCAACCTTGACTCGTCAACCCAATTGCAAGATACTCCTCCATTCGGATAGTGAAGTCGTTTAGGACAAGAGAATTGTGCTGGCCATAGCTCAGTTTTTCATGTCCTAACGACATAAATTTTAGAATTGAGGAGTACGTTGTCATTGTAGCTACGTTCGTTATCTCGACCTGTGGTGGAAGATGAACTCATTTTGGTGGCCGAGGGCTGAATGAGCCAAGCACATGGGCTTCCATCCGATCGAGGGAGTAAGATGGCCCATGATCCAAGAAACGCCAGTATCGAGTGCTTCTGTCTCAACACATTGTCAACTTGGGCCCTGCTCGTTTCCATCCTCTAAAATTTATATACTTGTCACATCAAAGAGAATCTTACTTATTTAGTAGATCTTTTATTAATTTAATAACAAAACCTATGTCGCGACCCCCTCTAATTTGCGAGACGAATCTAATGATCCTAATTAATCTATGTTTTGCTACAGTGATGCTACAGTAAACATCTTCTAATAACACCATAATTACCCTCGTTAGATTCGTCTCGTGAATTAGATAGGGGGTCTACAATTAGTTTCGAGATTAGACTTTATTTAGTACTCCAAAATGATAAAATTCTCTTTGATTTGACCCCTCTAAAAATTATATAGCTGGAAACGAACAGGCCCTTGGTTTTGCAATGAGAACGAAAAAAAAACTTGGTTTTGCAGTATCGTCTGAGCTGAGGAGGCACAAATAATTTGCAATTTAGTACGGAATAATAGATCTCCAGCAGCTAGTAGCAGCTCGCATGACAAAACGTCCGTCGCCATAGGCAGACAGCATCCAGTTTTCAGCAGAATGTAGCGGCGCCTTGTGTGTGTGTGTATGTGTGTCTGTTTTTGCGTATGTAAGGAACAAACTTTACCATTCGGTGAAATTATTGATGGTAGAAAAAGAACCATCTGCTGTTGCAAATGACCTTTCTAGACGTTGGGCTATTCAAATTAGTTGATATGAACAAGACTCACGACAATCTATTTTAATAGTTTTACTGTTGCACGGCATTTGCTAAATTGCACTTCACTCATTCTTCCTATAAAATGAGAAATATGGTTCAACAAAGTTTCGGTACCATCTCAACACAAGGGACCAATGTTCCTGCATTTGTCAACACTATTAAACAGATAAATGATTTTCTGAAAAGGTAATGGGAACACATTTTAATGTTACCGGGGATAGATGAAATGTTGAAGGGAAAAAAAACTTGACCAATCTAAAAGAAACTAGGTAGTGTTTCGTCCAACAAGAGAAGGTCCTCAGTGTCTCCATCCATACTTAGGCTCCGTCTGGAACGAGGGAAAAATATAGGAAAAGTGAAGGATTCGGTATGTTTGGATTCTATACTAAACTTGCCACAACTAAGCTTAGGTAGCTACAACCTTTTAAGTTAGTGCTTGGTTGTTACCACACCTTAGACTGCCTAACTTCTTAGTCACTTGGTCCACATGTCATAGATAGAATTTTCTTGCCACGTTTTGCCTAAGATTAGTTGGTCAATTTGCCAGCGAGCTTCTCCGAACCGAGCTCTAACGAACCTAGCCGGCTCATTATCCAGGCCCTACTGCTCCCTATACATACACGAGTAGCCAAAATTTCTAATTCCTTTTTTATATATAAGTTCTGCAATCAAAATAGCAAAAATTTCTAACTCCTTTGTTTTCAATTCCTGCAGTTTTCTTATACTTGTATTTTTTTTCTATTCCTATGTCTTGTATTCCTGTATTCCAAACAAACAACTAGCTAAAGCTCGACTCTATTCTAAGAATAATGAATAAGGATGCGACTCTTATTTCTTCTCTAAGTAAAATACTACGTTCCCGCCAAAGGAAAGTGTGGCTGTTTTTTTTTCATTTCCTATATTACTTCATTCAACAATCAATATCTGCTGATTTTTTTTTTGCAAGGGCAGTATATGCTAATTGTACAGTACCAATCAGTATATGCTGCCAGCATATATTTTTTTTCAAAAAGCAGGAGCACTGCTCTTTTTCATATAAGAAGGAAGCAGAATTACATAGTTCACAGTTTAGTATACATGTGAAGGTTACAATGGGGAATTAAAACACGTTGAACAAACGCATTATTGGACCCATCAGACAACATTATTCCTTGGTGACTCACGGCTGTCAACCAAGGGTCCAAGGCCGGCCTCTGCTTCCGTATGCCATCTCAAGCTAAAGCCACAAAAAAACAAAGTAGCAGTGCCAGCACAGTGAGCAGCCGCCATGTAAACGGCCACGGCCTCAATACCGGGCCACTGACTTGTTGCTGCGAGACGACCTCAATGGCCGGAGTTGACATCATCGTCGGCAAACCATGGAAGCTGGAGCGCGGCAGCCGCCGTGAGCCTCTTGTTGGGATTTAACTTAAGGAGTCCTTGGAGGACTTGGAATCCGTCATCGGACAGAACCTCAGGGGAAACTAGCTTGCGCAGCTTGTGGTCGCTCCGCGGGTTCCCTACTCCCCGTCGGGCTCTCCATTTCCGCACCTCTTGAGCAAGCTCGAGGTCTCGAGGCTTCATAGCCTGCATCGCTCCCTTGCCGGGAATGCCGAGCACGTCGAATATCCTGTGGAGATGAGGTTCCATCGTGTTCTCGCGGTCATTCACCATGAACAACACCCTGCCCGTGAGGAGCTCGGCCATCAAGCAGCCGATCGACCACGAGTCGACGAGCACGCTCCGGAATGCGCCTCGTCCCGACAGAAGCATCTCTGGCGCGCTGTACCACACCGCGATGCGGCGCGGCGTGACCTCCGCCTCCGACGCGCACACCGCCTCCCCAAAGCCCGTGATCTTGACCATGTCGCGGCCGATGTCCACGAGGACGTTCTCCGGCTCCAGGTTGCGGTGGACGATGCCGCGGTCGTGCATCGCCTTGGCCCCGCTCAAGATCTGCCGCATCATGCGGCGCACCTCGTGCTCCGGGAACGGGTTCCTTCTGCCGCGGTGCAGGTAGAGGACCTCGTGCAGGCTCGGGCCGACGTGCTCCATGAGGAGGCAATACCGCTCTGTGACTTGTACCGTGCAGACGCCGTGGAGGCGGACGAGGGAAGGGTGGCCACGACAGGCCGCCATCAAGCACGCCTCCCGCAGCACCTCAAGGTTAACGGCGGTGGCCACCTCTTCCTCGCCGTTCTCAAACAAGACCTTCAAGGCGAAGGTCTTGCCGGTCGTGCGGTGACGCACCTTGTTAACGTAGCCGTGGGGCCCCTCCCCGCTCATCTCCCCGTCGAAAACAAAATGCGAAGTGCTGATAGGAGCAAGGGATTTCTCCGTCGTCCTCGTGGTCCTTGTTGACCTTGGTGATAGTAGCATCGCCGCGTCGTTTCCAAGATGGTGCATCGCGATGAAGATGCACGCCATGCTCACGCTCCGAAGCGTCTTGTCTGTTCCTGGCTCAGCGAGACCACGGATCTTGGCGCAGAGGGCAGAGACTCGCGAGCTCACGCTGGCCATGGTCGTCCGTATCGAACCTACGTCCTCACCTCCAAAGTACAATGATTGGAACAATTAAGCGAAGGTCCGGATATATAGTAGAGCAGCAAGGCATTTTTTCCGGACGAGCTTCGGATCGGATGCAGAATCCATCAAGGAAGGCTCATCGCGCTGTGTGTCTAATTCGATTCGGAGACTAATACGCTTGCACAGCATTTTAATTCGAGTCGGAATGACTATATTAGTGGATATATTGGCGTGTATTCTCCTCTGAAAAAAAGGACAAGTATATTAGCTGCTCACCGTGAAAACCTCACAATGTTATTTTCAGGATGACTTACTGGATCCGCACATGGTTATTGTTGCATAAAGAAGAGGAGGTGCAGTCATCACTCAAGCAAGGTTGTCGTATTCTTGAGACCTTCACTATGGAGATTTGCGCAAGATTCGGATGACGGTTTTCTAATAGAATTGAGGCTTAGTTTCTCATTGATGTTAGTTTTATTGCCTTGGTCCCTTGTTTGGACTTCTCTTCTCTTTTGTGCGGAGTTTTATTTGTGGAACTTTGGTTGTGTCTTGTGAACTTTGTTAGACTAAGCTCCTCTCTCTCTGTGTGTGTGAGATTGTCGGGACTTCGGATATGAGTCTTGTCCGTGGAGCCTAATTGCTCTTGGATTTTTATAATTGTGCTGTGTACACCCAAAAGGTGTACGTCGTTCCGTTATTTAAAAAAAACTGCTCACGGGAAGTTGAAGTTTCAGCGTTGCATGTGCTCACTTTGTTTTATTAACCAAAGAAGACCAGGGAAATGCATGGCTTGCTCCACATGAATTTCTTTCATCCCCCCCCCCCCCATGCTTTCCCCTACCTTACATATCTTAGATTCCTTATATGTTTTTCTGCTAGAGACACCTCCTCATTAGTTTCTCTTGATTTTATAGGCCTGCTTTCTCATGTTAAGCATAGTAGGGAGAGTGTATGCTGCCTCAATCTTTCTTTTATTCCTACAATAACTTGAAATGAAGTATTAATATTGTTGCATTTGTAATATTAATAAAAAATTATAAGTAAGCATCACATATATTCTTAAGAAATTCAGCAGCAACATTCGGGGTGTCACCTAGTATCATCTCTCTCTTATATGTATGTCCCCGTGCTCAAGGATCTCCGATTGAAGGAAAACAAAAATATTTCATAAATGATAAATACTCCTATAACATGTCACAAAAGTAAAAGTTGTTAAGAGATCCTTTTAATAAGTTATGAGGTTTTTAGTGTAAAATTATACACTTGACTCCTTTTTATTGGATAGACGAGTCCATGGAATCTCTTACACACGCGCATGTGTGCACGACTCTCCTCGCGAACCGTGTCATTTACTTGGTCTTGAGCAAGCCACATCACTTGCAAAACCTTCCTCTGATCTTTCTCTGCAATTCCCAACCGCAACAGGTCTCTCTCTTTCTCTCTGGATCTATACCTAATAAACCCATAATGTTGTCCCTCTCTAGTTGATGCCTAGAATGTTAACGTCTAACAAGTTTGAATCAAACTTTGAAGCAAAAGTTTGAATCAAATTGAGCGGAAGTTTAAGTTTAAATCAAACTTTAGATGGAAGTTTCGAACAAACTTCTGGAGTAAAGTTGGAGCGAAAGTTCACATGTGAAATTTGAATGAATGTTCCAAATGTACAAAAAATATTAAAAATAAACTAAGAGCAGAAGCCTGAACAAAAGAAAAGTATGAGATCTTCCAAATTATTTCTTAACGTAGAGGTGTTTCTCACGTCCTCCCGATAGGACGTAGAGCATCTCCAATAATTTTACTTCCAAAAGACTGGTTTTAGTGAGTTGCTACATCTATTGTAAGTAAAAAAAGAGATATGCACTCCAACAATTCTCAATAATTATTTTTTAAATAGTTTAGATATGCTTTCGGAAGTGAGATTCAGGTGGCAACCTCGTATTAGTTCAACGATTATTTGCCAGCTCCTAAAGTAAGCTGCTTTTTTAATTTTTATGAACAAGCAGAAGTTGTGTATCAAATACTAGTCAGATCGTAACTTAAGCAGTGGGCATATAGGGTGCACTACATGTTATTGGCAGTATCTGGCTGGTGCAGTAGGAAATGGTCTAGCGTAGGGCGGCCGTCAAGGCCTTTGTTGAGAAAGTGCGCGAGGTACTCGTGAATGGTGATGCTCCTGTACAGCGGGGGCTCGCTGCCGCCCGGCGACGTGAGTTCTCTGATCGGGCCGTACAGCCTCGTGGACCTTATCACGTCGGCGCTGCAGAAGGCCGCCACCGAAACCCTCGCCGTGTCTCTGCTCAAGTTCGCAAGGACTCGGTGCTCCACGCTCCTGAACTTGCCGTTGCTAACAAGCTGCAAAAAATACGAGTTCAAAGTAGAATTATACCGAGATATTAATAATAAATCAAAGGTGAATTGATTGAGCGATAACAAAAATTAAAAGGTGGCGATCGGGTGGAGAAGGGATGCCTGAAGAAGGTCGCCGACGTTGATGACGAGGGCGCCGGGCACGGGAGGGACGTCCAGCCAGCCTTGGCAGCCGTTGCTGTGACTGACGAGCACCTGGAGGCCGCCCATGTCGTCCTGCAGGAGCACGGTGAGGGAGGACGCGTCGGTGTGCCGGCTGGTACCGAGCGTGAGGTGCGGCTCCGGGCACGGCGGGTAGTAGTTGCTCGCCACGCCCACGCCCTCCACGCAGCCCATGTCTCCGAGGTGGTTGCGCACCAGCCTCAGCGACTCCGACAGCAGCTCCAACACCCGCTCCGCCAGCTTCCGTGTCGCCTCGCCGAACTCCACCATCACGTGTCTGCCCTTATTAATCGGTTATTAGTGTAAGATTCAGTTCTTTAGAAACATTTTTCACCTACTTTTATATAGCACCCTAACCTCTTAATTTTTTCACCTACTGATACCTAGATGATAAGCTATTCTATTGTGCCCTTCCAACGCATTTTCTTTCACTGTGCAACACTCCTGCCCAACCTATTATGTGCCTAGCTTATATATTCACCTTCACATCACAATATATGTTCTTCTTCGTCAAGATTCAAGACCAAGCAGAGCTCCTTTTATCCAGAGGAGAGCCGCTATGCTTGCAGGCGTCCGTATCTTCAAGATCTGGCGGTATCTTGTATCTCTATGACTATACCTAGGTGAACATGGATTTTTTTCCACCCATAGGACATCCTCTTAGAGCATGGCTTATGGTTTCGCCAGCCATTGTGGACTCACAACTCGGGCCCCGAGCTGTAATGGCGGGGCCTTGTAGCCATTTAAGGTGTTGCTCAATACGCGGAAGCAATTGAGTGCCGGAGAGGTGATTTTCACCTGCTTGCACCGGTGACTCGCTCGCCGCCCTCTCTTTCCCTCTCCTCCCTATTGGATGTCGACGGCTCAAACCCCATTATACTTGCTCTTATAGCATGTAACCGTTGGATCCGGATAACTAGATCTCAACACTCATAATCTACTCCCTCTTGTCCGAAATGTGTAAGGGCACCCACAATCGAACGAAGCCTCAAATGTAAAATCTATGGTAGTGAGGAACCGGTGGCTCATTTCCTTTGAGCTCCACGGCATGGGCATCGGTGCTTCAAAAAGAATGGACCCACTAAAGAAACAAACAACACCGCGGTACTGATAGTGCTGGCCAAATGGCCCGCCCGGCACGACACGACCCAAGCACGGATAGGCCCGACCCGTCGAATTTCGGGCCGACACGGCACGAAATGACTATCGGGCCGTGCCGTGCCGTGCCGCGTCGTGCCAAGGCGCCGGCCCACGGCCCGGCACGGAATGTGACAGGCGTGTCGGGCCGTCCCGTTAGGCACACCGGCTCGCTAGCCTGTTAGTCCACTTCGGCCCGTTAGCACTGGTGCTGAAAAATGGAGGTGAAAAAAGAAGGCTAGAGCAAGATTCGAACCATGGACCTGTTGAATCCAACCCAAATGCCTTACCACCAGACTGCTCCAGCTTATATGTTTGCACCCAAACCATGTATATATTTATCAAGACATTTTCGGGTCGTGCCTTGACGGGGCTGTTTCGTACTTTGTTGGGCCGATGGTTAAACGGGTCGTGCCCATGCCATCCGTCGGGCTACACCTTCGGCCCAAGCACGGCCCGTAGCCTCGGGTCGTGCCGGCCCGACACGAAACTTAATGGGTCGTGCCGTGCTTGGGCCAGGCCAAAAATTCCGTGCTTCGGCCCGGCCCGGTTGGCACGACCCGTTTGGACAGCTCTAGGTACTGAGATGGAGAGAGAGAGAGAGAATCTTTCACCGGGTGCTTCCTTATTCACTGATGCCTAATTTTTTCATCCATGTACCGATAGTTGTTGTGGTGGGCATCGATGACTATATCAAAAAGTTAGCGAAAATGTGATTCAAACACCGATGACTGTGGGTACTTTAAGGATTACGAGTTTCAAATCTCACAATAAAAGAATAAATGACATCGATGCCCCTCAATAGATGAAAAAAATCACATGACATTCAATGCCATGCTCTGTCCACGCCTGGCTCTTGGATACCGCCTGCCGCACCATTTGAACGTCCACGTCCTGCTTGTGTGTGCGTTGCAGTTGCACCCCGGGAGGTGCGACTGGGGACTCGACCACCGGCTACCGGAGCTTCGAGCCCCACCGTGTAGGGTGAAGCTCTGCCTCCGCCATGGCCTACCTACACACTGCGCCCGCGGGAGCTCAGACGGGGACTAGGCTTGCAAGATTGGTACTTGGCCTTGGCCACCATCCACTGTCTGTAGTGTGAGCGTGAGGGTACCGTCGCCCTATATGCGAGGAGGAAGGGAGGCGATGGTCTTGGAGGGACGCGATCTGGCTAGAGAAACGTCATCGCCCAACTGTGTACTAATATATTGTTTTTTATGTTAATTTAAGAAAGTAATTGTCATTTGTACACGTGACGACGTTCACGTACCTGACGGGCTCGGGCAGCTCCTCCGGTTCCGGGGGCTCCGGCGCGACGTCGCAGAAGAGGGTGTCGCGCCAGTTGGCCGCGGGCGACCGGAACAGGTCGAAGTTGGAGCTGAACCGGACCTTGCGCGCGCTGCCGCGCCAGTAGTAGGGCCGCTTCGCGTCCGCGGGCAGCTCGTTGAACCGCCGCACCGCCGCGAGCGTCTCGGCGAGGAGCGCGCCCGCCACGCCGTGGTTGACCACCTGGAAGAACCCCGCCGTCTCGGCCGCGGCCCTCACCCGGCGGACCAGCTCCTCCCGGGACGCGCACGCGAGGTCGATCACCGGGATCGCTGCGCCGTCGGCCTGATCGGGCACCACCCGCGGCAGGGAGAAGGATTCCGGCGGGTGGCGGAAGATGGCCGGGACCGCCGTGACGCCGGCGTCCACGAGGCCCTTCACGCCGGCCTTGGTGTCGTCGAAGGCCTGCAGGTCGCGCTGCCGGTCGTAACCGCCCGCCGCGCCGGTGGCCATATCGTATTGCTTCGAGCGAGATGGACAGATGGTGCTCGCGAGTTCTTTGCTTCCTGCAGTTCCCGGGTCGATTGGTGACGGGTGGGAGTACACTTTGAAGTTTTGCATATTTGGGATGCTAGTACAACAGATAAGGCCGGTAGATGACGGACGGAGACACTCCGATCGCAATGGTGAGCAAGGGTCACACGTGTGCTTACTCTGCAGGGTTTCGTCTTCCATCAGAATTTAAGAGACGGTTTTTCGTTCACATTGCCGTGATTCAGGTTGTCACGTTTTGCTGAGTCTGAATCGTCCCATCCAGTGGAACTGGCGGCAACTGTCGTACACAAATTTTACTCCGTTGAATTAACTCACTCTGTTTGAAGTAGACCCTTCAGAAGTTGTCCTACACAAAAATTTCGAACTGCGACCAGAGAGACGTAACGTCCTTTTACGTTGGCATACAGGTCTGGATACAGATAATGCCAGCTGTATGGAAAGTTCAGTATTCAACAGTTTCAGCAGATCGCTTGCCGCTTGCAAGCAAAGGCCTTCAGGAACTCCACTGGTCACCTTCCATTTTCACCGCACCGCGACGGTTGCTCCCAATGTCAGGTCATCTGCACATGGCCGTGAACGCCATCACCATCAAGTTCTAAATATGTTCGTGTTGATGGACTAGCCTCGGAACGGGCAGGCAGCGTCGAACTCACAGTACGAAGAGAGGCCCGCTGTTGATAGACATGGCCTTCCCGCTCTGGCCGCCCAGCGCCTCATTCCCTGCCACGCGGAGGCGCGAAATCTCAGCTGGTGTTGACACGGCGGACAAGGAACGTCGAGGCAATGTCTCTTGCGCCGTGCTTTTCCGCGGATGGTTGAATAGCACCAACAGCTACAGCAGGACAAACACATCGACGGATGAGAGATCACGGCAAGTACGGTGACGATCGTCGTACAAAGTGCAAGGAACAGTTAGAAAGTGGAGCGTTGTTCCAAAAGAAATCATTACCACTGCTGGAGATCAGGGGATGCTCAATCTAATTAAAGTATATGTCCGTGCGCCAGATTAGTTTTTTATGATATTAAGGTTCCTTGGCTGTTGTTATCCACGATTCTCTTTTCATGTTTAGTTGCTACTGCTTATTGTTCCCAAAAATAAGAGAGAAAAATAGAGGACACCAAACCATTTGTCTCCATGATGGCGCTGCTGGTTACCTCTACGGCTCTACATCGTTCGTGCTTATTGAACATTGACCTTGACCACGGTCCACGGCGATGGGCCAGCGGGGCTGGTGGTGATTGCGGTGATCCTCAGCGCTACGACGTGCAGCCGGCAAGCGCGCCAGTCTTCACAGCGGCATGAAACGGAGGCTGAGGCGTTATGGACACCGTGGCGCAACTGATTGATAGTGCAGAAAGGGGCAGGAGAAAGGGATGGAGCGAGCAGCGAGGCAATCGTTCAAGGTTTCGAAAATGAGTGTTCCTCAGCCTTCAGTTTCTTGAGCAACTTAGAGTAACTAGAGAAGGGGCGCGCTCCGCGGCGCCAGTCCGGGGAGAGAGCGTTTTTTTTGTTGCGAAAATCCAGGGAGGGTGTGTTGGCTGTCTCGCTGATTTGGAGTTGTGTGAAAGGAATTTTTTGATGTGGACGATGAAACACAGCGTTAAAAGACATGTACATGCATATGTAGATATAGTCTGGTCATTACAATACCGTTATATAAGAGTTTTAAAGCAAGGTAATTCTCTATGGAGAAATGAGTTGGTAACAGCAGACACTTTTTCTGATCAAATGAAATGTTCTGTGTCATTTGCCGTCGTAGTGACCTTGCTTGGGGTTGCCTGCAGGATGTGGTTGTTCATTACTCCTTGCCTTTTTGCTTGATCAAAGCTGTAGTGCTTGCGGAGTGAAGGATCACAAGCTGATGGACGCGTAGAACACCGGTTGTTCACGGTCATATTCAGCCGGATAGCAAAATATTGTGCTTCCTGATGAGATGTTTCTGCAGCAGACAATGAAAATCATTTTCAATTATGAATCCTGGTCTAGTAAGTAAATACTATTTACTGCATCGTGTATGTTTTTTTCTTTTCACTTACAGTCTGGGGTGAGCGGTGGCTCATCCTTGACCTGCTTAGGTCCCTGCAGGACCTGAAGCAGACGGATGGCGAGCTGGTCTTTGCGGTTTGGGAATCCAGGAGGGCCATTGTACTGCAAAATTATTTGGTTTCCCTGTCCAGCACCTTCCGTGATCACCATGGGCTCTATGGGCAGCCAATCAGCAAAGTCATAGCAGAGGGCTCTCAGCTCATTTTCCATAGCGGTGAACTTGCTGTTGGCTTCAGCATAGGTCTGAATAGCTGCTGTGGTCTTCTCCTGAAAGGCCTCAGTCCAGAATTCTGCTGCAAGGAGTTTCCTGGACTTTGTGTAGGTAATAGCGGAGGCATATATATACCTCCTGTACCTATCCATCCTTCTAGACATAACTATCTTCTAGTATATATATGCAATAGTATTGTAGGACGAAATGATAAGTCATGATATTGAAAAAAAAAATTCAAAGCTGCACACAGAACACCACAAGCCATGGATCCATTGACACATGAAAGGGAAACAGATTGTTTCACACAAACATACCAGGCATCCTATGGGAACACATACTATTCACCAATCAAATAGTATTCCAGGGACAGTATATATACTCCACAGTCTTCAGGATTTCTTCCCACCCTAGGCTATCATTCACCACATGCCAGAAGTAGGCAGGAACAGGACATCGGAAAATCACTTGCTCCGGGTTGTTACAGAACATACAATTCTTATTCTCCCTCCCTTTTTTTTTCTCCCTAGGTTATCAGGTAATTGTATTCTAGCAGGATTTATTAGTCTCTATCACTCCAACGAAGTTATAGTGGCTATGTAGTAAGGATATATATAAAAAAATGCAGTACATATTTCTTTCCATTTTTTTATGCAAATTCAGTGGCAGGAAGACATTTCTGGGAGCAGGCAACAGCACATCGCACTGAATAGGGCAAACTATGTGATCTCAGCTGTTCTGAGTTTATTTCTTTGACTCTTCAATTCATTTATTTCACTTGTTCTACAGGATTTCTTCCCACCCTAGGCTATCATTCACCACATGCCAGAAGTAGGCAGGAACAGGACATCGGAAAATCACTTGCTCCGGGTTGTTACGGAACATACAATTCTTATTCTTCCTCCATTTTTTTCTCCCTAAGTTATCAGGTAATTGTATTCTAGCAGGATTTATTAGTCTCTATCACTCCAACGAAGTTACGGTGGCTATGTAGTAAGGATATATAGAAAAAAATGCAGTACATATTTCTTTCCATTTTTTTTATGCAAATTCAGTGGTAGGAAGACATCTCTGGGAGTAGGCAACAGCACATCGCACTGAATAGGGCAAACTATGTGATTTCAGCTGTTCTGAGTTTATTTCTTTGACTCTTCAATTCATTTATTTCACTTGTTCATTACTTCATTTGGAAACAAAATATCAATTGCGCAGGAGGACTACATAAACACATCCCACCCCAACTTCATTGGTGGGAGCAAGGCTGTCGAGCAAGCACAGCAGCAAGTTAGGTCTGCTAGAGTGTCTGCAGTGCTGGTGAAAAAGGTGTGTATCTGTTGTTATAGTATGATTAATTTGTTGGTCTTGTGCCAAAACCAGTTACATGTGCATCTTCTGTTTTTGGTAAATTCAATTGTTTGCAAATGGTAAGGACATAAGTGTTTCATGTTTGGCCACTTTTGTGGAAGAGAGGTGGAAGAGAGGGATTTTCTCACAACGGCTGATTGCAAGTTGGTTTAGCTTGTCCCTTGCCAATTATCCACAAATGTTTAACGCAAAAAATTGAAGGAAACGGAGGCAGGCACTACATATTTCTTTTCATATTTTGTAATGCAAATTCAGTGACAGACATCACTGGGAGTAGGCAGTAGCACACCGCACTCAGGCAAGCATATGAGAGCCTCACCTGGCACACGCAAACGCATCTACATGCAGTGAAAAAACAGGGACGGGAAAACAGAGTTAGGCACATGAGGCGCTCACCTTGTTGAAAACCTGAGAAAGCTAAGCAGTCCCAATACGCCAGCAATACGAAGAAAGTCCAACCGATGGCAACGCCCGCTGCAGCGAACGGCGGAGGCAGATCCACCGCGGGTTCCTGCGACACAGAGGAACCAGTTCTTTCCTCATCAGTGCCCACCCCCAAAAAGAAGAAGGAAGCAAGAAAAGGAGAAGAAATCTGTGGCGGCACCTGACCGGAGAAGCAGGACGGCGCGGTGCAGCGACGGCAGAATGGCAGGAGGGAGGTGAGCAGGGACTGGAATCCTTCGCGTAATGGAGAAGGGAGGAGACTGCCGCGCAGCCACGCGGCGGATCGCGCAGGACACGTGCTACCCGGGCCTCCCCATCCAAGGGCAGCGCTGGAGGAGATCGAGGAACCGCCTTTCCCTGCCGCCTCGCATCGCACGAATCCGCCTCCCGCGGCGAACGACTCCGCCTCCTGCGACTCCTGCGCATGCGTGCGCCGACCGGGCCGGAGAAGGAGGACGCTCCATCTACACGGGCAACAACGGGCTGCGCCAGCCGTACGGGCCAAACCAAAAGGACAGCCCGGAGAAGTCCGGGTGCTGGAAGCGACGCGGCTGCCCGGGAGGAGGCCACGCCGTGAAAAGCCGACGCGCCGCGCGCTGGAGTAGGCCACGGAGGCTGAATTGCGGAGGGAGCCGTATTCCTACGCGCTTTCAGCTGTTAACTATGTATCGATCCCCAGAAAGGCAGTTATCAGTGTTTCGCTTCTACCAAACTTTTTACCATGTTCGTGTCCAAGATAAACTTGTGGTGAAACAAAAATTAGATCAGCACCTCACGCATACAAGATACCACTGGACCAGCCAAACTGGAATTCACGAACAGGCAACATAACATCCTTTTATCTTGGTACTACATCACTGGACAAACATACACGATCACACTCATACAGCTTTTTGCCGAACAGGGAGTTCACTTCGACAGTCTCAACCCTTTCAACAGATTTGAACATATAAACCAATAATTCAAACATTTAGCAGTACTAAAGTAGGTCCCGTGCATACGTTACACAACAATACCACGCTTGATTTATGCAGCAAGTGTGGCCGGGCTTTGGGATGGAGCCACCAGGTTTTGCGCTGGAACCACCACCTGAGCCATGTTCTCCACTGCACGAATCCTGCCTGTTGCCAGCCCGGCCGTCAGGTCCTCGACTTCCACTTTCACCACATCACGGCGGTTGCCAATGTCAGCTGCGAACCTGCTGAAGCAATACACGCCGACGGCCATCACTGCCATTCCGTATATGTTTGTGGTTACTAGGCGGAACGGGGTCGAAACCACAGCAGCAAGAGGGCCACCAATGATCGAGATGGCCTGCCCGCTCTGCCCGACGACACCTCGCTCCGCCACGAGGAGGCCAGTCTTGCAGTATATTGCGAAATCCTCGCAGTTGCTCTTGAACAGGTTGTAGCACCTGAAACCATTGCTCAGCAAGTGTTTGGCACGGCGGACCACCGTCTCATCAGGATCAGACGGTGCAAGTGTGCATGTTCCTCCTCTTGCTTTAGCAAGGAACAGTGCTGGATTGACTGCATACTCAAAACGGTACAGAGCACCACCAGCTAGAAAGCAGTTGAGGCAAGAGGATACCACGCCGTTTGTCTCTGTTGTGGTGGCGGCGGCAGCGCTAGTGCCTTCATTGCTGCATACCGAACATGGCGTGTCACTTCTTTTGGGGGCAGAACTCACAAGAATAAGATCAAGGAATGTTCCTGTCCCAACTTCCTGACCCCTCCCTCTGGTAAAATGGATCACCGTATCATCACCCATGTATATTCCTGCAGAAAAATATGGTTAATTCTAAAAACAAACATTTCAAATAGCATATTCAACAATGTATGAAATTTCTACATGGGACCACAAGATTATAGACCTAGCAACATCTAGAATAACATCTTACAGTAGTAAAGTATTACAAGTTGGGTGGTTACAGAGAATCATTGATGTAACTTGAATAAAGCACTGAAAATAATTTGAAGCCAATACAGTCTATAGACATATGTTCTGCATATAGTAATCCATTCAGTTGGCAGAAAGCAATTAAAGCTTGATGCTTTATTATCTTAGTCACTGAAGACATTCTACACTAAACAAAAATCCAGATAAATATCTGGTTAACATGCATAGAAGCATCGCTTGGATAGCATATACACATTACGAATGTGTATCAAATTAGTACAAAAAAGTAATATTATGCAAAAAAAACGTAAGTGAAATTCGTTTCATACTTGGTCTTGGAAGTAATAAACTAACAAACAAAAATAGAAACAAGATCTAAAGAGACAAATGCTAACAACATTTTTGTCCCAATCATACCCTTTAATTAAATATCTGAACTCCCAATTTTAGAAGGGGAACACAACACACGATGAACAGCATCTAGAAACCATTTATGATGATTACTTGACTACCAGTGCATATGTGCACCAAATGGTGCTTGTTCACTGTATATTTGGCACCCAATACAAGCCCCAAGAAAGAAGCCAACGAGATCTCGGTCTCCGCTCGGCTCAAATGAATCCCCAATTGAAATGAAACTCCCTTCGTAAATTTGAAGTTCCCCACACGTGAATCAAGTTACGGCTTCGACACCAACACGCAAGCATAACATTGAAGCCAAAATGCCCCTTAAGAGTACTAGATTAATCCAAAACAGATCAAATTAATCCGATCTAATAATCCAAGCTTAGTTTAGAGAGAATAGGACACGGATGTGGGATGTTTCCTCACCGTGATGCGCGTAGACCCACGCCGCCCTCCACGAATAGATGTGATCCCCCGCCTTCAGGCTCTCCTTCCCGATCCTAAACATTCATCCAACACAAAGGTAAGATTTCTCGAAAAAGGGGAAAAATCACAGAACACTGCATGCATGCAGCGTTGCAGAGCAATACGAATAAACATAACAGAGCAGCGAAATCGCGAGGAGGAAAAGGATGCGAGCACGAACCTGTTGGAGAGGAGACCCATGGAGACGGGAGGCGAGAGCACCGGCGGTGGCGTGGAGGCGAGGAGGTGTCAGGTGTGGAGGGAGAGATTGAGAGAAGAGAGGAGAGAGGGACGGAAGCCGAACGGTTCCGTGCGCTTTTGAGTAAAGAACGAAAAGGGGAAAGCGAGTGGCCGTCGGATATGCAGTAGTACTAGAAGAGACTGCTGATCTGACGCGTGCGTACCGGCTTAGCTTATTTTTGCTATTATGACCACGAAACGAAACGGAGGGGTCAGGGCGGAATCACCACGAAAGATTGGGCTGCAGTAGAATGACTACGAAATCGATGTCATCTTCGATAAAATGATCATGAGCTATTTTCTAGATGAAAATGCCTTTTATCTTTTTTTCTCTCTTTTGTTCTCTCTCCTGTTCTCCCAAGCCAGGCCGGTGTAGCCGAGCTCGCGAGCTCCTGCCTAGGCCCCGCCCCGCTTTGGCCACCAGCGAGCCCCGACCCCACGTGAGTGCCGTCCTGGCCGGTCGCGGGCTCCGATGCCACGCCGGCGAGCGGGAGGGAGCGGGCCCGTTACCACTCGACCGGTCGTGAGCCCCGGCGTCACGGGCGTGATGGCGTGGCCCCTACGTCGCCGTGGCCAGCTGCGAGCTCCAGCGCCATAGGTGGGATGGCGTGTTCCCCTACGCCGCCTCGGTCAGCCGTGGGCTTCGGCGCCATGCCGGCAAGCGGGAGGGAGCGGGCCCCGTTGCCGCCCGGTCGGCGCCTCCTCCCGCTAGCCTCTCCTCCCACGGATGCAGGGTGAGACAGGAGGGGGAGAGAGAGAGGGAGAGAGAGAAAGGAGAAGAGGAAGGCTATTCAATCTGATGTATATGGAATAGTACTTGGACCAATCTTAATAGGAGTGTCATAAGCATTAAAGTTGTTGACATGGCATGAGAGAGAAAGAGAGAGTGTCATAGGATGAGAGATAAGTGTCATCACCATGATTCTCCATTGACACGGTTCTTAAGAATTTATTTTTAATAAGTGTGTGATGACACTCTTCAGTGAGGCTTATTGGCCTCAGTATAATATTGTGATTAATCGAAGACTTAGAGACGAAGTTTTGTGAAGCCACGGTATTACGTAAATTGAGAGGAGTCTGGCCTTCCAAAAAAAAAATTGAGAGGAGCCTTGATGGGATAGTCTCTGGTCGGAAACAAATTCCGTGCGTCCGGGTTGCATAAGTTGCCTGTGCAACCCCGCCCAGATTCGTGGCACTTGGACATCGAACGGCAGCTGAAGAGGCTTGCTCCTAGTCCAGTGAATGGCATCGGCTCCCAAGTCCAACAGGCTCAGGCTCTATTGGTTGGAGTCGAGGAACTGTGGAGGTGAGCCGGAACCAGAAAATAAAGGGAAAAAAACGTAATCCACATTCTGGATTGGTCCGGCGCTCCTCCTCCCAGAGGCAGCGACGATGGCACCTCCTCTCGTGTCAGCAGTCCACGATGTCGGTGTCTTCCTCCGCTAGACGCAACTGCTAATGTGTGGGCGCCCTCCCTCTCTAGTTGCGGCGTGGTACAAGACAGGGCTCGGAACATGGGTGACGAATTGACGATGGCTGGCCGGCCTGATGCTTCCTCCTAGCCAAGGATGACGATGGATGGCTAGTTGTTTTCTGAACTAAATTGCAACTTTTGAACACCGCAAAGTACACAAGGTGATTGGAAGAAGAGCTCAGCTCATTGGGACAGGGAAGATCAAGCCTCATGATGTTGTTACTGTCGATGGAGTCGAGCACGAGCAGCTCGTCGACGGGTGGCTCCATCCCCAGCTCGTTGCTATTGAATATTGATATCAGAAATTCAGAATAGATACTGACGGGAGCGATCTTCGCGAGCTGCAGGCAGATTGAGGAGCGGCAGGTGGAATCGATGGCGACGACGAGGTGGAATTTTTAGGGCGCGCTGTGGAACAAGAGCTGTGAGCTGAAGGAGCCATGGGTTCACCTTGGAGCCGAGCCAAGCTTTGGGTATCACAATTACTGTACGTAGAAATCAAGCCGGTGTCACGACTTACGACTGGGAAAAACAAGCTGCATCGATTCTCCCGTTCGATTCCTCACGAACATCCACGCGGCAGCCATCCTGTCAGGGTCGTACAACCGAGCGTATGCGGCCCGGCCGCACAGAATTTTATTCCCTCTGGTCGGCAGCATGTCGGCAGCCGCTGCACGCGGCACGCGTCGGAAACGCGTCTCGTTATCGAGACCTGAAGCAGAGTATTTCCAGATATATAATTTTTAGAGAGTCAAATCAAAGAGAATTTTATCATTTTAAGTACTTAAATAAAGTCTAATCTCGAAACTAATTGCAGACTCCCTATCTAATTCATGAGACTGAATCCAACGAGGATAATTATAATGTTATTAGAAGATGTTTATCAGTAGCACCACTGTAGCAAAACATAGATTAATTAGGATCATTAGATTCGTCTTGCAAATTAGAGGGGGTCGTGACATAGGTTTTGTCATTAAATTAATAAAAGATCTACTTAAATAGTAAGATTCTTTTCGATGTGATGGTATAATTTTTAGAGGCAGGAAACGAACGGGGCCTAAACAACTTTGGCCTATGCGAAGAAGAAAAGCCGTTGGTGGGTCGCCACTCGCCACGTCTCCACTCCCCACCGTTACTCGCGCATTGTTCTCCTCTAACCTTCTTCTTCTAGTCTCTAGAGTAAAAATGAGATTGGCCGGCCATCTTTACTCGATATGGATAATTCGATTAGTTAAGGGGGTGTTCGTTTTTATAGACTAAAAGGTTAAACTAAACTTTAGACTAAACTTTAGCTTTAGAAAACGAACAGAGGACTAAAGTTTGTACTAATCTTTAGCTCTAGAGAGAAAGAAGAGCTAAAAGGAGGTAAAACTTTAGTCCTCTAACAGATGCTAAAGTTTAGTCTAAATTTAGAAGCTAAACTTTAGTCTCTAAAGGAAACGAACACTCCCTAATGAGATCAAACATATTAAAACAATCAGGGGAGCGCATGAATGCCACAAAATCAGAAAATGGTGCAAGGAAAGCATGCAGGTACTAGATTGGTAGAATACGATGCGATGCGGCGAGAACGTTTAGCTGCCAACCATACCAGGATGTCCATTCCTTCCGGCAAGCCTTTTACAGAAAAGAGGATCGATTCTTTCCTGGATTTCTCGGTGACTTGAACGGTTTCTCCAGCACATATATGCTACTTACATTGGACGGCGAACAATAGTCGAGATAGAATAAAAAGCACATTCCAATTCCGGTGGCATGAAAAAAGACTGATCAATGAAAAGCACTTACGTCTCCTTGACTTTACGGCTTTTCCTCCCAGTCTGCCAGAAAGAAAAAACGAAAGAAATAAGAAGAATACTGATCAATGATGGAACACGGCCACAAAACTGGGGTGTACGATACAACATTGCTTTCCTTGGCAGCCAGTTCTTACAAGTCCATACATGTACAATATGGTATTCAGCATCATTTATCCTGAATGGTGCAAATCATTCTGAAAAGTCCCTTCCAACAATATCTGCTGACCATGTGAGATACAAGACGGTGTTTACTAGATCTAAATATGATTACTAAATATCCTTGAAGAAAGGAACGGATTCTTTCCAGCAGTTCTTTATCATGTCGACAACTTTCATGGTGTACTTTTCATCCTCCAGATAATATGCGATTGGGTCATCCAGAAGTGGAGCTTGCAGATCCAGAACACCTTCTAGTGTTGCATGCAGGCAGTATGCTGAATAACTGATGTGGTAGCCTCCTTCCTGGACAATCAATATTTGGCCATTGCAATGTCGATTAGCCATGCTCCTCATTATTTGCCCGATTTTCCTGTAGCCATCCATTGTTAGGCATTGTCTTCCATTGGGATCAAACTGCAAAGGAAATAAATAAATATTAATCTAAGAGTCATGTAGTATGAAATAAAAGATGCTATAGTGTAATATGTCCTCTTTTTCCCCAAGAATCCCCACTATGCATGCCACAGTATTTCGGTAAACAAAGTGTGATATTACAGCAAGTTCATTGCCATAGCACCAAAAGAATAAAAGTAGCAAATACGAAAAATATGATGCTTCAGATTTGACTATCCATCTATTAACTATTAACTCTAACCGAATTACACATATCTCATCTTTGAGCCTATGACTTTCATCGACCAAGTGAACTTGTTCTTCACTGTCAGTGACGGCCAAGTAATCAGGCATATCCATACTTGAATACTTCAGCAGTTTGTGGTTCTATTTAGCTTAGGTCAAGGAGACGTAGGTGAGCACTAAAACAGGCAGCCTGCTTAAGTACCAAATTGTTTTTCAGCCCACGGTGCTTTGCACTCACTAGCAGTGTTAGCTAAAAGCAAAATCCTTGATTTATGCCCATACCAAGGACACCTACACAATAATAGGAGTACATGTC